>JAMPIV010004931.1:0-360282 GCA_024509875.1 Oreohelix idahoensis
GATCTATAATAATGTGCTAGCATTGCATACCCAAAATGATCTCTCTTAGATTCCACCAATGGTGAACTACTCAATGGTAGGAAGAACCTACCGCTACATGGATACTGATCCACTTTATCCATTTGGATATGGTCTATCCTACTCCAACTTCTCATATGATATATTGGTTGTAATGTTTTTTGATGAACCGAGACAAAATATTAGCGTGGAAGTCTACATTTCAAATACTGGAAATATCAGTGCAAATGAGGTAAGGAATTATTTTGTTTTGAAAAACTGCATTTTTTTGGTAATGTTAATATTTAAGGTGTGCATTAGCATTTTACACATCTACTGAATTTTTAAATTTAATTCTTGTGGCATATCAGGAAACAATCCTCTTTCTGTGAGCATGTTATGAGAAGAAGAAAGCGGGAGTATATTGTAACAACAAGAAAGATTGAAGGAAAAAGATAAAAGAGGATGACAACGAGAGAAAATACTGGACAGTTCGTGGAGCCTGGAAAGAAGTCAAGAACAGAATTAATAAACAGTACTGAAGTTGTGGACAGACATGATCACCTATGCCACCAGGTATTGTACTTGAAGAAGAAGAAGACGTATCAGTAGGTAAGGTAAAGGATCCCGTTACACGCCCACTGAGGCATATTGGGAATATGGTGTTAGGCCCATATTTTCTTGACCGTCAGCACACTAGGGGTGATGTGGTCTGCATCATGCCGGCCGCCTTAACCTTCCCAGAGTTGCTCTGGTACCCAATTCATGAGGCTGGGTCGACCCCGGAGCCGTTTGCGATCTCAAAAATCCCACCTCCACTGGGGATCGAACCATGGACCACTGAGCTAGGAAGCCAGTGCACTAACCACTGTGCTACCACGGCTCCACATATCAGTAGATCTTTCACATATGTGTAATGTATGTACAGTATTATTAATCATTTACTTTTATTAATTATCAGAATATAAGAACCTTACTAAGCAGAATGTCTACAAAACATTTATATAGAGTATTTTCTACCAATATGTCAGAGGTAGGAACAACACGAAATCCAAGTATTAGGTTAGTTACAGGTATTAAATTCATCCACAACTATATGTTGAATAAACAGACCTAGGGAACTGCACCTTATAGTCAAGAAATATGTAACTCAAACAAAAATTAATATATAATAGTTAATACAGGTGTCATTAGAATAAAATGGTAGTCCCATAGCAGATAACTGCTGTACGGGAGTGAAGCATTAGAGACTTCACCATACTAGGTCCAGCATTGAGAGGTGGGGTGACCAGGTACCCATTTACAGCTGGGTAGACTGGAACCCGGCACCTTTGTCGCGAGAGACCAGCGCTCTAACCACTCTGTCAAATGGACGCTTCTAATTAGAATATAAAGCTCTAAAAAAGACATAGTAATACATATAAGTCACAAATGTGGAACTGATGACAAGAACCAGTGGAACAAGAGATGAGAAGAAGATGTTGGAGATGCATAGAACACACACTGAGGAAAGTTACTGATAGCATTACTGTTCAGTCCATGTTCTGTAATCCCCAAGGTAAGGGGAAGCAGAGGTTGACTGAAAAACACATGAAGAAAGAACACTGGAGACAGACATGAAAATGATGAGCAAGACATGGAAAGATGTTAATGTATGATATCACATGACAGGAAGACTTGGCTTATGTTGGTTGAAGGCCATAGCACCTTGGGAGAGCTGAAGGGTAGTTAGTGAATGAAGGAATACATATTACTATGCCAGATTATGAATACAATTAATATTAAACACACATTCCCCAAGCTTTCACCCCTCTCACATTGAGACTAAAGGTAAAGATAGTCCCATATCAGATACTGCTGTAGAGGGATTGAAGTGTTAGAGACTTCACTGTACACAGTCCAGCATCGAGAGGTGAGGCAAGTATGTTTTTAAATCCTTTGAAGAATAAAAAAATTTAGGACAAAAGGATTGGGGGGGGGGGGGCCCACACACACAATTTAGATATTTTCACATCATACCCTTTTATTCAATAACAGGCCAGGAGAGATATTCATCATCATTATCATTACCCTTCAGTTCCCTGCGGAGCATATGCCTTCAGCAAATACATTCCAAGCCCTCCTGTCATTTGCTGTCTGCTTAAGGTTGTTCCGTATCCTCTTTATCTCTTTCATTTCTTTCTCCATTAGAGTGGTACTCCACAAACTGAGCCACCAATTCAAACGAGTTATAGTACAGTGGATCTCAGGCAATGAAGAAGCTGACAGACTGGCACAGGAAGGTGGAAAGCTACCTCAGCCTGATAGAAGTATAACTTTTGAAGAGGGCAAGAGTATCAGAATCAGATATAGGAACATATGGGAAGCAAAAACGTCCAGGCCACAGAATAAAATGATCCATATGACCAGCTCAACAGTAGAGAACAAGTGATAATCTTCAGACTCCCCATTGGCCACAACAGATTGGGATACCACCTATTCAACAAGCTAAAGATAGAAACTACCGATGAGTGTGACTGTGACACCGATAAAATGACTGCTGAACATCTGCTTCAAAGATGCCCAACATATGAGGAACAGAGAAAGCACATATGGCCGTCACCAGTACCATTCCTGGAAAAGCTCTATGGAGATAGAAATAGCCTCAAGCTGACCACTGCTATCTTTGAACATTTTCAAGTTGACATCTGAGAGTGTACGAAGAAGAAGAAGATTTCTATGTCTAGTTCTCTTCTCCATGTGATTTTCACTTTCCCTCTACCTCATCCTGGAGATACCAGCACAAGGACTACCTTGTAATGTTATCAAAGATCTATCCCAAATAAAGATATTTTAATGCATATTACCAATGTCAAATTAATAATAAATTAAATATTAACCTGCACACTCCAATCTTTCATCCTTGCTCCCGCCTCCTCCAACCACTCTGTCAATAGGACGCTCTGTAATATACTTTATGAATACTCCCATTTTTCAGGTGGTTCAGTGTTACGTTGTTTGGGGAAACCAGTCTCTGCCAGTACCACGGAGACAGTTGGTTTACTTCAACCGAACCAACATTCCAGCTACATCCAATGTTGTCCTATCCTTTGATGTTGCTTGGGAGAACTGGGCCTACTGGGATGGTGGACAGTGGGCAGTTCAGACAGGTTAGTGAGTTGTCCCTTTTCATTTGAGATTGTGTGTTATCAAACAGAAGTATCCATATTTTCCTATAGACACAAATCTCCAACTGTATTTAGTGTACTGTAGTTCAGGGAGGGCAGGGCATTTGGAGAGACAAAGAAAGAGTAGGTCTGCTGTATCCTCAGGCATATCGTACCACAGCTGAGTGTAATATGAGGCTGTGCATGGGGTGCTGGCAACCTCATCAAGTCAAATAAATTGCAACAGAAACCACAGCTGCAAGGTGCAAGTGATTGCATGGTGCAAGCTTCCTGCAGTGTTGTCTTCATGCTTCAGAGGGAGCGTGGAGGAAAATAATGATGTTATTCAGCATACTACATTTATACAGGCTGATACTGGCCAGATCCACACTCAAATGCGTTCTGTAATGGTATCCAGTCTGCACATGAAAAATTAATTACTTTCAGCTCGAGCACACACCTTCATTCTTTCATTCATCACAGTTCAGCTCACCAAGAAGCTTAGATCTTCAACAAATTCATTCCAAGTCTTCTTGTCCTGTGCCATCCACTCAAGGTCTTTCCATGTCATTTTTATCCCTTTCATTTCTGTCTCCAGTCTCAAGGACTTCCTTGTAATGATATCAGCAGGTTTCCTCAATGTATATTCTGTCCAACGCCAACATATGCATATCATTTCCTGTTCTACTTTTAGAAGAAATTCCAGCAGAAGTATCCGTTATATCACTGTGTTGTTCTGGGCTAAAAAAAAATGTGCTTGAAAAAGTAAATTACATCAGAAAACTAGTGAAACGAAGAACTTAAACCCTTCATTTCAATAGCAAGCGATCTTTAAGTGGGTGCAGGAAAAAGGGTGTAAATACAATGTGTGGGGCCCTTCTAGATGATTGGCCTGATCAAGCATGTTGCTATGTGTCAACAGGTATTTGAGGTCAGAATTTAGATAGTTGTTGAGCTTAATATTATCCAAAGGTCATCAACCATTGCCCTTTAGTGGTTACCCTCCTATTGTGGAATCACTGGAAATGAGAAAGATGCTCAGTCTAGAAGTGGCAATAAAATGGAACAATTCAGCCACCCATTGCCCAGTCGAGAAGCTAAAACCATCATCCACAACAAGTACAAAAATCAGTGAAAGGAGGAAGGTGATAAATACAGCAGAGATGACCTAATCCACCAACTTAACAGACACCAACAGACCATCATATTCCGCTTAAGAACTGGGCACTGCAGACTACTGAGCCATCTATATTGCCTCAGGATATCTCATACAAATGAATGTCCATGTGGAACTGGAATCCAGACCTGCAAACACATTCTCCAAAACTGCCCAACCCATGATGACCCATGACGTCTGACCTGGCCAGGTGGTGCTGAGCTCAAGCAGAAGCTATGGGGCTACTGTGCTGACCTGGAAAAGACTGTGGACTTCATCCTGGCGACAGGCCTGCAGACTTAGCATGACTACAAACTGAACGCAGAAGAAGATAGTTGTTGATGTATGCTGTATTGGGAGCTTTGTTATGTTGGGTGTTGGTCAGCTGGCTGATGGTTTCATAGTGCTATACGAGGATTGCCTTAGGTGTTATGAGTCAGGGTTTATTTTGAGTGTACCCTATGTACCCTGGGTACTTGTTTGTAGATAAATAAATAAATAAATTTATTTCTTACAAGTGTCTTCAACGTACCAATTATTGTGTACTATTGTTTGTAGATAAGCACGAATTGGAAAGGTTTTAGTTGAAGAGAACAGATTGTGTGGGCTGAACAAGGCAGTTGAATGTAGATTTTTAAAATATAGGTTAGGCAGGTTGGCTGTTGGTAGTTCCTGCTATGGTGTTGCTGGCATTTTTAATTATTAGATAAGTTGAGACTGCACCAGCTGTAAGATATGTTAAGATGAGATTCCAGGGGTTTTAACGGTGCATCCAGTTGTGCTTTGAGACGGTAGTAGTGCATTGTTTGTCCCATAGCAAATGTATGATTTTTGGATGCTTATATCATTGCTCAATGTAAATTTGTAAAGTGATTATATTATTTTGTCTTTGGAGACTAAAAACCTGGAGTTTGTGTGGTTTTTTTTCTATCTGTGTGAGTTGTGTTGTTGATGTTACATCAGCACAAAAGTAGTGATTGCAAACCCATAGATAATGCAGCATGATCACAATCCATTCTGGTGTATCAATGCTGAAAATGGTAATGACAGTATGCATTATGAAAAAGATACAGCATGAAAGAGCACATGAAATTTGACTGGTATGTAAGGTGTGCTGATCTAAGATAAAGCAGGTTGCAGTTATATGTATAGTCTTAGAAAAAACAACAGATTTAGTTAATAATTACCTAGAACTTACAAGAGTCTGTCTTATGAATAAATATTTAATACCCTTATTTTTAATTTTTTTTTATTTTACTGTAGGTCTGATATATTTTTACTGTGGAGGCCAACAGCCTTTCCAGAAAAGAGCTGTCCCTTCTAATATTCTGAGTGTACAGTTTGAAGTCTATGGAGATCAGAATGTCACTAAACTGCAGGATAAGCAAGATCCACGAGGTCATGTTAAGAATAAAGTACCAAAACGAGTTATTGCTACATCACAGGCATCAGACATCAAACCAGAGTTGAAATTAAAGCAATGAATATTTGTATTTTTTTTTTTGCTTTGATGTTTGCTACATTGCCTCATAGCGTTCCCAATTTACCATATGCATGGAACTGTCAGTTATGTCAGAACGATTATTATTTTGGGTGATATATGTCTTGATTGTGTATGCTGTATGTATTGTACCATAACATGATGTGAACATGAAAGTGACAAAAGGAAAGGGCAGTAGTATTAATTGATCATGATTTGCTAAGAGTAAAGAAGAGTCTTGTAAGCAACAAAAAATGTAGTAGGCAAACAATATGTCATAGAACAAACTCTTAACCACTTTCAAGATCACTGAAAAAAACAGATTCATAGAGGTCTATTTTGTAGCATGCTGGAACTGTACCGGCTGGCATGGGTGGAAATCATCGTGTGCATCTAATAATAAACTCAAGGTCAAAATAAAGTGAGAAAATTTGCACCCTTCGGTATCACTGAACTGGTAATTCAATAGTTCAATGTTTGTTGGTGGCCGAATCTGTGCTGTGTTACTGATATTAAAAAATTACAATACCCATGGCAGATCCACACGTGAGTGATCGTGTTGAAAAGAAGGCTTCCTCAGAGTCTCAAGTAAACAAGGGAATGAGGAGAAGCTACGATATAAATGTTAAATTAAGAGCAATACATGAGGCACAACAAACAAATAATGTGCAGGCTGCTAACAAGTTTGTTGTTTCCGAGACTAATACGGTATACGACTTTGGTAAAAAAAATGAAGAAAAATTTAGGTGTACCAGCGCATCAAGAAAGGCATTCAGAGGGTCTAAGACTGGGAAATGTCAAAACATTGATAGACTTGTTTGCGAATACATCCACAACAAACAAAACCTTTTATATTTAATGTAGAACACCTTCAAAACTTTGGGATCATATTATGTGCAATGCCGTATTATATTCGGGCCAATACGGTAATTAACAAAAATAGGTAAATGCTTGGCACTCATACAGAAAACAGGAGGAGTACACTAGACAACAGAAATCAAACAGATGTGATAGGCAGTCTGGAAATATTAATCAGGGACCATCTGAACATCACCACTTTCTTGCTGCAAAAGTGAACATTGACAGGTCACATGACCAGTCACATTGCCATTCATTCTTGCAGCTAGGTGGTGAAGCCATTTGGGTAGTCCCTTGTTCAAATCGCCAGAGTGCCCATCACGTATGTTACATTTCTGTTCACCAGTGCCCAGCATAAAGCCAGCACTGCAGCTTGTCCCCTGAAGCCTGAAACTAAACATTAATTTCTTTTGCAATAGTGATTTCAATAGCAGTCTGTTATAAATGATGAGGTTGCCAGACCTCATATTAGTCGTCTGTTATGACATGCCTGAGGGAGCAGTAGTTAAAACAAATTGAGAGCACGTATAAGTGTTTTGGTATAGGCTTCCAGCGAGGAAATAACAATAATTGGGAGTCCCACATTCCTAAAGGAGAGGAAAAAAAGAAGGCAACATTGCAGTTTCTCAGTGTTATGACCCCCATGTAGATCTCAGAGGGGGCAATGACAAAATAGGAGTACAGTTCCCTCAGCCATATTATCAGAGACAACTAATTTAAGGTTTTGCAAGTGGGCGGCAAGCTCATTATATAAAACAAATTGCTACAAAACCACTACTGCTAGACATGGATGCTGTGGCGCAGGTTGCCTGCCAGCATGCTCTGTGGTGGGGAGGAAACAAAAATGATGATGGTGGTATAACACCTGTTCAGGACAAAGTCTGCATAAAAAATGAACATCAGACAAATATTAAAAATAATTTTAAAAAGTAAAATAGACTTGAAAGCAATGTAGAACAGAAAACCTAGCTTTTGAGAATCAGAGGCCTGTTATAATTGGTGCCATATACAGATTCCATGCAGATCCTAAGGGTCTTAAGGACAAAGAAAGATAAAGGCGTCTGCTCCCTCAGGTATGTCACAAGAGGCAGCTAATATTAGATTGAGTACAGGGCAACCTCTCTGTGTAACAAAGATCACCATTGGAAAAAACACATACTTGAATGTTGGCTTCCTCACACAGGTCATCTAAAGTGGTGGATCCATACTCCACAGGAAGCAATATACCTCGGAGCTGTCATAGACTGGAAGGGAGGCATCAAAAAAGATTTGGCTACCCAAAGAGCAGCAGCTGGGTGACTTTTTCAGGCCATAAATCGAGGATTCCTGGCAAGAAAACGAAGATGCTGTATACCGCTCCACCTAAGTCCCAGTCTTGACTAATATAAGGATGCGAGTCATGGGCAATGACTACAACCCACATATGTCAGATCCAAACCTCAGAAATGATGTATCTGAGAAAGGTGGTTGAAGCAACAAGTAGAGACATGGTCTGCAACCAGACGATACGTCAAGGCCTAAAAACCCTACCCCTGCAGACCCAAGTAGAACAGTCCCAACTAAGAGGGTTTGGCCATGTCTGCAGAATGGGAGAATATCGGCTGCACGGCAGGTATGGGAGGCTAAGAGCTAGGGATCCAGACCTCAAGGATGACTCAGAGTTCACTGGGAGGACAACATTAGGCAATCTCTGAAAGACCGAGGACTAGAATGGAACCAGGCCAGGAGGAAGACAGCTGATAGGATAGTATGGCGCTCTCTTTTCCAAACTGTGACAGTAAGGCCTACTACCCCAGCATTATCCGTGTCCAATGAAATAAGTTCATACATTTTAGTAGCACCAATCAAAACCATTGACAGTGACAAGAACTCACAACACCGTCGAGCTAACTAAAAGTTAAAATCTTAAGGAGAGTTCCGGATAGAAGGCCTCGGCGAAGGTTGTGTCTGTACCTGTGGGTTGTTGAGAAGCCATGTTTGAGCGGTCTCATCTACGCAGAACAACCAAGGCATTTCTAAGTTTTGATTCTTGAAATTCTTCAAAATTGTTAGGTTGTGTTAAAGTTTAATGCTATCATTCATAGAACAGAATAACGGCAGTCGCTATATTCTGAACTAGGAGCAAAGACTGAGTAAGATAGTAACTCAAGTAAGTACATCTAGATTTTTTTCAGTCCCCAGCTAGAATTTATTTTTGTTAGGGGAAGAAACCGAAGAACTGCTATAAATTAGTTGAAAGGTCAGAAGCTGGAGAAATATTACGTTTAAGTAAGAAAACAGAGGCTCAACCACTTTTACTGAAAGTTATGGAAAAGAAGGTCAAGGTAACCTAGGTCATGAACCACACAGGATTTTTTTGTATCTCACACGCTTACGGAGAGAGACGGGAAAAATACTGATACATATAGAAACCACCTTCAAAATGAAAGAAATTGATCTGGTACCAGCTGCATTTGTTCATCATGTTTTATGTAAATAAACTATGTTATTTGACTTGGCTGAATTATGCAGATTTTGTCAAGTTGAGTTCAAAGTTACCGCTCTATTAATTAGTACACCACTGTAGCACACTATAACAACTATCGAGAGACAAACGAACCTGTTATACCTCTACAAGAATAAACATCTCTAGCGGACGGCTAGTAAACACACTTGTCAGATTAGTAAGAAGCAATACTGTACCTGCAAACTGTCACACAGTATTTACACAGAAGTGACCCGATCAATAACGACTTACCCACGGACCCATAATCAGTATATAGCACGGTCACAAAACCTTTACACCTCACGGTAGAAGAGGAACGACTGAGTAAGTAATTGTTTTTTTAGCTAACTTCTGATGCTACTAAATATGCCAAAGACACGTTAATCTTGCCACTTGGAGTGTTGTTTTCCTCTTGCACATTTGCCTTCAACTCTTCCTTCCATAATGGTCTTCAGTAAGGTGGTGTGTCTTTTTATGTGGCCAGAATGTTTTACCCTATTCATTATTTCTTTTTTCATTCCTGGGTTTTCTATGATCTCTTTGTTTTCTTCTCTTTCCATGAGATACTCCACTTTCTTCTATATATCTACGTCTGAAGGGCCTGAATTCTTTCTTCCATTAGTGTGTGCATGTTTCTACACCATACAGTAATGAAATATATATATATATATATATATATATATATATATATATATATATATATATATATATATATATTATATATATATATATATATATATATATATATATATATATATATATATATATATATAAATATATAGCATTAGTTTTAGTTTGTGAGTTGCTTGCTTAGATGTTAGTATTAGCTTCATGTTTTATGTAACTCTGGCCATTCCTATTCCCTTTTTGATTTCTGTTCCACATCTGCCATAGTCTGTTATTATTTGACCAAGATATGGGAAACTCTTGTATTTGTGATATAAATCACTAATTGGTTTAATATGTTTAGTCTGATTCAGTAGTTGGTATATTGTAATTATAATACTTTAATAATTGGCTTTTTTCAAAATCTTTTGAAAACTTTACTATTTAGGTATAGGATATTTGGTAAACATTTAATACCTGGATTATTGTTGTTTTAGAAATAGTAACCAGTTACAGTCTTTCATATGCTTGCAGGAAGTTATTGTTAATAACACATTTGTATTAAATTGCTGTGTATTTTTTTTTCAATTTACATATTTTATATTTTTTGCTGTTCTCAATAAACATAACAAAATGTTTTAAATTTGGGCACATATAGAGTAGAGTTATTGGTCTTTATTATTATTTTAAAAACAGTCGTCATTTCTTTCCATTCTGCATAGAACATTGAGCTTTACTTATTTCATTCCACCAATATCTACTTTTATTGTATGACTCTGAAACATGGAGAACAACAAAATCAACAGCCAAGAAGCTATAAACGTTGATAAAAGAGTGTATAGAACAGAAGAAGTAAAATGGCATGACAAGATCAACAATGTGAAACTGATAACAAAAAAACCAGACAGGTGTTAGTGAAATAAGAGGAGAAGAAGGCGATGGCAGTGTGTCAGGAACCACTTATCATGGAGAACACTCCACGGGTTACGCCGCTGCTGTGTGGGTTTATAATAACAAATATAGGCTCACCCTCCTAAGGGTATGACCACACAACACTGGCTGACAAAAGTAATAAACACCTTCAACAGGTACTTCCCTTTAATAATATGCACACACAATAAGGCCTCACACGGCCATCAAACGCGTCAAATATAATAATGAGAAAACCACTGTAAACCTGCCGTAGCAGCTTAAACTATCACCTATATATACGAAGGTACAAACTATACCACAAATGGCTGCTATAAATATCACTCACCCGAGCGGCAAAACTAAGACCATGACACACTCAAAATCATCGATATCTTATTGAACTATGGCCTGTAGACAATACGATCTAGACCCTTCACTGCTCTAGACTTAACAACATAATTATCACCAAGGTCCGAAAACATGGCAGGCACTCAGTTTACAGTCTACAATATAAACCACACAGCGATCTCGCTGGCATAAGGGAAAACCGTCCTTCCTGGACAAAGGCTAACTTCTCACTGACTAATTTTGCGCCTTTTCCCCCCGACTTCCGGTAGTCACATGACCCACCAGTTCGGTTAACCTCGGCCTCTCCCGACTGGCTTTTCGCCGAACATACGACATTAAATGCACTGCGAAATAACGCTGTGAGACAGTGGATAGGACACACATTGAGGAAACTTGCCCATAGCATTACAAGGAAGTCCTTATTCTACAATCCACAGGGTAAGGGAGTTAGAGGGAGATAAAATCTCATGGAAAAGACAACCGGGGACATAACTTGAAAGGAATATAGAAGACATGTAAAGACCTTGAGCAGATGGAACAGGGCAGAAAGACTTGGCATGAATTTGTTGATAGCCTATGCTGCTCAGGGATCTAAAGGGTAATGAATTTCTACTTGGGGTAATCTTGTAGTTAGCTGTAACCCATGAGGTTCTGGTTGATTTGGCCTCATCTTCTACCATTCTTCTTCAGGTTTTCTTTGGCCCTCACTTTTCCCTGTGGGTTCCAGTCTGGTTAAACTGGTTGGTTATTTCCTTAGGATATGCTTATCCATCTTGTCTAAATTTTACTTATTGTTTCTCTGGTTCTGTTCCATAATTGTGTGTTTGTTATTATTACATATGAAAATCAGATACAAAAGGTGCAGCAGCTATGAAAGGTGCGACAGAGACAGCTGTGGCTCAAGGCCTGGAGATTAAATTATATGTAGTGTACGTATAAATGTAAGATTGACAAAACAGGAGATAGATGTCCAAGATTTCATCTCATGTTATTCTCTCCCCCCCCCCATCTCTTTAGTATACAGCATGCCACTTAAAGTGGTGCACAGTCTGGGCCAAAAATACGGCTAACTACTTCAAGTGGCTCATCACAATAAGTTTCTATAACTGAAGTTTTGACTAAATTGACCAAATTATTTTATAATACAATATTTTGATTCTCTATTTTGGTAACCAGGGTTGTCAGTTTGGCTTTATTTTTTTAAACAAATCCAGAATCTGGCTTTTGTTTAAGGTTAGTTGGCATCTGAAAATTCCTTTCTTTTTTTTTTAACAGTCTTAATTGCTTGTGTGTGTCCACACTGATGACATTAAGGGCAAGAAGCCTGCCATCATTTATGAATCTGCTGGCACTTCAACATAACAATAATTTTGTATCTTGGTGAGACAAATACAATTTCAGCAGGATTTGAAAGTTTTATTTCAGTTTGATAAATTACTTGAGAAATCATATTCATTTTGATTGAAGAGGAAATTGAATATGCTGTCACTCTTACAAAATGCAGCGGTTTTACAAAGGAAGGTGCATCAACCATGACTGTTATAACAACTCTATATGATCTAGTTTGAAAGTTGTCTTATAACTGTAAGCAGCTCAGATGCATCAGCCATTCACTTGCACAGTTCTTTTAACAAACAGAATCTTTACCACCCTTAAATACTGGATTTTTATTGTCATAAATATATCTCTAGTTTTGCCAAAGTGAGTTGAGAATCACACACAAAATTGCTTGGAGTAACAAACACATCTACTGAATCAGAACCTGCTCGAACTGCCCTTCTCTTCTTTGAAAAACCTTTATCTACTCAGTGCTTTGTGCCAGGAAAGGTTATGTTTAATATTTTGAAAAACTGGAAGCAGCTAAAGGCTTTTTTTTAGTTCTGCAGAGCTAGCCCAAGCAAAGCTGGATTTTTAAAAAACCAACATTTCAGAATTTTTACCCATTCCTATTATGCAAATTTCTTCACCAGTAAATATGAATGAGCATCACTAGCTTCAATTTATATGTAACAATACCTACTGAATAGAGTTCATCAAAATTTGCTGTCAAACTGATTTATGCAATAAACAATAAACATTGCTGCAGTTAATATATGATCACTATGATTAAATTTAAGAATCTTCAACTCAAATGTCAAGTCAGTACTATTATATGGCTCTGAAACATGGAGAACAAAACAACAACCAAAAAGCTACAGACTTTCATAAATGGGTGCTTGCGTAGAATAGAAGGATTAAAATGGTATGACAAGGTTACCAATGTGGAACTGATGACAAGAACCAGACAAGTGTCAGTGGAACAAGAGATGAGAAGAAGATGATGGCGATGGATAGGATACACACTGAGGAAACCTGTTGATAGCATTACATGGCAGTCCTTATTCTGGAACCCCCAGGGCAAGACAGGCAGAGGTAGACCAAGAAGCACATGGAGAAGAGAGCTGGAAACAGAGGGGAAAATGATGAGGAGAACGTGGAAAGAACTTGAGATGATGGCACGTGACAGGAGGACTTGGCATGTGTTTGTTGAAGGCCTATACTTCTTGCGGAGCGGAGGGTTATGAATGAATGAATGAATGATTAAATTTAGGAGGTTAAAAAAATTTGAGGGGGACAAATGTCCCACTTTAGACTCTGATGCAATCACAAGAACAACTATGCTATGGACCCCTGAAGGAAAGCGAAAGAGAGGCCAACCAAAATCAACTTGGCGGAGAACTGTGGAGGTTGAGATGCATAGAATGAACCAGAGCTGGAGCACTGCACGAAGGATAGTCACCGACCGAGCAAAGTGGAAGCAGTTTGTTGCTGCCCAACAAGACGCCACCAGGTGTGATGGCCACTGACTGATTTGACTGTTGGAGGCTAAGGATTAAAGAATAATTTTCCATTTTATCCAAATAATTATTGATACGTTGGGCAATTTAGCTGCTCTAGTCGATATGCCCTTAAATAATTATTCAGTGACTGAGTAATAAAAGGTTTATTTTTAAACTTTGTGTGTGTGTGTACAATTTTTTTTTTTTAAACGCTTCAAGGCAAGATTTTAAAACATTCATACACTTACCAAAAAAAATGTGATAAAAGAGCAGTTAAATAATTAGACAAATTTCAATCTATGTTTTCTTTCCCTTCTCCCAGTGTCATGTTTGAAGGGTTGCCTCGTGGCTTCATAGCCATTGCTTCTTCTTCTTCTTCTTCCGTCCTTAGCCAAAGACCGACCAAGCAGTCAGAGGCCATCACGCCTTGTGGCGTCTTAAGGGCAACAGCAGATTGATTTTCTCTGTTGTAGTTTCCCATCACGCCTAGCGGCGTCTTTAGGGCAACAACAAATAGATCCATCTGCCGTTGTTTCCGTAATCGGTGTGACAAGCCAACGGGTGATCAGCCCATTGGGCTACATTCAGATAATTTTAACTACAAAGATCCAATGAAGGTGAAATAGACTGTAAAGGAATGAAATGACCGCAATAGAAATAGTGAGGTCATGAGGACATCGTCAGCAAGAGCGCGCTATAATTCAAACTCGCCATGTTTTGACGGGTTACGTACTCGTATACATAGAAACACAGGGACAAAATGAAAAGCATGCTCAGAGATGCACATTGGGGAAAAAAAGAAATGGGATACTCTACGTATCTGAATGAATGCCTACAAGCAAGACACTAAGTCGCTGCAGGATGTCGGAAGCTGGTCACAGAAAACCTTAAGGTAGCAAAAACATTCCATGAAGAGGCAAGTCTCAGTATGTCAAAGACGGGAACTCTTGGGCATGTAAAACCTGAGCAGCAGAAGCAGTATCTTATATCGCTGGCGGTAAAGTATTTATATGCGACACCTACTGGTGTGTTCATAGTGTATAATCTCAAAAAGCACAGAATAAGAGAATTGTTACAAGTTCATGGGGTGCAACGTTGGGTACCGACTAAAGGCGCTGGATAACAGACACAGAAATAGTTGAACAAGGTTCAACAAGTGGGAAGTACACGTAGGGCACCCTGCAGAAGAATCACAGCAACACAGTCTTATGATAAGCAAGGCCGGATTATCCATTAGACTAAGTAGGCTGAAGCCTAGGGGCTCGAGCGTAAGTTAAATTTTAAAATGCATAGCCTTGTGTACAAAAAGAAAATGTTTGCGATAACGTTCTAAAATAGACAGTTACTGAAAAAAAATATTGGAAAAAAATATTGTCAGTAAGATGTGTTTATTGTGTTTACTTTAATAATAATAAAAATAATACTAATAAACATTAACAAAAAATAATTACTAATAAAAGAGTTAAGCAATGCTAACAAACTAACATACCAGTCTATTAATAAAACTAGTATATACCATCACCATGCTAAGGGGTTTGAAAGAAAAATTAAAATTATTGTATATTAGGTAAAGGGGGGCCCAAATACCAAAAAAGCCTTGAGGCCATTCTTGGCTTAATCTGGCCCTGATGATAAGGTGTAGGAGTTACACATGAGCAACGTGAAGTCCACTGCAGTGTGGGGCACTGCAAATTACAAAAAAAAAAAGAGTTTCTTCATTTTCTAAACTGAGCCGTATGAGAAGATCCCTCCTCGTACTGCAATAAACACGACACCAGATCATCATCATCAGTTGCCATCTCCACAACGAAGGTTGGCTGTAATGGATCTCCAACGTCTTCTGTCTCTTGTCTTGGTGGTGCACTCTGATAGACTCCTTCCTGTCCATCTCTTGATGTTATCTTCCCACTTATAGCACTGTCTTCCCTTTGCACGTTTGCCTTCAGCTCTCCCTTCTGTTATGATCTTCTGCAAGGTGTTATGCCTTTTTATGTGGCCAAAGTATTTTAGCTGCCGAACCTTGATCTCCCTCATTAGTTCTCTTTTCATACCTAGATTTTCTAGGACCTCCTTATTTGTTTTCATCTCTTTCCATCTCTTTCCATGAGATACGCCCCATTCTTCTATATATCCACATTTCAAGAGCCTCAATTCTTTCTTCCAAATGCTTATTCATCGTCCATGTTTCCGCACCATACAGAAATGCAGAATATATATAACACTTTATGATTCTCAGTTTTAATTTGTGAGATAACTGTTTGGATGTCAGTATATGTTTCATGTTGTTGAATGTAGCTTTGGCCATTCCTATTCTCTTCTTGATTTCTGTTTCACATCTGCCATCTTCTGTTATTATATGACTGTGGTGAAATTACAGTGATGCAACGTTAAAATTCCTCCATTTATAAAGATAACAGGTAAAATAACATGTAGGGATAAAAATATTGGTAAGATATGCGGATACATTCTCGCCTACGCCAGCGTTTTCTAGCGCCATTGAAACTAACTAGTTAGAACATGCAGACTAAACGACCTATCCTTTTAGACGGGGTGGAAACGGAGATAAAAGAAAAAAATGTGACGGTCTGAACACGTGTTTGAATCTAAAGTCTAGAAGACGCAATTTGTAGTTTTTTAAAGAAAAAAAAATTACGCCACTAGTTGACACAATGTAAGGAAATGGACAAAAAACGACCTTAGCTCTTGTTAGAAACAGACGTATCTTGGACGATTCTACGGTAATTAGTCGTTTTAGTTTGAATATAGCGGCAAACGCCGTGAACTAGGGCACAAAAACAAATTTCAAAACGAACCTTGGAAAAAGTAGGTTTTTTCTTAATAATAAGTTTGGGAGAATAAAAACTAGCTAGTTTGATAGCCCATCTTTCCCTGATAAATATTATACTTTTAATTACACAGACGGACAGATAACACGGAAGATATTGACGAAAGACTGTATTGTTCAATACAGACTAGCCAACAGTTATTTGTGCATACTTCTCACAAAATTCACTTTTGACGCGACCTTGGGCCTAACGCAGAAAAACAAACTGCATATGGACAAGGGGCAATCAAGGGAGGGTAGAAGCTAAAAATAACTCAGCATAGAAATTGTATAAGTAAGTGGGGGGAAAATTTGTGTAGTTTTTTGTAGTTTCGTCTAGAAACAAGTGTAATTTTGGGAAAAACCAAGTTGGGACGGACAGACCGACAGAAAAATATTACACACTAGACAGAAACTGGACCTAAATTTGACATTTGTAGTTTAAATATTTGAACGTAGTGGGGAAGTCCGCTGATTGGACAGAAGCTTTCATATTGTAGAAAAAACAGTAGAGGCAATTGCCATTTTATAGAAGACTGTCCAGATGCACAGTTCGTTAATGCTAGAAGAGTGATTTCCAGGAGATATTATATATTATCAGTGGGACGCCATAATCTAGCCAGCAGCTCAGCTGAGTTTTGCTAGTACAACGTAACTGTGTTTTCAATTTTGAATTGTGGTAAGGAGAAAAATTCATTAACCCTTTTATTTAACATTTTAATATTTTGAGTGATTGATACTGCCATGTCATGAAAAATGATTACGACAAGTGAGTGCTTATTCTAGGTCCCCAGCGACAGATCAGGGCCTAGAGGCAAACAAATAATATAGGAAAACATATCCAAGACTATAGAAGACAGATCTATATTTGAGATCAGTGGGAACATATCACCCACCTTATTGGATGGAAAAGGAGACTTATGAACATATTTCGGATGCAATGCAGTCATGGAAAACGGGTGCTATTTGATACCGCCTGGGTGAGATGTGTTGAGTCGGTCAGAGAGATCTGACCCGATCTTTGTAATTGTCTTTTTGCTTTGTTGTGTGTAAAATTGGTGCAGTAGGCAGTGTGTGGACACATGGCACAAATTTTGGTTTCAGAGTTTCTGGTCTGGCACTGTGCTAGTGCCAGATGCTTGAAGAGGTCCAAGAGTGGATGCCTAAGAAGCCTATCATTTTACTCCAGCACTTGTGAGGAGTGGGCCACTTGAATTCTGTACTGCATCGTCACAGGCCAGATAAGTTGAAAACCTGGCCTGTTGTGGATTCATCAAACTATTCCACATTAAAATAACTAAATAAAATCCAGGTGTATAAAAACTATACCTCAGTTCAATATTTCAAAGACAATGACTCGTGTAAACAGAGATCGGGTATGATGACACCACCCCGACTAAACATCCAGTGCTAGTTTTCCAAAGACACAGTAATTAGTGTTAATATTAACCAATGTAACCATATATCTATGTACAAAAATTTCATTTTGATTATGCAACATATATATATGCACTTTTATTGATAAATACATATTGTTTCATACGTCCTGACCAGAAGAAAATTTGGTTCAGGACTAAATAAATTCAAAAAATTATAAAATTTAACTTCTAAAAGCCAGTGTTAGTTGATTTGATCATAGAGCTTATTATTATTATTAGACAGTGTTTACATGTGTGTGTCTGTGTATTTAATTACCTACACATCACATTTTATTACCCTAGACATTAAACGTAGCTAACATACATAATAGCAGAATAAGTCTGTTTGAGGTTGTAAGTGGTAGCAGAAAGGCATTCTGTAACTCACATAAACTTTTATCTTCGGGAGCCTTCACAGCTGACCTCATCCAGTACACTAGGTAACATAGCAACCACACAATAACATCAAAAACCACTACAATGACCAAGATATACGTAGCTCTTGACTTGTTCCAGGATTTTCCCATTTACGCTTATCTTTAATTTAGATAGTAGACCTCAAAGGCCAATAAAACTCAGGGACACCAGTGTATTTCCCCCTCAAAGAAGTATAGAGCACAAGTTGATAAAAATATCACTGTTGTTTTTCATGTCAGAAATAAAGTCAAGGACGGAATTACATTCTGTTCTGTTGAGGCTCAGGGACGGGATCTTTTAAATTTCGTCCACGGTCACGAACGGAACTCCGTAAATTTTGTCGAAGACCCTTTCAATGGGTTCTCAATATAGACTCGTTGATCCAGGGGTGCATATCTTGTAGACCACACCCAACACAATTTGCCAAACAGGCAACTGATAAAAACTTCAGCAACTCGTGGAGATAGCGATCTAACGTCTATTTACGCTTCTTTCCGACAAGACATCAGTTTTCCATTAGTGAACATCATTACTCGTCAACAAATCTCTTGAGGCTTTTAGAAGCATTGACATATCATTTGCTAAGATCTGTACGATCACTGTGTTTATATAATCAGCATAAGCCGTCTCCACTATTCGGCTCACAATAACAGAATACGCCCTCTCTTGGCCACATTGTCGAACAGACTTTACCGATCTCTATATTACGAACTCACACACGCCACATAACAACCAACGTGCGTGTTTTTAAAATTACAGTGCAGTTTGGTAGGCAAAACTATATAATACGACTATGTCCCGTTTTACGTAACCGAATACAAAACTGCATTACTCCTGCACAATTTTACTTCCTCACGATAATGATAATAATAATTAACCATACTAATTGCCTTATCAGTAATGTTAGTCCTCTCTTTTCCCACCCACGATGCAATCTTTCCATGACGCATTCCAGCCACGGACTGAATGGCGCGCCTGTTGAAAAAACGCGTATTTTTTCTCAATATACTTCATCATGCAGAAACACTACTTTACTCTGGTAGAGAGGATGGTCAGCATAGTGAAGGCGTAGCCATTATCCCGAATAAAGGAATAGAAAGGTCATTATGGAATGGAAACCCATCAACAACAGACTGATAAGAACAAGACTGAGAGGGAGATTCACCAACACCACAATAATACAATGCTATGCACCAACAAATGACAGCGATGAAGAGGTCAAGGACAACTTCTATCAACAGCTACAAAAGGAAATAGAAAATGCACCTAGGTACGATCTTATCATAGCAATGGGAGACATCAATGCGAAAGTTGGAACACACAATACTTATAATAAAAGAGTAATAGGGAAATGCGGCAGCGGAACAGTAAATGAGAATGGGGACAAACTAACAAGCATCTTCAGCTTTAACAACTTGGTCATTGGAGGAACAGTTTTTCCACACAAAGAAGTGCACACGTTAACGTGGGAATCACCAAACGGGCGGGACAGAAACCAGATAGACCACGTTATGATCAATGGTAGATTGAGGCATGCATAACAAGACGTGAAAGTAAGAAGAGGTGCAGATGTGGGAAGAGATCACCACCTTGTAGTATCAAGACTGAAGGTGAAACTCGGAGCTGCTGGACCAATTGCAATCAAACAGAAAATGAAACTCAAGGACCCCCTCACCAGAAAAGCTTTTGTGATTGACGTAAAGAGACGATATCAAATGGCCAAAAGCCAAGACAGTTCAGCGGCTGATGATGTTGACCAGAAATTCAACACCATTTCAACAATATGAAAGGAAAGCAGCGAGTCATGCTTGGGATTCCAGGAAAGGAAGAGTCAGGATTGGATAACACCAGAAACGTTAAACACCATAGCGATGAGAAAAGAAAGAAAACAGAAGCAAAGTCTCCCAGGTTAAAGGAAATATATAGCTGCACAAAGAAGTAAAACGTCAAACCCGTGGCAACAAAAGGAATTTCTGGATGACCTTGCAAGACAGGCAGAAGAGGCAGCACTGAGAAATGAACAAAGCACAGTTTATAAAATAACTAAAACTATCAGCGGAAAACGAGGTGCAAACCATATAACAGTTAGTAAGAGACAAGCAAGGAAATCTCATCACCACAGCACAGGGGCAGGAAACAAGATCGGCAGAGCACTTCAGAGAAATATTGAATAAGGAGCCACCAGAGACGCAGCTGAATGTTCCTAAGGCTGAATGAGTCCTAGACGTAAATACAGACTTTCCACGAAGAAAAGAAATCATCACAGCCATCAAAGGGTTAAAGAATGGAAAAGCGCCTGGTCACGACAATTTAAATGCTGAGTTATTCAATGCAGACCCTGAACTAGCAGCAGAACTATTAGAACCACTATTTGCACAAGTCTGGAAAACAGAGACAACACCAACGGAGTACAGTAAAGAAATAATTGTCAAATTGACCAAGAAGGGCGACCTTGCAGACTGCAACAACTAGAGAGGAATTACTCTCCTCCAGTGGCGGCTTTCTTTAATGAGCTGTTGAGCTGCAGCACCCCCTGTAAAGAAAAGGACTGCATACTGTCTCTACTACATTATAATACATAATCCGGACAGACCAAACAATACAAACAATTGAGGTTACACCGGAAGGGTTAAATACCAAAAAAATAAAAAAATTATCCAACACCGTATTGTGGTAAGGGCTGCAAACGATGACAGCTCAAGTGACCTTGACCTCTTATAAGCGAATGCTTGTTATACACACAGCATGAGGCCAACTGCGATTGGTTTGAATTTTTTAACTAGAGCTGCAACGGAACACAGCTCAAGTGGAAATTATCTCTAATTAAAGGGAAGTTACAATGACAATTTTAAACACGAGAAATAGCAGCATACATGTCTGTGTAACCTGGTTTAAGACTCGGGAAGCTGTTACGACTGACAATGATTACTCCTAGTTGCAGTAAACGTTTAAAATAACTTTTCAGAACTTCTTGACAGATTTTAGTTGAGATAAGACACTTATCATTTGTGTCTGGGTTGATATTTTACATGGTGGTCACAATTTGTTAGTGTTATGTATAGTATTTTAAATGAATGAACAGAGCAGCACCCCCAATGACAACCCCCTGGAACCGCCACTGCTCTCCTCTCAGTTCCCAGTAAAATACTAGGCAGGAAAATTATCCAGAGAATTTCAAAAGCAGTAGACCATAAACTGAGGAAAGAACAGGCGGGATTCAGAAAGATCAGAAGATGTGCAGATCATATATTCACCCTCAGTAACATTATAGAGCAGTGCTCAGAATGGCAGAGACAGCTATACATTAACTTTGTTGATTTTGAAAAGTCTTTTGACAGCATAAACAGGAACAACCTATGGAAAATACTGAGGGCTTATGAAATTCCAAGCTGCATTTTTCTATAATTAAAAAGCCTCTATTCTAACTTTACATGCAGTGTTGGGTTGAGCAACCTAACTTTCGAGGTAAAGACAGGAGTACGACAGGGATGCCCCATATCAACAACTTTATTTTTGACAGTCATAGACTGGGTTATGCGCCAGACAACAGTCCAAGAGGAATTAGATGGACAACATTTTCTACACTGGAAGACCTGGAATATGCAGATGACATTGCACCACTCGCACATTCACATCAATACATCCAAGAAAAAACCGATATACTGAATAAGTATGGGTCTGAACATCAATCTGAAGCAGGCATAGGTCATGACACTCAATGTGGGCAATCCTGAGCCAATAACAATAAGGAACCAGAAGCTAGAACAGACAGGCACATTTACATACTGTGACAAAATGGGGCGATCATCCTCGATCTTTGTTTCACTCCGGGAGCATCGGTACACTTGTGGTACTGATTTTATTGTGTGCTTTCATTTGTCGCGCCCTTTTTCTTTCTTTTTCTGCTATGAGTAGCAGATTTGTATTGTCCTTCTTACACCCTTCTCATGGATAAGTAGACATGTCTGGTTGTTATCCATTTCTCCCTGCGTTGCAAGGAGTGGCAACGACCTAACCATGTTGGCTATCGTGGGCGCAGGTGATATCAGTATACAGATTAACACGTAAATCGCCCCAGCGCAGTGCTTAATCACTGATAAGATGCGGGTGCGCTCATCACCAAAGCTTGGAATACGGGGAGACAACTGATGGACAGACACAGATAAGAGGTTACTTTCTGATAAAGTAATGATTGTTACATTGGGAACACGTTGTTGTATGAGTTTACCGACATGTTCGTAAGTTTGTACCCAAGGGCAAGCGGATGTGTACAGCCCATTTTCAGAAAAGTAATGTTTGAAATTTTGCATTAGCTGAGTCATGCAACATATTCAAATCAGATTGGCTGATCCTTTGAGGCGCGCATAACAAATGCGTGGGAAGGCAGTGAATATAATCTGACCATTTTCTCAAGCTATTTCACTTGAGAAATCGCTCGCCAAGATACCAGACCTTGCTACAGTGAAGAATTAGAATTCAGAATTCCTTCTTAACATACCGGACACCTTTTATTGGAGAATTTTGGACGGACTTTCATAGCCCAGGAAATCTCTTTCATATTAAATAAGGAAACCGGGACTGAGGAAACTGAAGGACCACACACGAAGTCAGAGAGGGAACTTATTAAATTAACGACACCCCAGACGCGTGTAAGAGGCCGATTCAAGTCTCTTTTATTCATCTGAGCAAAAAAGTCTGTGAGCCAGGATTGGCGTAAGTTGTGATTTACATTTCATATTTTATTACTAACATGTGAACTACAATGCATGTGACTTTAAGCGGATGAAGGTCAGTTGGATGTCTGTTAGAGTCCGTTATGTGACTGGAACCACCAGGCCTTTGCACCCCTCCGCTTTAATATTGTTCTTGTTCATAGTTTCTTCTTGATTTTGTTTGTTTGTTTTTATTTTTTTTTTCTATTTATTTAACGTATAAGCACAATTGTGATTGTCCCTATTTACATTGATGTGACAAATGTGATGCCACTTTCTCATGTCGTCAGTTGCTCATATTATTTGGAATTGAAAACAATATATATCCTCATTATAACCCATCAGAGGTTGAACGGGATTTTTTTTATAATTAATTAAAAAAAAATACCATGTGAATTTTAATATGTGAAACTCGCTAGTGGATTTCACTGTCATTTTAGGCTGGCAACCTCAGCGTATAGAATGATGATTCATGAACCACCACTGCACGGGCAGGTTGTTGTTGTTGTTATTGATCCAGCGGCGCTTGGGCTCTCGCCCTTCGGCCCAATGCCATGTAGTGATATCTGCATGTTTTCGCAAGTTGTTTTGTTTCTCTGTACAGGGTGTTCCACTTATCTGGCCTGGGAGGAAGGAGCATTTTTCTAACATCATCGAGTGCTGGGCACTCAAAGAGGTGGTGGTCAACAGTTTCGTGGGGTTAGTTACATAGCTGGTACCCTGGAGGGTGTTGTGGTCGGATTCTGTTCACGTGACTGTTGAGTGGTATATGTTGTGATCTGATTCGAAAAATGGTGCTCTGATCCCTCCTTGTAAGATGGTTGATGTTGCCATTAGGCTCAGGACCAGCCATGAGTTTGTAAACCTCTCTTCCAGTGTTTCCCATGTTCCATCTGTTCAGCCAAGTTTCTTTGTTGTTCGTACGAGTGTTTTGGCTGTTTGGAGAGTTGTTGCTGTGGGTGGTTGTTTTGTTCCTTTCTTTGCTAATCTGTCTGCTCTATCATTACCTGGTGTATTTGAGTGGCCAGGGATCCACTGCATAACTATTCTGATGCCATAGGAAGTGATAAGCTGATCAGCATCCAGGATAAGTTTGGCTAATTCAGTTAAAAAAGATAAATGGACAGAAACGTGCCCCAACTTAGATCTCAAACAGAATGGAAATAAGTGTTGCTGTCGTTTTTGACGGGGTTATAAATGTCAATCTATTTGATATTATTTTGTATGATCAAAGTTAGAGAACTAAGTATTAACTTTGCTGTGACAGGTTGATTAGGGATTATCTTCCCTTTGTTTCGTTCATTGTTGTTGACCTGTCTTAAGACAAGGTTAGAAGTAGTCAGTTCGGGGCTGTCTGCTCATGCGCAGAGTTTTTGAGAAAAAACTGATAGACTTCCGTGGGGGAGTTGAGATCTTGGGTTCTGATGGACAAGATGTCCATAGTTCTTCTCTACCTTATCTTGGGGAAGTTAAGCCTGTGATGTGACTGTAATGTCAGTGTTTTCCCCAAAGATATTCTGTTCGTCGAGGGATGACGACAGTTGGTAATTGTGTATTCCTGGATTCTGTTAAAGGTAATACAGACTTTATTATTACTCTTTACGCATCGTATGCAGAACATTGTAAGGCTACTTGGCTGTGAGTATGGCTCACAGACTGTTTTGATGCGGAATCCATTAGGTGTGCTCAAGGGAGCCATCCTAAGACTATTTATCTACTTTTTTGAACAGAAGCCCAATGATGATGATATATATATATATATATATATACATTGAGGGAAACCGCAGGTTGGCGGTAATACTTGTGCATGGATGATCATGCCTACCTTGAGGAATACATAGCTGGTTACAGATAGAGGCCCGCCATTTTGGCCAATATTTTTCAGCAAGAGAAGATGTTCGTGGCGTATTATGCCAATTGAATTGCAGCCTTATTGTTATTGTTAGGCATATTTGAAAGCCCGCCTTTTGCTGTGCGGCTAGTCTACAGGGAAACTGACGTGTTCAGTCAGTCATAACTGGATGAGATTACAACTAGAACATCGAACTGACAGGCCGTTAATGTCCTGTTGTAATAGATGCTCTATATGTTTGAATGCTTGATGTCATCACCATCTTTATTATTATTACCATGAACTATGCTGCAACCTTGTGAAGTGACTGTGAGTGTAACGTCGTCTATGTCCGATATTAAATGCTTGTAACGTGACCAGTCGTTCACAACACGTCATTGACTTCTTCATGTGGATAGATGGATGTATTGTGTAGTCTCTGAATCATATACACCTTCGCGTCTTCTGTATCCTGCACTCACACATGATGTCAACACCTCCACATCTCCAGTACTACACATTTACAGCCATACATGGTGTCTGAGTTAGTGTCAACATCCCCCTTGTCAGCGCCCCAATAGTTGGCAACCTGACCTGGACAACTTAACACTGTACTGAAGCGAGGCAAGCCTTGTTACGTGTTAGTGGCAGTACTACATAAGCAGATCGTCAACACACAAGTCCATAACATTGGTACCTATACCAGTCAGTAACATTTCTGCTGTATGAAAATCGACCTATACAAATCTGAACTTTACAATAAGGCATGGGCATTAGTAAATAATCTTTCTGGAGAAAGTAGAAGGATGAATCCAAAGCCAGCGATAGACGGAAGGAAGACAATCACTGAAGACCAAAAGAAAGCAGAACACTTCAACCATTACTTTGCAAGCCTCAACGGTCAATGCTCCCCTATTCGAAGAAGAGATTAGCAGGAAGGAGTTAGAGCAAGCCCTGAAGAAATTAAAACCTAGAAAGTCCCCAGAGCCGGACAAGATCCATAATGAAATGCTACTCCACCTGGGCTCATCTGGGAGAGAAGCAATCTTCAAGCTAATCAATAAGACATGGAGATCAGGCAAACTTCCAAAAGCCTGGAGGAATGCACATATTGTCCCCATTTTAAAAACCAACAAACCTCCAGATGAATTCAAAAGCTACCGTCAGATATCTTTAAAATCATGCCTGGGCAAAATTGCTGAAAGAATGATAAACACACGTCTCTATTGGTTCCTAGAGAGTTCCAGTATTCTATGTCATGAACAGGCAGGCTTCAGAACCAGCAGCTGCACAGAAGACCAGCTTTTCCGGTTGACGCAAAGAATTCATGATGGCTTCCAGAATAAGAAACATACTTTGGCCATCTTCTTTGACCTCCAGCAGGCATATGATCGTGTATGGAGAAAAGGCCTCCTGATGAAGATGATTGGCATGGGAATACATGGTAGGTTATACATCTGGATAAAATTTATTTTGATTGATCGAACAATCCAGACAAAAATAAACAATGGAATCTCATCTAAAGAAGTCTTAGAGGAGGGCTTAACACAAGGCTCATCATTAAGCTGCACTCTATTTCTCATCTATATCAATGACTTAGCAGACCAGATCAAAGCCGAAAAAGCTCTTTACGCTGATGACCTGGCAATATGGCACAGTCATGAGAATCTATAAAGTGGAGCTCAAAGACTAAACGGAGACCTTAGAAGACTGAATGAGTACTGCCAAACATGGAAACTAAGGTCAACTATACAAAGACAGTGTACACTATCTTTACCAAAAGCCATAAAGTAGCCAAGAAGAATATCAACCTGTGGCTAGACAAACAACAAGGGACAAAAGAAGAACATCTCTGTTACCTTATACTTATTGAAGGCTATTGGGTAACGAGTATATTAATATGCTGCCCTGGTCTTGTAAGGTATTTTGATATAATAGACAACAGTCTAAACAGTAACGTGACGAATGGCCAACTTGAACAATCTTGATCAACAGCTTGTTGTACGTTTTATCACATTTAATATGTCACAATACAACATAAGTGTACTTCACTTCTTTTGAGAGCATATGATGATCTGACGGTACATCAGAAATACAAATGTGTTCAGTAGCAGACATAAGTAATAATGTCGTTGTGCCGGTTTAAAGTCAGAATGTCTATCGCTCTCACATAAAAATCCGTACACTTTGAAAACCCAAGCCAAACTCCACTGTCCTAACGATAACCTTCGTTCCCCCCGCAGCAGACCCTGTCCACGTCATAAACTAAATACCTGTGTCACACACATTCCACCACTCGCACGCTTTCACACTCGAAGCGTTTTCGCGTTCTGCTCCGTTGCGCACAGCGATTATTTACAAGCCTGTGAGCAAAGTGAGAGGTAACAATCTCATGTATCTTGGAGTCACACTTGATCGGCAGCTCAGCCTCAAGAACCATATTGAGAATACAAGGAACAAAGCACTGCACCGGCAGGTGAGGGCTTTATTGCTAGTTTCGTAGAGAGAACTAAAAGCATAAAGTAGTTTCAGGTTCCATAATGAGCAGAAAGGGAAAGATGAGGGAAATGATGTACATTCTACGTATTATACGTACATTTTCAAAGCAGTGTAAATGTCCATATAAACATATTCACTTTAAAATTAATGTAAGTTTTCAAGCTTTAAACCAGTGTAAATGTCTATGTGAAAATATTCATTTTAAAGTTAATGGAAGTTTCAAACTTTTCAATCAGTGTAAACAGAAATGGAAACATATTCAATTTATATTGTGAACAATTTTCAATCAGTGGAGATGTATATGTAAACAGACTCTATCTGTATTATTAACCTTTACATTTAAATGTCATGTAAAGCTAAAGCTATTCTATTTAAATGTAAAGGAAGTTTTATCCCGAGGGATTAAATTTAATTCTCATCGAGGGTAAATTCTGAGTTAATTGGGATGGTGGTATGGAAAGATAGGAACCCATAACTATGGGTTGGAAAACGCCATACTCAGAAGAGCGTTTCGTTCTATTCTTTTACCATAGTTATTGGTGGTACCAGCAGAAAGTACTTTCTCTGGAACAAGAATGGAATAGTGACCTGAGCTTTAAGAAGAAGGACCCACTTGGTAGACTCTCCTTGACATTTCTGGGAAACGAGCTACACCCGACAACCTTGACCAGGGACGAGCGTGAGCAGTGTGAAAAGAACCAACTCATAAGAAGGAGCAGAACCGTCATTGGCAGCTAAGTTCAAATCTATGCTGCCACTTGAACTTCTTGTAACATCTCACAATCCATAACGACCGTAGTACTTTTCTTGATCCATAACTATTCAAATTATTTTTCAACTGTTAAAATTTATTATTAAATTTTGTTATTTGTAATTATACAAATTTAACTTCGATTTAATCATTTTAAAGTTACTGCATGTTTGTCTCAGTCAATTTGCTACACACACTCTAAACAGAGCTATACTAGAATAATAAGAATTCCACTGAGTAAATCAGGTTGAACGAGCTGAAATTAATGTGCTTAAATCCTTCACAAAAGTGTCGGCAGAATTACAGAGTTAACATACTCAGCCAAAGCAGTATTGTTCTCGCTTATTCTGAATATCTTGTGAAGACTCCCTGGAGATAGAAGCGTTTTGTTTCTTCTATTTACATCTCTGCCAAGAGTAATCTTGTGCGAAGGTAGACATCTTTGAAGCCCATATTTGATACTATTGAGTTTTGGCCACTGTTAGACCACTACTCCAAAGCAGGGGAGGCAATACCGTCACACCAGACGGCGGAACAAGCAAGGACATTAACAACAGAATGAATTAAGGCAAGAACAGCCTTTGCTAGTCTCAACAACATCTGGAAGTCTTCCCAGTACAGCACAGACACCAAATTAAGATTATATGAGAGCTGTGTACTTTCTATGCTTCTCTGTGGTGCGGAATGCTGGAGAGTAACTGAGAAGGAAATGTCGAAACTGTCCTCTTTCCACACAATCTGCCTAAGGAAAATTCACCGAATCTTTCGGCGGAATACCATCACCAACCAAGAACTACTTATTCAGAGTAACCAAGAGGACATGCACACCATCATAGCTGGCAGACGCTGGAGTTGGGTTGGCCACGTCCTCAGAAGGGACCCTGATGCCATTACAAGAACAGCTATGCTATAGACCCCCGAAGGAAAGCGAAAGAGAGGCCGACCAAACACAACTTGGCGGAGAACTGTGGAGGCTGAGATGCAAAGAATGAACCAGAGTTGGGGCACTGTATGAAGGATGGCCGCCGACCGAACAATGTGGAAGCAATTTGTTGCTGCCCTACAAGACTCCACCAGGCGTGATGGCCACTGACTGCTTTGACAGTCTGTGGCTAATTATCAAAGAAGAAGACTTCATCATGCGAGTTTTTTAATTTTTATAATAGAAATAGTCCTGCCACTTGCTTTTCAGTGACACTCTTTCTGGAGTACTTCCCACAGTTCGGGTAAGTATGAATACGGGTCTCCATCATAAATTTATATATTTAGCCATTAAAGCCTTACTGATCGTTATATACTGTTCAAAAAAAGAAACGCAACTTTTTTGGTGTTACTTTTATAAAAGATATTCGCTGATTGGACATCAGTCAACCTATCGACTGTGTCCACCTGGTCATTAACTTCTCGTGGTTACCTGAATTGTACTCACCTCATGATTCGTGAGGTCATGAAAGAGGTCAAGGTCAAAACAACATTTTTGACAATAGCTCGTGACAGGTTCATGAGAATCCCGTGAAACTTACTGAACACAAAACTCTCTGACTATATTATTGAATGCCTATAAAAGATTGCCGCTCCTCGAATAAAGTCAGTTGAAAATTCAATGCTCAAGTAATGCTCATCTCACTACAGAACAACGACTCATCATCATTGAACACAAAATGTAGTGGCCAGACAATTTAATGTGGTTAGAAGCACCATTAGTCGCCTTTGGAGGCGATTTCAAGAAACTGGCTCAGTGGCAGACCGGCCGCGCAGTGGAAGACCCAGAGTCACAACTCCTGCCGAAGACCGCTTCATACGGCTGCGTCACCACAGGAATCGACTTGCATCTGCGTCCTCCACAGTCTAGTCAATGTCAGCAGCTGGTCGAATTTCAGATCAGACGGTCAGGAACCGGCTGCACGACTCTGGTCTTTGGGCTAGAAGACCCTACAGAGGTCCTGTTCTTACGGACCGGCATCGCCAGAACCGACTGCAGTGGGCGAACCAGCATCGTCAATGGACCGTTGGGAATGACTGGAGACGGGTTTGGTTTAGTGATGAATCATTTTTTGTGCTCCAGCGACACGATAGACGGAGAAGAGTTTACCGCAGAGTCCATGAGCACTACGCCCAGAACAGCGTTGATAAGGCTCCTCCACATGGTGGTGGAGGTGTACTGATGTGGGGGGGGGGGGCGATCAACTTCATGGGAAGAAGTGACCTGGTGCAAATTGAAGGACGCCTGAATGCCCAACGATACGTCGCTGAAATTCTTCGTCCTCACGTCCTTCCACTTCTGGCTGCACGAGGGTCGATTTTTCAGCAGGATAACGCTCGACCTCATGTGGCACAACTCACCACCCAGTTCCTCGCTGACAACAACGTCCAGACCATTCCGTGGCCAGCCATGTCATCAGACATGCACCCCATAGAACACTTATGGGATGAACTCGACAGACGGCTCCGACAGCGAGACGTGGCTCCAGCCAATCTCCGACAGTTGTCTCTTGCACTGCGGGAAGAGTGGGCAGCCATCCCACAACAACAGATCCAACGGCTAATCGGATCCATGTCAAGGAGATGTCGTTCTCTAATAGAGGCCAGAGGAGGCCATACACCTTACTGAAACGGAGGCCTCAGTCGCAAAGAATAAAAGTCCAAACCAAATTTAATGAACAACATTTCATTGTTAAAGTCTGAAAGTTTCTTCATGCCAAGATTGAAACATTAATTCCGTAAAATAAAATTTTGGTACAAGTTTGAAATGTGGTGTCCATTACCACTGCAATAATGTTGCGTTTCTTTTTTTGAACAGTATATAGATAAAGCTGCTATGCTTTCGTGCCACTGTTTCCGTGACTATGTACTTCTGAAGCAAAATGGAAATAAACTGACCACATGATAGCTTAATGCCATCGTCAGGGCTTTTAGCAGAAAGCCAAGAATGTAATTATTTCCCGATTAGTTTTGGCGGGTGACTTATTCATAATTAATATATATATATATATACATACATACATACATACATATATATATATATATATATATATATATATATATATATATATATATATATATATATATATATATATTATATATATATATATATATATATATATATATATATATATATATATATATATATATATATATATATATATATATATATATATATATATATCCTGTCCAATTATTGTAGAGTAAACGAAAAATGCACAAACTGCGGGTACGTGGGTGTTGTTTCTCCCCCCTTGTACTAAAATGATACTCTTGATAAATGTTGTTATGTGATGCAAAACAGCGTGTGTGTGTGTGCACATGTGTGTCAAAGCTTGAGGTGTTTGGGTTAATATGTAATATTAACTTTTTTTTGATAACGGTTATATTTCTTACTAGAACCTCACCAGTATTTCATACCAAACTCCCTGTTACCATTACATATTAATGTTTGATCTAGTTAACCAATTTTTTGACTATAGTTGGCTGCTCCCTGGGTTTGTCTAATCTTAACACCTGTACTATATTTAAGGTTTATTGCGTGCCTGTAATAATCTAATATTGACATTCTAACTCGTTCATACCGCTTACATTTTAGTCGGAAATGCTGTGTGTTATTGTCTTGTAGACAGACTGCACTGTAAGGTTCTTCTATTCTGAAACTGCCCGATTACAGTTATAGTTTGAGAATTTTCTTCTTGCTGGGACCTAGAGAATTGCACAATACAGTAAAACAATATATAACAAGATCTGAAATTAATGTATAAAGTCAGTAATGGTGTGAGGAAAAGAGATAGTCTAATGGGGCGCTTGTATGGCTGATGGCAGATAATTGGTGGATTTGATGTAATCTCGGTGCTACGCCTCTTTTTGCGCACCGCAGTGCGTTCATGATATTGAAACATCGCGGTGCTAAAATAGAGCGCCGCTGGATTAAAATGACGTAATATTGAATAAGTACGTAGACGCCCGTGCAGAGCAGAAATAGTTGACTTTTGGGCAGTGTCTCCAGCCGGTTAGGCTGCATGCGTGTGAGCTCTGGCTAATGTGTTCCATGTCCGCGGAGGTGTCTACAGTTTCAGAAGATATTCCATTATATTGAGGGCCAGAGATATGTATACGTGTCTACAGGGAAGTATGCTTGTGCTTATAGCATAATAACTGATGATGGTGTTATTATCGAAACTGTCCTCCTTCCACGCAATCTGCCTAAGGAAAATTCTCCGAATCTTTTGGCCAAACACCATCAGCAACCAAGAACTACTTATTCGGAGTAACCAGGAGGACATGCACACCATCATAGCTGGCAGACGCTGGAGTTGGGTTGGCCATGTCCTCAGAAGGGAAAGCGAAAGAGAGACCGACCAAAAACAACTTGGCGGAGAACTGTGGAAGCTGAGATGCAAAGAATGAACCACAGTTGGGGCACTGTACGAAGGATGGCCGCCGACCGAGCAAAGTGGAATCAATTTGTTGCTGCCCTACAAGACGCCACCAGGCGTGATGGCCGCTGACTGCTTTGACGGTTGGCGGTTATGGATCAAAGAAGAAGAAGAATGGTGTTATTAAATATTCATTGGCGGACTCAGACGATACTGACGGCATAGTTTGTCCGTTAGTTCATTAACTTTGATGGCCCTGTTGCATGAATTGCCAATGTGAAACTAATGGATTTTCACTATCAAATGGAGTGTGTAATAAACTGTAGTGTACTGTCGATGGACTTTATCTGAATTTCTTCACAATGTGTGGTGTGGCAGCATATTTATAATTCTGAACATTCCCCTAACCCGCCGCTTTCTCACCCCTTTCCATCTTGTTAACAACAGGGCAGTTATGAGAGACTTCATTTTTGTTGTTGTTTTTTTTTTTTGCTTTTTTTATTCGTTTGTTTTTTATTTTTATTGTTTGTTTGTTTCTTGAAAAGGGCAGGTCGCACACAAAAACTTTCACACAAATTTGGTTTTGATTTACTCTATTTGGAATGAGTGGAGGGGGGAAGAAGGTACTATATTTGGGTATTGGAAATCTGACTTTATTTTCTTGAATTAATACACCATATGTCCTAATTATAAGGGTTGAACGGGATACTTTATTTTAAAAAAAATTTAAAAAAAAATTGCGGGAATTTTTAATTATCTGGAAACTTGACAAGCTCTTATTGGAGCTTGGAACAGTTTATGTGCGCGTCTTCCTTTTAGATCCCCCCCCCCCCTCCCCTGCTACTATTCATTCATAGGATATTATCTTATAATTAAGCTTTTGCTCTCTGTTCTACTTATCCCTACATATGTTCGGTTTTTAAGCAGATCTACCTTACATGACAGCGTCCAATTAACAAAGTGGTTATAGCGCTGTTCTCTTGCGGCAAAGGTGTTGGGTTCGAATCCCGGTACCGACACGCTCCAGTCTACCCACCTTTAAATGGGTACCTGACTCTGCTCTTTGTGTTTAGGGAAGGAAAAGGCAGCGAGGAACGGAACTGGTCACCCACGCCTATCGATGCTGGACTTAACATGTGAAAGTCTCTAACACTTCACTGCCCTACAGCAGTATATGCTATGGAACCACCTTGATCTTTCATGGCTTCTTAATCTGCCATCTCATTTCCTTCTGTGCCAACGTGTGAACGTAGCTAAACCATTAAAACTGAATCTGACACTGTTGAAAGCCTATGCTCGTAATACGAAGGGTTATCATGTTGTTGATGATGTCTTTAATTTACACAAAGGGGTCCTGTCTGATAACTAATTAAATTTCCGATTACTAAAGTACAGTACTTACTCGTAAACATAAAAACGATTTGATCTGACTTATCTGGCTAACAGCGGGGAAAAAAAATCCCTGACCTGTAGCAGACGATAACGTTTGAATGTTGATTGGCTATAGATACAGGGGAGACTACTAGAAAATCTACAAACTCAGCAGAACGCCATTTTTGTGATGCACTTCAGTGGGTTGTAAAGTGGGATGGAAACCTGTGTGAAGCACCCTAAAACAGTATTGTGTATTCATCAGAAGTGTACCTAAGCATTTCTCAATGTTAAAAGGTCATCTTATATGATGTTATCAGCAGCTTATAATAGTCCTGAATTACCCAAAAGTCTGCTATGGTGGGAAAGTAAACTTCTCGTAAAACCTATTTGAAAATAAATAATAACTTTTTTATCAACCCAAACACCCCAGGTTTTTATACCATTGTGAACACCACACCATGACATATATGGGAAAAAAATCATTACAGGACCAAAAAAAAAAAAAAAACAACACTAATATCCGCACAATTTGACAGTTGATTTACTTTTTTATTTTTTTTAATTTAATGATGAAAAATATCTCGTTCAACCTCTGTGATATGTTATTTATAATTAGGATGTATATTGTTTTCAATTACAAATAATATGATCAACTGCCGATATGGGAAAGTGGCATCACTTCTGTCAAATCATTGTAAATATGGCAACAAATCACAATTACCAATTATGCTTGTATGTTAAAAGACAATCAAGGATTTAGAGGGATTTTCGAAAGCTTCATATGACAAAAATAAATATGAAGGTCGTGTTCTTATTTTAATTAATTTATTTAGTTACATGTGATATAATATGGGAAATATATGTATAGAAATCTATAGTATTTTCCAGAATTTTCAGAGTTTATTCAGTAATATAATGTATCTTATATCAAACAGATACAGTTCTCCGCGACATATTGTTGTTGTCGTACGGTAGGTAAAGTGTTTTATTGGGCCCGTCTAAGTAAAGAGTGAATGTTAACAGACACACTAGAATGTATAGAAAATAGATTTCACAGGTGGTAGGTTGAGGGAAAGATATGTCTCTGGAGTGAGTAGGTTTCTCTCATTCAGCCTATCTGTACAACTGTACTTTGTTATAAGACAGTCTTTGCCTCCCTTATCTAAAATAAGAACAGGTTACTCTACACACACACACAACAATATGTGACAACAATGACACACAAACGTGAAAAAACTAAGGATAAATGGGTATGGGTCTGACCAACACACAAAGTTAAGTTTTCTTGTTGTTTATTATCACTAAAATTGTTTTTACAACATCAAGTTACCCAAAGATATCAAGAAAAAGCATTTACATATAGAAGAAGTAAATAAGAGTGGTTCGCCTTCACCGTATAAAGGAAAATAACCCAAAGAAAATATTTACCCAAAGGTTGAAGGTTAGCTCTAGGTTTACAGAATAACAATATTGGTACAATAAAAGACCAAGTAAAGTAAACAGAATCAAATCAAACCCACCAAAGATTAATAGATAATTTCCAGTAACAATAAAATCAACACACGCTCTCTCATTCATGTAGCCACCTCTCACACTCTTACCTATTTTGTATTTCTTCCCTTGGGTCTGTGGTATCCCTCGGTAAATTTATTCCATGAACATAATCCCTATTTTACTGTTGATTAGTGTATCACCCCCAGCTGTCGAGGACACAAATTGGCCCCAGTTCATCCCAAAAACTACTAATGAGGTGAACGCCGAATAAGTTTACTTCCACGATGAATCCTGGTGACGATATAAGTCATAAAGGGTTGTCTTCACTGTTCTAAAAAAAACTAGCACAGTTCCTCCGATGTGTGCACAGGGGAATGTGATTCTAGATACAGGAACTACAACTGAATAATTTCGTTGCGACAACTCTTGCAGCGTTGAGAGCGTGCGGGGAAAACAGTCTTGTTTCCCGCTCGGCTGGAACGTCTATTTGGATATAGGGTTTACGACAAATATCGAATATGTGAGGGCCCTTGGTGGTTTACCATTTCAGAGAGGGGAACACTTCTAGAGTTCTGGAATAATCCGGTGCTACAAATGTTACAAATGATGATGATGGATTTTCAATCGGCTGACTCTTTGCCAAAGGGCCACTCCTGCACAGTGTATAGTTTGTACTCCACTGGGATTACAACTGTCCGGTGTTGGGGAAAATAATAATAATGTTCCAGGTATACACCACTGTTGGCTGATAAAAAATGTATCCTGGATTTGTTAAGTCCAGTATTATAATTTATAGTCATACAGTATCTTCGGCTAGTACACTCTTAACCATGGAAATGGAAAAGAAAAAGAAAAGACCGCTGGTCCGTCCACTTGGGATCAGGTCTGCTAAAAATACAAGAAACATTTTATGGGAAAATGCTACCACTCTAAGTAAATAAAAATATGTATAGACGGGGACACGATAGTCTCTCCTCCGCTCTGTCAAACCTGGACGAATTTAAAAGATACACGGTGTTTTTCCCTACGCCTTACACAGACACCGCTGGCCGCGGAGGTGGGTCAGACTGAGCCGATGAAGACTCTCCCGCCCCTTCTCGTGGCTGGCAGTCACACGCACAGTATGTTATTTATTATTATTTTCTCACAATGCGCCACGTACAAATTATCCCCTATCATTTAGTATGTAGTAAATTGTCGGTGTCTGTTAATTTGTCGTATGGCATTTAAAAAAATAATAGACGCTATAATAACAATAATTTAAAAAATGAAATATAAACAGTATTTATTTCCCTACAACTATCAGTCGTTTAGCCTCTAAGTCCGGTCTGGTTAACAGTCTTGTTTATCTCTCTCTCTCCTGGAGAATTTAGTGATGCGTCGGTCTACACTGTAAACAAAATTTGCCGTCTCGTCTCAGCTAGGTAGCGGTCGGGGACGTGGTCTAACATTTTAATTGAATATCTGGTTATGAAAATCGCTACGCGTTATTTTATTTAATACGCCTTACTAGCAAGAAAAAATCTAAGTGAAGTGTTTAACTTTAAATGTTATCACCGTGAAATACTTCTAACACTTAGAACTATTTTCCTCTTACCAGAAATATAGAATTAAATCTCCACGAATCACTTATACAAATCCAAAAGAAATGGTTTAAGGCTGTGCGCTAGATTCTTCTCAAATTCTGAGTGACGACTGATAGTTATATATATATAACACACATATATATATATATATATATATATATATATATATATATATATATATATATATATATATATATATATATATATATATATATATATATATATATATATATATATATATATATATATATATATAATTAGTTAAAGTTAGTTGCTTATCCTTTACAGGACGTGGCAATCAACCCCAGCTTTTATTGGCTGTTTGTGATTTTTCTAGGCAATTTTTTTTCATTCAGTAGTTTGCCATTGCTTTCTGAACGGTACAGCGCTTATACCATTGTTAAAAATCCACACAAAGCGATTTGCTACCAAACCGCCTGCAGCAGGTTTCGAACCTGGTATATCTGGATTATGAAACTGCGTTCATATCCATTAGGCCACATATATAATTAAATTCCTCTTGATCTTTAATGCGTTATTTCGCGCTCCTGTGTGCGACAAAAATTCAGAAGCTAGAGGTATCAAGATGAAAGGCTTTACGTTTTGGTCTTCCAGAATTTCTCGTCTGGAGCTTTGACCAACATCAAAAGACTTTCTGTTCTACTAGCGGGTTTCCTGTAGAATGCTCGAGTTTCGAGATCAAAGGATATTAGGGATTTTTTGATTTCCCCTGAGCAACTTCAAAGAAGTCTGTTATTTCTCTCTCTCTCTCTCTCTCTCTCTCTCTCTCTCTCTCTCTCTCTCTCTCTCTCTCTCTCTCGCATGCTGTCTGTCAAGATTATATGATTGACAGATAAGCTCGCATGAGTGGAATGCGGTAAAACGAAGCGTGATTTGTTTCCTGTTATGACTGACAGGTCAACGAAGATGGTAAACACTGCGTTAGCCCGTGTTTACAGAAAAGAAGGCGGGGACAAAATGGTACGTTGCAGAAATAGACAGTTGTTATAATGCATGCTTAGCTAGCAAATCAGAGAGCAGCTATAAGGTTACAATAAGCTGTCAGATTACTGTAGGCTCTTTTCCAGTGCATGTCACAGTAGTGAACAGGGATTTTCAACTCTGGCGAACATCAAAGACCAGAAAAGAGAAATGCTCATTTGTGTTGATGAGGAGATGAGAGTTTGTTTGTCTCAAATAAGACATAATATAAATGAGATTACCCTACAAAAACAAGCTCACTCATAGAATTTGTATATTTTGTGAATGAATCATGTTTTTAATGAAGCTGTATTTTTTTTTTTACTTTCTGGATGTCACATGATCATTTTATAAAATAGTTGTGTTCTATGTTAAAAATAAAGCACTGCTAGGAGTTGATTTTTTTTTATTTATTTTTTTTGGGAAAGGTATTTCTCATCAATAAAAAATTATTTGTGGCGCGAGCAAATTTTCAGTCCGAAAGTGTGGCCGTGAGAAAAAAGTTCGTGAACCACTGCTCCAAATTGGAACGTCAAGTGGAAGAATGGTTAGAGCCCTTGCTTTTCAAGGCAAAGTTACAGGGCTTCAAACCTGGTGACATCAGACTAGTAGTGCAAAACAAGTTCTAAAATGGCACTTTAACTCTTCTCTTGAGTTGGGGAAGGCAGGTGCTGTGAGGATGAGAATCGGTCTTCCCAGCTCGTAAAGCTGAGACGTGATGTAGTGAGCACCCGTGTGCTATCAGTGCCCGGAAGGGGAGTAAAGAATAATAACAATACGACCTACCATGCAAGTCGTAAAAGGCGACTACGAAGGGTGTGCATGGGATCGGCTACCCCACCCTGTAGAAATTTTAAGATCGCAAAAAACTAGGAAAACAGTTATATCAAATTAAGAATACAAAAAGCAAGAGGAGCTTTCAATGCATTGGGAAATATATGGAGAACAAGAGAAATCAAGTCCAGCACGAAAATAAGAATCTTCAACTCAAATGTGAAGTCAGTCCTATTGTATGGCTCTGAGACATGGAGAACAACAAAGACAACAACCAAAAAGCTACAGACTTTTATAAATGGGTGCTTGTGTAGAATAGAGGGATTAAAATGGTATGACAAGGTTACCAACGTGGAACTGATGACAAGAACCAGACTAGTGCCAGTGGAACAAGAGATGAGAAGAAGACGATGGCGATGGATAGGACACGCACTGAGGAAACCTGTTGATAGCTTTACAAGGCAGTCCTGGTTCTGGAACCCCCAGTGCAAGAGAGGCAGAGGTAGACCAAGAAGCACATGGAGAAGAGAGCTAGAAGCAGAGGTGAAAATGATGAGGAGAACGTGGAAAGAACTTGAGATGATGGCACGTGACATGAGGACTTGGCATGTGTTTGTTGAAGGCCTATGCTCCTTTGGGAGTGGAGGGTTATGAATGAATGAAAAAACTAGGACAGGTCAACTAAAGAAGACATATAAATGCCTTGAGTTGATGGCGTGGGGGCTAAAAGAGTTGGCTTAAGTTTGTTGAAGGCCTCCTTGGGGAGCCGAAGGGTGAGAAATGCATGAAAGGACCTTTAGTCAATGGCGTAACTAAGGTAACTAAATTATTTGAACAGTTTTCAATGGGTGCTATTTTTTTTATTTGCCCTGGACGCCATCAACTATAGTTACATCTCTGCCTCTAGCATAATACAGTTACAACAGTTTAGCTGATTAAGTGGTTATTGAGTGCAGTTCAGTTGTTTTGTGTGTGTGTGCGTGCGTGCGTGCGTGCGTGCGTGCGTGCGTGTGTGTGTGTGTGTGTGTGTGTGTGTGTGTGTGTGTGTGTAAATAATGTTTTCAATTGTATTTTATTTATTTGTTCAAGAAGTCGAAGGTCATTGTATGTTTTACTGATATTGTCAAGTAATTATCAGTTATCGATTATCTTTTAGTGGACTCTTCATCATAAAGTGGTTTATTTCAAGTCTGTTCTATTATCAACATGTCAAGGTTGAGAAAGTATAAAGAAAATTGTCGCAGCTAACTAAGCACAAAGGTTTTCGTTGATGGATACAGCAACATTCTAATACAGAAACAGACTTGGTATGATTTTAAAACAAATAACTTGTGGATATAAACTTTTATTCAGAGTAAACTTTACATTAATAATAAAATTCTTGAAGGTTATGTTATGGCATTAGACTTGGCCATGCTCAGTGCAGCTAAAAAACTGAATGTATGAGGCATTTTTTTTATTGTTGGTTGAATCAGTCTGCTGTGTTGTCAGTCAGCTTCTCTCAAACAAATGGTTGTGGTTAAAATTAACTTTAGCAGCTGCGTTCCTTTTCATAAATCCTAATGTTAAACCCCTAACCATTTTGTCTTTATAATAAACACTTCAGAGCATTAAATTTAGAACATTAGTAGTAGTAGCCATTTCGGTCATGACTGACTGGGAATGCGCCCAAGAGGTGATAGTCCTCAGCTGCTTATTTATTGTTGTTTCTTTCGGCGTGTTCTTTTATCTTCTGCTTGTTATGGGCGTTTCTTTTCGCCCAATCTGAAGTGGCGCCATATAGAGCATTGCTCCTTGGTGCGATCGGCAGCTTCATCCTCCCAGGTTGCTGGATTTATGTCCAGTGCCTTTATGTCTCTTTTGCACACATCTTTGAAGCTCTGGAGCGGTCGCCCAACTACCTTATGCCAGTTGTCTGTAGAAGATACCTTTAGGGATGCGACCATCTTCAATGCGGCGGGTACAGCCAAGGCAGCGTAGTCTGCGTTGTCTAAGCAGTGTATATATGCTCTGAAGGCCAACACGTGACAACACCTCGACAGTTGTCAGTTTGTCCTTCCACGAAATATCAAGCATGTGGCGTAGACACCGTAGATGGAAGGTACTAAGCCTTCTTTCTTGCTTAGCATAAGTTGTCCATGCCTCGCTGCCATATAGAAGTGTGCTAGTATTTACTACATTACCACTTACTTTAACCATGTCTGTGACAATTGTAATTCAGCCAACTTTATCTACTGCTTATTTTATTAATGATGCAAAGTGTTATTTCGTGCATCGTGAAAGCCATATGCTCCAATCCTGCCCAACTTACAGCAGTGAACGGAGTGGCATATGGCAGCAACCCACTTCTCTCCACGAAAAACTGTTTGGAGATGTCAGGAACTTTGAGCTGACTACTGCCTTTATTAGAGCCATTAATGTAGAAGTCTGAGGGCGAACGAAGAAGAAGAAGAACGTCACATGACTCTTAGTTCATCTTCTCCTGAGCGGTCTCATTTTTCTGACTGCTTAAGGTCATCTGAAATAATGTTTGTGCTGTTGATGGGTAGGGATTCATTCTCATAAATTGCTAAATCAATGTTAACCTTCACTGCTATTGCCCCATAAATGTATCTTTGATTTTCGTATTTCCTATCCGGTCTCCAAATTAACTGCCTTCCAAAAGATATCACGCGCTGTAACAGGGAATATTAGAGCGTCCATTTTTTTTCAACACCTCGTGTAAAATAATATATCTCACACTATTACATATATGGTGTAATGGATGTTTGATAGTTAAGTAGTTCCCAGAAATAAAGAGAGCTGGTGAACTAGGGGCAGGGATGACACAAGACAGATTTAGGTAGATTACTGCACAGTTCTAGATGATAGCTGTCGAAAAAAGCTGTAAAATAAGTTACATTCTAGCTAGACCTATCCTATGCTCCAAGGGTGTCTATATTAATAAGTGATGTGAATGCAGCTCGTTAATTACTCCTTACCGGTTTAAATATTCTTGTGAAATTCATAGAACAACAAAAATTTAGAATTAAAAACTGGAATAAAGTCAATAACTGCAATTTATAAAATGAATCAATACATACTTACTTATTTACTTAGTCGTTAGGACGGTGGACTAGATTGGAACCAGGCAAGGAGGAAGACAACCAATAGGATAGAATGGCGCTCTCTCTTCCAGACTTCTACATCCAGAAGTATGTATTGAATCAATACTTTTTAATATTTAATATAGGTAATGTAAAGATTGCAGAAGGATATTTAAATATTATTAAACAAAATTGTCACTGTTATTTCAATATTTAGAACACAGTATGGCCTTGGTGACCAGTGATGCCCCTCTAAATTTTGAAAAAAAAAACTTATATAGTACCTTAAAAAACACCTTTACACCTCGATTTAGAATTTTGGGCTACTTTGGGCTATTTTGGGCTACTTTGGGCGAAAAACCGAAAAATTTATCTAGGGGCATTCTTCAACCAATGAAGGAAAATGACACCTAGACGGACCCAAAAAAAAAAAACCTAGATCTAAGTGAATCCACCTAGGAGTGGCAACGCTGTTGGTGACGTTTGGTTTTTTTTTGTTCTCTATAACGTCATTTCAAAATTATTCGGGGGTACTCTAACAATTATTTTTTGCCAAAGTGATCTCCCTTCCCAAAATGACAACATAAACGCTTGCGCCTAGTCCTGATAAGGACTGCTACACAGCATTAAAAACCCAATCCCTGAATAGGATTTTAAGCTTTTATTGCTAGCATTGTGAAGTCCCGACAAGGACTCGTCCTAAAAATGACCAGCTAACCGAGTCAATGCCGTTTGAGGATTGTTTTCAGGTTATATTCAGTTGAAAACCAACTTCAATTGTCATGGTGGTTTTGGGGTGCCAAGACAAAATGCAAGCATGTAAAGCTAAGTTAATTATTATATTAATTTTAAATATACATCAATTTACATAACACTAAAATGTTTTATAAACTTAACAATCTATACATTTATAGACATACACAATTTCACTTCGAAGACTGGCTGGTAATTTACGACTGTGGCTTGAGCTTATCACAATTTCGTAGTACGTTACCCTAGCGTCTTCTCAGCAGTAGAATCTTAGTGTGAATTCGAGAAGTGTTCGAACTTAACATTTTTTTTAAAGTAATGTGTTTGCTGCTTTTCTTTGAAGCACGATCCTTTCAACCATCTACCGGTACCATATTCATGAAGCTGTTGGTTATATCAGGACGTGTTTCATTTATTGTGATACTTTTCATGACTGTATTTATGTTTTGCTCTGTATTGTATTTTGGGAGCCGCGGTAGCGCAGTAGTTAGTGCACTAGCTTCCTAGCTCGGTGGCCCATGGTTCGATCCCCAGTTGAGGTGGGATTTTTTAGACCGGGGTCGACCCAGTCTCCAGAGCAACTCTGTGAAGGTTAAGGCGGCCGGCGAGATACTGACCATATCACCCGTAGTGCGCCGATGATCAAGAAAATATGGGCCTAACACCACATTCCCAATACGCCTCAATGGGCATGTAACGGGATCCTTTACCTTTACCCTGTACTGTATTATTCTTCTCAATTGTTGTATTGTTCAGAAAAATGACTGAGTAGATACTGGTGTGCATTTAAAAATTCTTCTTCTTCTTCTTCCGTCCTTAGCTTACCACAGTAAACTACGGTTAAGCAGTCAGTGGTGCAAAGTTTGGAACGCCTCCATGTAAAAATGTTAACTTCTGGGCAATATAGCGTTTTATTAATAGATTTTCTTTGCCGTTTTTCAACCATTTCTACCTTGTGGTTATTACACTATGTTTTAATGGCGTGCCACTTTATTCCTCTTGGGCAACAACAAATCAATGGCCATTCAGAGTATCGTTGTTTCCGTATCTTTAAAGTGACTGGCAAATGGGTGATGGTGCCGTCTAGGGAACCTTAGGAAAAAATCAAGTATACGGCTGGATGTTAGGATTACAGGCCGTGTCAATACGTATTTATCTAGGGGAAGCCTACCATAGTAAACTACTGGTTAGGCAGGCTGGTGGGTATGCAAAGTTTGGAAAGCATCCATGTTTTTTTTTATGTTAACTTCTGTTTTTGTAATATAGTGTTTTATTAACTTTTGTATTTCTTGGTGAGGTCTTAATGCTTTTAAGTTTTTCAACACTTATTTCTACCTTGTGGTTATTACACTATGTTTTAATGTTTTGCCTTGCCACGGGATTATTCCTCTTGCTCTGCAGTGATGGCCCAACAGTGGCCAAACCTCAGAGTATCTTCTGAAGGTATTCAAAGGTATCTACCTTTAGCTCAAGATTACTCTTGGCAGCGATGTGATTTGAAGAATGGTGCTTCAATTCTAGGGAGCCTCATAGGAACTTAAGAAATCAAGTACTACGGCTGATAGGATACAGGCCGTGTAAACTTTCTATCTTCCCAGACCTTCTATGAGGAGAAATAATGCTGCTCATTTTGATGAACCCTCAACTGATTTATTTTAGTAAAATATTACTTATTATTAGCTCTGTTAATGTGTATTTAAAAAGACTGAGACATACGGGTGCAGTTCACTCAAAATGATTAAATCAACTATAAAATACTCTTTTTAAAGATTCATCGCTGGTGATGATCTGGATATGGTTTTGAAAATTATCTTAAAGAGTTCACTTGGCAGCTCTGAATGGGTACTTAACTGCCAGTAAGATGTCGGTTGGCTTCTGCTCCAGCCGATGTTTGTTCCTTGCAGGTTGTAGACTGGTTCTTCTTGCGCTGGTCAAGTCTGGTGGCCGCAACACGTCCCTCGTAGTATTGTGGGGTAATTACGAAGATGGCCTAGCGTCTTCTAAGACCCGTCTGCTGTAGGTGTCAAGCTTTGACCGAAGGCCACTTATACCAAACACTTGTTCCACAGACTAGTACCACCAATTGGAATCATTGTTCTCATCCGGTTTATCCCAATACTTGGGCTAATACCGACAACGAGCTCACGCTTATTTCTACGCAGGCAACTCAGTGGGCTGCTTTTTAAAATCCCCATTTTTTTCCCGTTTTTTGCCAGTCACTTCGATTACGGTTTTATTACCTTAATATTTCACAACAGAACAATCATGGTTGCAAATTTGCCGTTAACCATAACCTCAAGAACTATTTAAGTCAATAGGCAGTAACTCTGAATTAAAAGGGGAAACAATGGCAAATGTAAAACCTATCCCTCCTGTTGCCCTAAGATTATTTAAACGCCACATTTAGGCATAATTCCAAAACAAATGACTGCTTTGACGGTCGGTGGCTAAGGACGGAAGAAGAAGAAGAAGATATAACTTCTGGCTCAGAGAAATATTTTCGGCAACTTAGTTAAAATGCTTCTCACATGTGGTCTGGGGTATTACTTTGCAATAGAGTCCCAATATGACTTAGTGTTCAGGTTCCTAGGATTCCGTGCTTTCCGTATAATAAAGGTAGATGCTCAAACACGTTGTCCGGTTCTTTAAAGAATCGTGATTCTATTTTTTATTTTGACTGTCTTCTTGACGAGTTGAATTTATCAGTGCCTTAGACTTAGAACGTGCTAGATTATAAGCAAAATTCGGCCCATGCACCTACGTTGCTACTAAATGACAAGGCTCCAATCAGAAATGTTGTATTTTAACATCTCAAATTCCAAACCAATAGCAATCAACTTGCGTATTTTAGTAGATGCTATCCCCACTACACTCTCTTGGAAAATTCCTGCGTGACACATAAAATGTGATTTTTTTTTTAAAAATCACTCCCATATAAGGTATTTTCTCTTCCGTTGATATTGATTATGTCTACAACCCACCATTTCATAGATCTTTCACTGATAATGTCTTTCAGGTTGACAACTTATCGTAACTATTGCCTACTAGAGGTGGGCAAATTGACACACTCCGCTGTATCGAGACATTCGGCACAGTGATACTGTTGTACTGTTTAACATGCCCTCGGGAAATTAGCAATAGACAAACATGAATGAGCAATCAACTTGCTGTCTGATATTGTTAATAGATGGCGTTTCTGACCACATTCAATATTTTTAAACAGTCTCTGAAATAAAACGGAGAATATTCTGCGTGACAAATAAAATGTGTAATAATGACACATTATATTTTTTTCAAACCGAGCAGACATTTAGTAGTAGTAAGCCTCTTTTCAGTCCTGAGGAATTTAAAAAAAAAAAATCAGTAGTAGTAACTTGTTTGATCTCCTATGTATAAGGTAATGTTTGACTCAAATTTTACAAAGGCCCGTTGAGACAGTTGATTATGTTTACAAAACAGCCACCATTTCGAAACAATAGATCTTTCGGATCTTTGATCAATGTCTTTCAGCATTGTTTCCACACACTTATACACACACGTAATCTCTATTGCCTACCACAAATCTTGCCCGGAAACACTTACATCATTTCGTGCGTGTCTTTAATCTGTCAGCAGATAAATATCTACCGACACGTTTCTGTGCACACAAACAACTATTAAGCAACAGCCGGCCAGACAGAAAATATTATCAGGGATAAGATAACTGACTGTAGCCATCTCTGCTTTGTTTACGTATTAATCCGGGCGCTCCTATTCACTGTCTGGTCGGAAATCTGTTACGCATTCGTAAACAACCTTTCCCTCTACAGATCCAGGAGTCAATATGGGTTCAAACGTAAGTCAGCGATTACAGTAATCAGTAATGATGGTCGATGAAGCCCAGACATGACAAGAATTGAAGGAAGAAAGTGTAAACAAGGAATCAAAAATCACAACTGCTGGCAGAGGTGGGAAAAAGGAAGAGCACATAATGAATTACAGGATGGCACAGGTAAATTTAAGGAACGATGTTAATTCGTCACATAACCCCGGACTTTGAGAATATTGATCAGATATTGACAGACTCGGGCGTTCATTTCTTCTGTCTGTGCTTTCCTCTAGTGCTGTTGATAGAAAGAGTATTTTCCTCTTCTCCCTCGGCTGATTTTTCCTGCCGGCAGCGGGTACAATTTTGGACGTATTTCTCTATGTTCATTCCTCGACCTGGCCAAAAGTGATGTGCATTTATATTGCGCATTGTCGCTCCTAATGACATATGTATCCATGAAGGCGATATATGTCCAACTCCCATAAGGGGATATCTTAAGGTAAGTGGCACCACGAGTTGCTTCCCCTGTCACGTTCGTCGATAGAGAACTCCATCTTCTTTGTAACACGTTCCAACCGAAGTATGGGACTGTGTTTTATACCGCTGTTCAGAGCAGGGCACTGAGGTTACGTCATTAGCCTGCGCTTTTTGCAGCTCTGCTGTGCTGAGAAGTGGCGAATAAATGTGATAGCTCTTCCTCGTAGATAAATTATGGTTTTCGCCATCTGGTACCCCGGGCTATGTCAAACAGAACAATCTTTCACATGTCGTCGAATATCGCGTTGCATGCTGGATCGAGGGAAACATGCCTAATTAAGGCGCGTGCACCTCGATAGGGTTGTAAATGGGGTTTATTGCATTTACTGCATCAGGCGGATTCGATATTGGAGTTGGACAACTAATTGTCTCTTGTTCCCGACGCGTCTGTAAAATAAACCATTCTCCCTGTAATATGCTCCCTGTAGAGTATGGGAAATTACTAGTGTTTTGCCCGTCTCGTTACAACGTACAGTGTACCATACTGGACTAAGATGACCATTTTATAAATGCATATCATGGAATTTTACACAGGCATAGGTATAATAGGTGCTTGCATTGAATAGAAGGATTAAAATGGTACGATGAGATCACCAATGGGGAACTGATGACAAGAACCAGACAAATGCCAGTGGAACAAGAATTTAGAAGAAGACGCAGGCGATGGATAGGACACACATTGAGGAAACATGTTGATAGCATTACCAGGCAGTCCTTACTCTGGAAACCCCATGGTATGAGAGGAAGAAGTAGACCAAGAAGCACGTGGAGAAGAGAGCTGGAGACGTAGGTGAAAATGATGAGGGAAATATGGAGAGAACTTTAGTGGATGGCACAGGACGGGAGGACGTGGCATGTGTTTTGTTGATGGCCTGTGCTCCTTGGAGAGCTGAAGGTAATGATGATGATGAATACGTATAATTTAGATCAGAAGAAGATGCTGGCGATAGATAGGACACACATTGAGGAAATCTGTTGATAGTATTACAAGGCGGTACGTGTTCTAGAATCAACATGGTAAGAGGTGGAGTGAGACCAAAGAACACACGGAGAAGAGAACTGGAGACCAAATAAATATAAAGTGAACAAAGAAGACATGGACAGAAGGTTAGAATTATGAAAGCTCTAGAAATCTTCTCTAACAACTCTCCTCATAAATTGGCAATACTAACAGACTCAAGCTATAAGAAACTTACGAGAATGCAGGGTTGGAGTGGCTAAGGGGTATGGCATCCGCCTCGAGTTCTAGAGGTACCAGGTTCGATTCCCAGATCTTGAGCTGATGGCATGGAACAGGAAGACTTGGCATAAGTTTGTTGAAGGCATGTGTTCTTTGCGGAGGTGAAGGGTTGTGATGATATGCAATGAATTAAAAAGAAAAGCCTTTCAACTTTCATATTTTGAAATTGTTCTAGTCTGTGAGCCACACTTGAGCTTCGCTGAAACTAATGGTTTTAAGGTTAGCTTTATCTGTTTGTTTTGTTATTTATTTATATTTTTTGAAAGGGGGGTCTTTTTCAGTTCTATAATGGCAGTCACATCACCCGTTACTAAGAGAATAATGACTGTTATTTTTATTAATTGATAGTAATATCACTTGATGTTGATTGAATGATAATGTTCCTATGTTCTACTAGTTTTAACATCAATTAGTGCTTTGGAATAATGAAATTAGTGCTTTAGTCAAGTAACTTCAGGCAGTGGAAATAGCAAACTTTGTATATTTCAGCAACATTTACATAACCTGCTATAAAAATTGTGAACATGACTCTGAATGGGAGACCCCTTGTGGCCTTGATGGTCATAACCTTATTGTCGACCTATGCCAGATGCTCAAAACAAGTCGTTTCATGGAGTTATCATTCTGGAGTTGGAGCTTATCCTTTTCAAAACACAAGTCTGCCGTGGAATGAAAGAGTGGATGATCTTGTGTCTCGGTTGACTTTAGAGGAGATACAGTCCCAAATGGCCAGAGGAGGGGCAGGGAACTATGGTGGTCCAGCCCCAGCAATTACACGACTAGGTAATACAGTTCCATGTGTTTTCATGTGGAAATATAATATATGCTACTTGTACTCTGTCGCATCTGACATTATTTTCAGGTCAGTCAAGTCAGGTGCCGTACCTCGAGACACGAGTGTGACCATGTCCCTCCAAAGACTGATTTTTGTATACTCTCCATCTGTTCTGTTGTTGATCTGTTCCAATACTAAAGTATCAAGCTATCCATTTTATGTTCTCAGTGTATTCCTTGAGAATATTTCTCAGAACTCCTTGATGGTGAGCAAGGTCAAGCATCAGAAATGATAACCACTAGCACAGAAGAGGAAACCAATGGTGATGAAGATGACATAAAGATGGAAGAACTGAAGGCAGCACTGGAGAAAATCAAGATGGGCAAAACAGCAGGGCATGATGGTATAACACTAGAAATGGTTAAGTACATGGGAGCATCAGGCGACCTATTACTCTTAAGGGTCCTGCAGGCAGCGTGGTGCAACAAGACCATACCAAAAGATTGGGAGATTGCCATCATAACACCAGTTTTCAAAAAAGGTGATAATCGACAATGTGGAAACCATAGAGGCATATCCCTTCTCAGTGTCCCTGGTAAAATCTACTCCAGAATCCTAGAGCAGAGACTCCGACGCATAGCTGAGCCACAAATGGATGAGGTCCAGTGCGGATTCCGAGCTAACCGAAGTACTCAAGACCTAATCTTCACACTCAGACAGCTGAGTGAAAAGGCCCTTGAGTATAAGAGTGAGATCCATCTTTGTTTCATAAATCTGGAAAAGGCATTTGACAGGGTCCCCTGGAGCAAACTTTGGGACTGTTTGGCAAGGAAGAACATTTCAGCACCTCTGATTCATGCTATACAGAGCTTCTACAAGTCTTGTAGAAATTATGTGAGGACAGCAAACCATAAGTCAGAAGAGTTTAGGACCACCACTGGTGTAAGACAAGGTGATATCCTGTCACCTTATCTTTTCATACTCCTCATGGACGATGTCATCAAGGCATGTAAGGAGAGAACAAGAAAGTATTCAATGGGGTACTGGAAGATGAGACAGGTCTGTATTTCAGAGCTGGCATTTGCTGATGATGTTGCCCTGATTGCTAAATCAGAGGCACATCTCCAATCCAACCTGCAAGTCTGGAAGGAAGAGCTGGAGAAGAGAGGGATGGTCATAAGCAGCTCTAAAACTAAATCCATGGTGATATCACGAGAGGAAAGAAGAAATCAGATTAAGCTGGGAGAACAGGTCCTGGAGCAGGTCGACCACTTTAAATACCTCAGAGCTATTATAGACCGAAAGGAAGGCATCAAAAAAGAGATGGCCACTCGAAAAGCAGCAGCTGGGAGACTTTTTCAGGCCATAAATCGAGGATTCCTCAGCAAGAGAGAGGTTGGTAAGAAAACGAAGATGGCTGTATACCGCTCCATCTATGTCCCAGTCTTGACATATGGATGCGGGTCATGGGCAATGACTACAACCCACAAAAGCCAGATCCAAACCTCAGAAAGGAGGTATCTGAGGAAGGTGGTTGAAGTAACAAGAAGAGACATGGTCCGCAACCAGACAATACGTCAAGGCCTAAAATCCCACCCCCTGCAGACCCAAGTAAAACAGTCCCAACTAAGATGGTTTGGCCATATCTGCGGAATGGGAGAAGATCGGCTACCACGACAAGCATTGAAAACAAAGAGCCATGGATCCAGACCCCCAGGACGACCCAGAGTCCGCTGGGAGGACAACATTAAACAATCTTTGAAGGACCGAGGACTAGAATGTAACCAGGCCAGGAGGAAGACAGCCGATAGGATAGTCTGGCGCTCTCTTATCCAAACCTCTACACCTCACGGTAGAAGGGGAACGACTAAGTAAGTAAGTAAGTATTCCTTTACTTCTCTCTCCCTTTTATTTTTTCCGGGATCACAATGTTTTTGAATGTTCCTCTTCAAATCTTATGTTCAGTAAAGCCTGATTGTCTTCACCTTGTATTTGTTAATAATATTTGTATATCTATGTTCATTAGCTCTTCTCAAGAATCCTTCATTAGTTATCTTAGATATTAACGTAAACCACAATAGTATACGTTTGAAAAGAGAAGAATTGTTGTTGTTGTTTAACTATAGCTGCTCAGCTTTTCATTTTTTTAAAAAACTAGTCTGAATTTGAGAAAAGCAACCAAAAAAAAAAACAAAAAAACAAACTAACACACTGTAATGATTAAAAGTGACAGTGTAGAGTTTTTTATATTTTTATGAAACTACACATTCTCTCCTATCAAATGATGTTACAAGTGTGAAAAAATGATCTTAGACACATATAACATATATTTAAATGTATTCACTTATTGAGAAATTTCAGTATGACCATGAATACTAAACACAATTTTCTCTGATTTTGACATCTGTGGCATACTGTATCACAATGTTAATATTTGTTGACCATTACAAAGTGAAAAATGTTTCTTGTGATAGAAATATTACAACATGCTGACATATCGCTAGCTTGTTATTGTCATGTCACAATTTTATGATACTGTACATTTCACTATCATCATCATCATCAACATCATCATCATCCTGTGCAGTATATGTTTTCATGCCTACTCCTCCAGTCTTGTGCCATCAGCCCAAGATCTGTCCTTGTCCTGTCCTTTAAATTTCTGTCTCCAGTTCTCTTCTCTATGAGTTTTTGGTCTCTCGCTATCTCTCTTACACCTGGGGATTCCAGAACAAGGACTGCCCTGTTATCGTATCAACAGGTTTCTTCAATGTTTTCCTCTTCATCACCATTGTCATCTTCTCATCTACTGTTCCACTGGTAGCTGTCTGGTCTACAACCATCAGTTCCTCAATGGTGATTTTGTCATACTTTTCCAATATTTCTGTTCTATGTAAGCACCCATTTGGGGAAATATGTAATATCTTGGTTGATATTGTTGTTGTTTCTTTTAAGTTTCAGAGCAATACAATGACACTGCCTTAATATTTGAGTTGACACTTCTAATTTTTATGCTGGAATTGATTTCCATATAATTCCCTGTGCAATGAAAGCTTCTCTGTCTTATTGTATTTTTAGTTTGATATCACTGTCTGTAGATGAAAAACCTATGACAAGGCACAAGCAAAGAAACTAAATTACAATTGATCAGAGCTTGTATATTCCCAGTAGCAACATATGGCTTCGAGACATAGACACTGAATAAAACAGTTGCAAAAAGATTACATCATTCGAAATGAAATGCTACAGAACGATGTTGAGAATACCCTGGACAGAAAAAAAGACCAACAGAAAAGTACTGCACTCACTAAATGTAGAGGAAAATTGGTTCCTAAATACAATCGCAATAAGGAAGCTGAAATTCTTCAGTCATATAAAAAGACATAATTGTCTGGAAAAATTGGTAATGGAAGGTATAGTCCCTGGAAAAAGGGGAAGGGGACTACCTAGACGACGGTGGATCCAGGACATCGTAGAGAGTCTGAACATGTCTTTGGAAGATGCAGGTCGACTTGCCCAAAATCGTGATGCGTTCAGAGTTGCCGTAATGGAGACAGCGCTCTGGAGAGAATACGCCACATGATGATGATGATCACTGTCTGTTTATCCAACTTTGTCTAAATTGACAGGAATGATTCTACATCAGGCAGGGTATTTCTTTAAATGCAATCTTGTTGTCATTTTCTGTCATTATTCTCATAATCTTTTGTCTTTTCCATGTGAATTCTCTGACCCAGCTGCCATGACTTCTCATCAAGTATTTTCATGTTATCTTGCATCTGATTATATTTCCCTATACCACTACATATTTTCTCACACTTGCTTTTTTTAATGAGTATACAATAAAGTGATTACTCATTTCCGAACTACCTTTGGTCAGTTGTTAAATATTAGAGCTACGATTAACAGAGATTGGTCTCCAGGTTGCGCAGGTCATGTTTTCCCTTGTCTTGACTCATTTTTTTCTCTGGTCTTGATGAGCGAAGAACTTAAAATAAAAATTTAATTAATAAATGTGTCTAGTTGATTTCTGAAAAGTATATCATGGCCCGAAAAAAATTAAGTTTTTTTTTCCCCTAACTGTGTTTATTATTAGATAACTTTTCTTTACTTGATAATTTATCAAGGTATTGGACCGTATCAGTTTGATACAGAATGTCTGCGAGGTGATGTTGGGGCTGCAGGAAATGCCACAGCATTTCCACAGGCCATAGGACTAGCAGCTTCTTTCAGGTAAAAGCTGAGCAGTGTTTTTGTTTTTATATAGTGAAGTTTCTAATACTTCATTCCTTAAGTAAGGATCTGTTATGGGACAACTGTTATCTTGTTAATAACAGATGCATCACACAAATTAACATTCTTAATGACAATTTCACAAACAAATAATTTATGTTTTTGTAATCTTTATATCTTATGTTGTTGCTACTGACATTATTGTTGTCGTTTTGCATTAAAAAAGAGAGAACGAACGAACTTTATTTTCAAAGGGTTGAAAATTGGGCACACCAGCCCATCTGACATTCTGCCTTTCCTTTCTCTCACCTTTCATACTGAATTCATTTATTCTCACTTGCATTTTACAGAGAGAGAGAGAGAGAGAGAGAGAGAGAGAGAGAGAGGGAGAGAGAGAGAACGAACGAACTTTATTCTCAAAGGGTTGAGTGTGTGTGAGAGAGAGAGAGAGAGAGAGAGAGAGAGAGAGGTGGAAAGAGAGAAACATTGTGTGGGTGTGTATTATGGCATATGTATGAATGTGAGAAAGAGAGATTAAACATGTTAGTTGAAACTATTGCTTTACTTTTCACAGCCCTGATTTAATATACAGAGTTGCGTCTGCAACAGGAAGGGAAGTAAGAGGCAAGCATAATGACTTTGTCAAGCAAGGTAGCTTTGGAGATCACACGGGAGCTAGTTGTTTCAGTCCAGTTATCAACATTGCAAGAGATCCTAGATGGGGGCGGAATCAGGTAGACTGAATATCACATCTTCTGATGTTTAAATTTACTAATGTTCTTGTCTTTTAAAACATTTCTGCTTAGACAAAACGTGTCATGTAATCTTATATAAATGTTGTCAAAAGTTTTTTGTGTTGCAAAAATTATGAATCATTCTTAATCAGTGTATGTTGATGTTTTGAATGCTAGTAGTAGTAATACCCCGATCCGTCATAACTGACTGGGGGGGGGGGGGGGGGGGGGGGGAGGGGGGGGGGGAAGAAGGAGGGGGAAGGGGGGGGCGAGGGAATGCCCATCTTGAATTGAGCAGTAGCTGTCCAGTGAGATCCTAAAACCTCTCCCACTATTGGAATTAACCACTGGCGCCATGCCCTACACCAATTGGGCGAGATGCTTATAACTGGTAACTGCTACTTTCCGTGTTGTGCCGCCACCATAAAGTGATGCTGGAGTGTCCTCTCCGGGGGAAGGGGGGGGGCGAGCTTGGACACAGTTATATGGAGATCAAGCTCTTTCCCATGCAGCATGTTCCTCCTCGCCACATAGCCGGTAGGTCAAAAGGAATGGCAGTAGCCAATACAGTTTGGTACAAGCGACGTCCCAGGAGTTGCTAGAATAATGTTGAATCAATATTAGGCTGCCTTAAGGACTCCGATTCCATATTTATCCTCAGGGTTTACTCCTGAAGCCTTTCCTTTAAACGGATATTCCCTCAAGGCAGCAGAGATCTGAAATCAGAGTTTTATTTTCTAAATAGGCTACCAACCAAGGATCATGTCTTATCTGCCCCAAGCTGCTAGTTTTAAGGTGCCAGTGGCTCGCCTTCACCCCTTCTGCTCTCAGTGGGAACAGTTCCGCCGGGCTTGAATTGAGCCACACGTGAAGGCTGGGAGCTAGACTTGGTTGTCAGAGGCTATTTGAGGCGCATCCCGTAGAAGCATTTATCTGCAGTGGGAGCTTATCTCCACTACAACTCCCGGCTAAGACAACAACTATATTAATGCTGCAGTTAATCAAACAGCAGTTGTATAGATCATTTGCACAAACACGAGTTCATCATCATCATTTCCCTTTGTGCTCCTTATGGAGCATTGTGGTACAACTGCAACTAGTTCCCTTGCCGGAAGTCTGCACCAAAGCATTTATGTGCTTTTGACGTCAGGAAATGTGGAGAAAACAAGGGAAAAACAAAACCCTTAAATTTAGTTAGGAATATTAAGATAGTTTTACAAAACCCTTAAATTTAGTTAGGAATGTTAAGACTGTTTGACAAAATCCTTAAATTTAGTTAGGAATGTTAAAACTGACAAAACCCTTAAATTTAGTTAGGAATGTTAAGACTGTTTGACAAAACCCTTAAATTTAGTTAGGAATTTTATGACTGTTTGACAAAACCCTTAAATTTAGTTAGGAATGTTAAGACTGTTTGACAAAACCCTTAAATTTAGTTAGGAATGTTATGACTGTTTGACAAAACCCTTAAATTTAGTTAGGAATGTTATGACTGTTTGACAAAATCCTTAAATTTAGTTAGGAATGTTAAGACTGTTTGACGAAAACCTTAAATTTAACTAGGAATGTTTTTGTTTGACCACCTGTCTCAACAGTAGTACTATTCTTTCTTCACCTCCTTAGAGGAACCACACTAGGCAGTATTATTTTATACCATAAATATCATTGATTATGTGCAAATAGTTGCATGTAGTTCCCTGTGGTGTCTGAGGAGACAAAGAGAAACTACTGCAACACTGTCTCACTTGCTCAAGTTTATGTAAAAGGCGACTGATAAGAGGTTTTTGCATGGAGCTTGCAGTGTCATCACGCAAAACAAGTTACTAAAGAAATCACCGCTGTAAGAGTGTACTTTGGCATAGGCTTCTTCGGGGGTAGGGGGGGGGGCATTTGCTGTGGTGGACCCACGCTCAATAAGGAGCCAAAAAAGAGATGATGATAATGCGCAAATGAATTTTAATGTCAGAATTTCGAAACACATAAGTTTTGGAAACTGGTTTAATTTGCATACAGAATACTCTTGTAATATAATATAGGATGCCTGGCAGCCATAAAACTATGATACCTGTAGATTTGTAGTTCTTAATATCTTATTTTTCAGGAAACGTATGGTGAAGATCCTTTCTTAACTGGTGTGATGTCTGAGAACTTTGTTAAGGGTTTGCAAGGTAGGTTTATGCAGATTCAGATATAAAGTGTGGAGAAAGTGGGAAAGCCACTAGCTTGCTAAAACAACCTTGAACGTAATAATTTGAAGTCAGGCACTCAATTACTTATCACTGTATTGAAATTTATGAAAAACTATCAGGCTATTTTTTTTTTAACCACAGTGTATTTGTATTAACTCTTTCTATCCCACAAACTATATAGCATGCCACTGTATAGTTCATTGCTCTCATCAGGGCCATTTGTTATGTCTTTTTCTTCTTCTCTATACTTTAACTCCCCAAGGAGCATAGACCTTCAACAAACACATGCCAAGTCCTCCTGTCACATGCCAAGTCCTCCTGTCACATGCCAAGTCCTCCTGTCACATGACATAAACTCAAGGCCTTACCATGTTTTCCTCATCATTGAGATTTCTTTCTCTAGTTCTCTTCTCCATGTGTTTTTTTTTTTGTGTCTACCTCAGCTTCTCTTATCCTGTGGGTTCTAGAACAATGACTGCCTTGTAATACCACCAACAGGTTTCTTCATTGTGTGTCCTATCCATCTCCAGCATCCTCTTCTCATTTCTTGTTCCACTGGCACTTGTCTGGTTCTTGTCATCAGTTCAACAATAGTGATCTGGCCATACCATTTCAATCCTTTTATTCTAAACGAGAACCCATTGATGAAAGTCTATAACTTCCTGGTTGTTATTTTTGTTGTTCTCAATGTTTTAGAGCAGTGTTTCCCAAACTTTTTGGCTCCTAGGGCATGTCCGCAGCGCCCCCCTGCATAACCCCACAGTACATTAAAAAAACTATAAAGAGTGACAGATAGGAGCAACTGCTAATTCAAAACAGTGACAACTAATTACTCTATTTATTACAGTCTAAAATAAAACTACAGATACACTTATTTATTAATTTAATTTAAAAAGAAAAACTTAATTGCTTAATCCAGTGTAAAAAACAGCAGTATACAAGAGTATGTTAGTAACAAACTTACTTCATTGTTCGTCATATTTTTAAGTAATAAAGTAATTAATTTGCATGGGACAGGAATGTGTGAGATTCCAGTTCAGCAATATGTGACTTCACACAAAAATTTATATAAATTACAATTTTCATTTGTTTTTTATCAAACTTCTTGAATTAGTTGTCAATTGGATATACATTTCAATTCTTTGTGTTTTACTACCAAGAGATTAAGTACAGCTGAAATATTTATTTGTGCATGTGTACGTGTATGTGCATAATTTTTATTCATTTTTTATTTTGATTTTTTATTGTTTCTACACTTCACAAGATATAACAAACAATTATAACATCACCAATGAACACAACAGTTTTTCACAACCTTCTGCAGCCAATTTCCTAAAGTTTGATACATAATACATATATCTACTAAATTAATATATGTGTCAACTGCCCGTTTTTTTCTGCATATTGGGATAATACATGGGTAAATGGTTCTCACCTGTTAAAATCTTAGTGAACACAATAGTAAACACTCTTTATGAATGGTTCTCACCTTCTGTTAAAATCTTAGTGAACCAAACACAGACTTCTCGTTGGTCGTTTCTCTTTCCTCAGGAGTATGGACAATAGGTGTTTAGTTATCCCCGCTTTCGTAGCAGTTCGCGATTATAATGTATGATCAGCGATGATTACCTGAGCTCAGACTGGCATGTATTGACGAAACTATGCCTTGCTTAATGATCCTGGTAATACAACCATCCGCATCGTCCCCGCCTCACTGATGTTGTCTCTCAAATCCCCAGCTCCTTTCCCTCCCGTAAGTACCGAATTTAGCCTGTCAAATTTTGAACCACATCTTACTACTGAACGCCCTCTGTTTACTACTTAACGCCCCCTCTGGCCCCTTTTATCCGTTTCGTCCACATGGATCCTCTCGATGACCTAGGGGGCAGAACCGCCCACTTTGGGAACCACTGTTTTAGAGTCTTACAATAGGACTGACTTGACATTTGAGTTGAACATGCTAATTTTTGTGCTGGCCTTGATTTCTTTAGATTTCAGTTTATTTTCTAATACAGTGAAAGCTCCTTTTGTCTTCTGTATTTTAATTTTGATACTTTGTCTGTCTGTCCAAAACTGTCTACAGATATATATATATATATATATATATATATATATATATATATATATATATATATATATATATATATATATATATATATATATATATATATATATATATATATATATATATATATATATATATATATATATATATATATATATATATATATATATATATATATATATATATATATATATATATATATATATATATATATATATATATATATATATATATATATATATATATATATATATATATATATATATATATATATATATATATATATATATATATATATATATATATGATTCTTCACCTTGTATGATGATAATCATGCTTTACTTCCATTAATATATTTTAATACAGTCTATTCAATGATACATTAAATTAACACTTGCAGACATCACAAATATATTGTTGGGGTAAGTATCACTTACATTTCAAGTTGCATTCATTTATCAAATGTTACAGTCACTCATTATTACTACAGGTTGTCCACACATTCCACACTGGTCTCACTTCGTATTAGTAGTCACAACACATCTGCACTCTTCCATGGCCACTTTCAAAATCCTCATCTTCTGCTGTTTTCAGTTTGTTAGTCATACTAAATCTGCAGGCCTGTTACCAGAATGAAATTGTTTTCCAGGTTCATGTAGTAGCTCCATAACTGCTGCCTCACATCTGCAACCTCTGGCCATTTCCATTGTATGACTGTAGGTCATTGTGGGCTGGGCAGTTTTGGAGAATTCGTTCAGGGGTCTGGATTCCAGTTCCACATTGACATTCATTAGTAATCATATGGTTCCAAACCATTTCTCCATAGTAATTACACAGTTACATTAGCAAATCTCTTCCATTCAGTCAAAGAACATAAAAGCACACTTAATTAAATATTTTGACCAAAATTTGATCTTGCGCACCAAAAGCCTATATACAGACTAATAGTTGTATCACCACAGAATTGTTTCCTTAGTGTACCATTTTCTGACAGGCAATGATTCTAGATTTGTGCAGGCTAGCGCAGGATGTAAACATTTTGATGTGCACGGAGGACCAGAAGATGTTCCTGTTTCAAGATTCTCATTTAATGCACAGGTAAAAATACTGGTACAGTTAGATATCTGCAGAAGTGAGAAGTGCTAGCAGTACTTCTGTCATTTGTGCTAACAAATCTAGCAGTCTAATTCTTTGGTTATTTAATAAAATAGCAATTACAGAACCATTAAAGTATATCAGAATAATTAAGAGGGCTTCTAAAAAACTGATAACAGAAATAAAATGACTATTCTATCCAGGAACTACACAGGGCAAAAGACAAATAGACTAACACTCAAAAAGAACAAAAACAAAGAAAATAGCAGAAAAACGTGACTACACATGAGTGTTAATAAAATGAAAAGAAAATTGGAATAAATAATTGGCTAACAGATTCAATAAAGATCAGTAGTCAGATGACTGATGAAGTGCATTTATATAACTCAGGTATCAGATCTTGATTGGCGCACAACATTTCTCCCAGCATTCAAGAAGTGTGTACAAGCTGGGACATTCAGTCTCATGTGTAGTTATAACAGGTTAGTAAAGTTAGCAATCTTATTATGTGGTTATAACAGGTTAGTGAAGTTAGCAATCTTATTATGTAGTTATAACAGGTTAGTAAAGTTAGCAATTTTATTATGTAGTTATAACAGGTTAGTGAAGTTAGTAATCTTATTATGTGGTTATAACAGGTTAGTGAAGTTATCTATCTTATATGTAGTTATGACAGTGAGAAGCGTCCGAATGGCTAAGCATTTAGGGAGCTTTCCACTAATGGTACAGTATTCCAGTATTGAAACCTTCTTGTCTCACACTCCAGTCTGCCCAGCTGTAAATTAGTATCTGACTCTACTCTTGAGTCAGGGAAGTTAAAGGCAGCAACGAAGGAAATTGGCCACCCCACCTCATTAAAAAAAACTCGACCTAGTATGGTGAAGTCTCCATTAGACTTCACTCCCCTACAGTATTGCTTGTTAGTCTCATGTGTTTTTATAGCAGTTAGTGAAGTTATCAAACACATTTGTAGTTATAATAGGTAGTGAATTTATTAAAACTATTGGTAGTTATAACAGGTAGTGAAGTTATCATATCAGTCTTATGTTTAGCTACAACAATGGAGTCAGTCTTATGTGTAGTTATAGCAGGTTAGTAAAGTTATAAAGCTTATACTGTATATAGTTACAACAGTGTTACCGACTTTCTCTCGTGGTTACTGGCCTGTCGGGTTTACTGTCAGTGGCCGACGTATTACCTGCTAACGCGAATGATGTGTGGGCCGTTATTGTATTGGCGTATAATACTGCAATGGGTCAAAAACTGTATGACCAACTTCCTTTTCAATATAGCCACCGTCTGAATTGACACACTTCTGCCATCTCTGCTTGACCTTGAAAAGACCTTGGAAGTAGAACACCCTATTTTTCAAACTAAACCAGTCATCACATGCCAGTATAGCCTCTTCATCGCTGTCAAAATGATTTCCTTTTAGCTGTTTTTTAAGATTTGGGAATAGAAAAAAGTCTGCTGGAGCCAAATCTGGAGAATATGGTGGGTGTGGAAGAATTTCAATATTCAAATCGTTGGCTGCTAGCTGCACAAGCCGTGCTTTGTGAGAGGGCGCGTTGTCTTGAAGCAAAGGAAGATTTTGAGTGCGCGTTATCCCTCATTTCCTGGTCACAACCTTTCTTAGTTTTGTGAGAAGATCTGCATAGTACTGTCCATTAACTGTGTTGCCACGAGGCAGATAATCTTTCAAAAGGACACCTTTGCCGTCCCAAAAAACAGTCAGCATCACTTTTCCTTTAGATTTCTGCTACCTCGGCTTGACAGGTGTTGGGGAGCCCGGGGTTTTCCATTGCATGCTGGCAATTTTGGATTCGGGGTCATAATGGTGTACCCAAGTCTCATCTACTGTCACCATGGTCTACAAAAAAAATTTTTGACTGACACTTTTTGAGCAACTGTTGACAGCAATTTACCCTCGTTTGCTTCTGTTCACGTGTCAACAGTCGCGGAATCCAGCGTGCACACACTTTTCTCATGTTCAGTCTGTTGTATAAAATTCTATAAACTGTTCTTTCATTTAGTTTTACTCTACTAGCAATCTCCACAATTGTCATTTTTCGATCCTGGTCAATGATTTTCTTCACTCTTGTTGCATTTTCATCGTTGCACTCTGAGGCTGGTTACCAGATCTTGGCAGATCAGCAACATTTGAGCGGCCGCACTTAAACTGTTGACACCAGTTTTTTACCGAAGTATATGAAGGACAAGAATCACGAAACACTGGTTCCATCTCCCTGTGTATTTCTGTAGGTGTTTTTCCCTGAAACATCAGAAATTTTATCACAACTCTGGCCTCCTTCTTTTCCATTGTTTTGTCAAATCTTTGGAGCAGCAGATCCGGTCAATAGGGTACATTGCGCCGTGCACCGTAGCGGGAAAACCCATTGAAGAAACAAACGCGTACTTTACACATTCAGTGCAAATACGATGAACTTTAAATGTGCCAAGTTTCTTCTTCCTCCTGTGACTCCTTAATGGTCAGGCCCAAGACTTATGTAAGCATAGACGTGAATACTTTGACGAAGTGGTACAGGCAATCATCATGGCAATCATCATTTGTAATAATGGCAGGAGAAAACTACATAGTTAATACAAATGATCAGGATGGATGTTGACCGATCTCACTAACCGCCACCATTTCAAGGGCGACGGAAGCTCTGCGGCAACATGTCCGTATGATCTCAGTTTTCATTTCGAGGCAATTCATCTTGTATACTATTTCGGAGATCTTCCATAAAAACCCATTAAGATCCGATATAATTCCCAGCAGGAATTTGGGCGCATTAGCAACACGCCATAACTAGACGTGTTAAAGCTCTGCCAAAGACTTGCAAAGGAGAAATAAGTATCTAAGGCGATACCTTAACGAGCAAGTTCTGGCCAATTATTCATGCTTCAACTAGGGAGATATATTCATATATTTTGGTGTGTCTTCCCACGGCTTGGGACAAAGACACATAATATTATTCTTCTGGGACGTCTGTCCACCACAATGGATTTTCGGATCTGCCCCAAGAATCTATGTTGAATAGCAACAAATCACCGCGACAAATCGCGTCATACCGTTCAATAATAGTGCACGGTCGTACGCAAATACTTAAACATACAATTAACTTAGATGCGCTCAAACGTGCGTCTATAAAATACTAGACTCACATGTGAGGATCTCAAACATATTACTCCCCCTGTTAAAAGTACTTAACAGTTTACATCGATTCCCCCCCCCACCCCCACCCGAGAAAAAAAATCATTTTTTCGATTAAAAACAGTGAGGTCAATCAAGTTCCATCCAGCTAAACAATGGACAATTATTATTAAATATTAAGTGTAATTACAATAGAAAGTAACAATAGAAGGACATAAATGTTAAGGGAGGATAACAGACCAAATGCAAACAAAAGTGGAAAAGGAAAGATCAACTATGTATTAAATATGAAATGATAAGTGATAAATGAAATGAACAAAGGAAATGACATGAAATGGAGAACGATCAGAAATGGTGAAACAATTGAAATAAATCAACCAAGATGATAAAACAGGTCAACATATTAAAATGAAATGTGTTTCGTGCGTGCATAAACACAAGGGTGGAAAACGAAATGAAATTCAAATCAAATCCCAAAAATAAAACCCGAGAAGAAAGCAACACATCCAAAAGAGGAGAGTGATGAAATAAATAATAAGTAGACTATTTAAACTAACAAGTGCTAAATATGGGATCACCAAATAACTACGCGCGCAAATCAGGCGCTAACGTTGCGCTAACACACAAAAAAGGTGCTGTAAATGCGCAGCGAAATGTGTGGACTAAGCAATGTAAACATGTCATGGGAATCAAGGAAAACTCTGATAAATAACTAAGGAAAAATTGTCCTAATGTTCGAAGTAAGCAAAAAAGTCATTACTCGATCACTTGATATAATAATGTGCTAATAGGTCAATCACAGCTAATAAGTCAATCACTGCAAATAAGTCAATCACTGCTAATAAGTCAATCACAGCTAATAAGTCAATCACTGCTACTAAGTCAATCACTGCTAATATCACAAGGAAAGATTAAATATTGTCACAAAAACTAGTGAGTTAATGTTGATGAAATAAAGTCACTTCGAGGAGAATAGAAATGTCAAAATTCATAAGCGAAATGTTGTAATATGTGACATCAAACACTTCTGGTAGAACCAAGTAAAGTAGCAGCAAAATGGTGGTACACGAGTCACTGAATGTAGTTGGTCAGCGGCTCGGGAGATTCTTGTGGACATCGAGACAGGAGGTCTGCCATTACGTTGTCGGAACCTCGGATGGCTTGGACCGTAAAGTGGAACGGCTGCAGGGCGATCTCATAACGTGTAGATTTAGAGCTCATTAAGTCCTTACTCTGTAGTGCAGTAAGTGCCCGCTGATCAGACTGGACTACGAAGTGGGCGCCAAGTAAGTATCGCTGCAGCTTCAGTATGGACCAGACCATGGTCAAGAGTTCACGGTCAATCGCAGAGTAACGCTGCTCAGCTGCAGTCAACTTTCGGGAGACGTATAGTACTGGGTGTAGATTTCCCGCATAATCTTGCATCAGAGCAGCTCCGATTCCCATCGACGAGGCGTCCCTGCGAATTATTAAACGAAATTTTTTTTTGTTTGGTAACCGCAAAATAGGATCAGATTAAAATAATAACTTAATGTTTTCTAAAGTGACCTGGCACTCTTGTGACCACTGAACCATGTTAGGCGAACCTTTCTTCAACAGACTAGAAAGGGTAGCAGTGATAGTAGCCAAGACAGCGATGAAACGATTAACGATATGGGACGACTGAATTGTCCGCGTAAGAGAACAGAATGATAAGTAACACACGCTGAGAACAATGCGCTGCATAACATACAGGCACAAGCAACAGCACGAAACAATCAGCTGAGCGTGCGAAATGACGTACAGAGAAGTCATGAATAAACAAATGATACCGACTTCAAAAGGAAAATTGATAAGAGGGTAACGATGGCTGACTATATGAGTCGTCGTGTATGACAAAGGAAACTCAGTCGACAAAGGCACATCTCTAAAAGGTTGAACTGACGTCATAGCCTGTGTACTGTGCAATGAAAGAAACATGTGATATGCAGTACAGACGCAAAAACAGACATGAATGAACCTGGACACGCGTCGAAGTTTAAAAGTGAAGCAGTGAGTTCGACAAAAAGTCGTAGACCAAGAATATACTGAGCTAACCGGCCCAATAAGAAAGGTAAATATACCTACAAGAAATATAAATGTATTCATATCTGCGTGGAGCAGAATCAGGTACCAATTGCAAATTGAGGGAACGGTGGTGAAAAGAAGCACCATTGTCCCGCTTAACAACCATACGAGCGTCGCTATTGGTACAGAAGGAAACTAAAGCCTCATTATACTTGATATTGGGAAATGGCAAAATACGTACAAACTTGACGTCTGCAGTGAAGTGAAAAAAAATCAGCAACTGCATGCCATGGAGTATGAGGTGGTAAGTTTCGCACTAATACGGTGCGTGAGCGTGTATTGATACTACCATATGTGGGGATCGAACCCACGACATTCGCGTTATCAGCACGAAACCGTGCACTAGCAGGATGGTGTGCTCTCTCTAACGAGGGAGAAACATGGTGATTTCTTTTCCTTCTGCATGACGTGACTCGCGTAATAGGTGCATCATACTGCCTGTGCTGAGTATGATGAGTAATAGTACCAGCGATACCACTGTGCACAGGTAGGATTTAATCCTTATTGTTATGAAAATAATGGGTATTAGTCTGATAACGAGTAGGAATAGTTTTGTTCCCAGTGACAACTTTCTCTGGACTCTTCTTCTTCTTTCGTTCGCTTGAAATATATTGTCTATATCTGCAATGTTGTTTCTTGTATAAACTTCACTGTCTTTTGTAGTTCATACAGAGGTCCATATAGTTTTGCTTCCAGTGTTGTTTCTCTGGGCCAGTGGGTTTGCCTCAATATATCATATTCGGGGCAATCTTGCAGTACGTGCTCCGCTGTCTGGGGTGCCTGTCCACATGTACACATGGCTGAATTGCCAATCTTAAATTTTGTATACATGTGGCTGCGGAGGCGGTTGTGTCCTGTTCTGAGGCGCAGAATGACTATTTGTTCTGATCTGTTCATAACTTGGTAGTCATCCTGCGTTGATGTTGGTGGCTTTCTGATAGATTTGATCATCTTTTTCTTCTGATGGTACGTTACTGGTACATCCGGTTGTTCGTCTGCAGCACCTTCTTTAGCCAGTCCGTCTGCTCTCTCGTTTCCTGGTATTCCACAATGAGACGGTATCCACTGCATGGCGACCCTGCGCTGGTTGCACAGTTCAGAAAGTAGGGCCTGTATAACTGGCAATTTTCTGGACTGAAGTGCTTGGAGTGCTGATCTTGCATCTGTCAGGAATACTACAGGCTGTGGACCGAGATTGGTGTTCAGTAGTTTCTCAGTTGCCACCTTGATTGCCTGGACTTCTGCATCATAGTTGTTACAGAATTTCCCCGTTGGTACTCTGACCGTATCCCTAGTGTTGTTTGGGTATTCTATGTACACTCCTGCTCCTCCATTCTTTACTGCATTCTGTGCTGACCCATCCGTGTATACTCGGACCCAGAGGTCCTGTGGGTATTTATCATCCAGGAAACTGAGAGTGACTGTCCTACGTTGCACGCTGTTCTGTTCATCCCTGTCGAATATTCCTTTCACTTTTGTGTGGATGTGTACTGGTAGTCCATGCTCCTCTCTCCAAGGGGTTTGTTCTGCCACAGACTTTAGAGGGCTGTTAACTTCAGGCAGGTCTGAGGTTTGTCTACGAAATCGTTTGGCCTGGTGGATAAAGCTGCTTCTTTTCAGTCGCCCCATTGCTAGGTTTTGGAATCTGTCCTTCATTGGATGGCTCGGCATACAGAGGAACTTTTCTGCCTGTGTTAGCACTTTCGTGTCTCTGCGTTCTCTCAGTGCTTGTATCCTCCCCATTTTCTCCATCTCCACTATAGGCGTTGATTTCATTGCCCCCGTGATGACCCTAAGCGCCTGGTTTTGCACCTTATCTAGCTCTTGTAATGTGGTGTTTGATGCTGGACACCACGCAGCTGACCCATATTCCAGGTGTGGTCGTATGCCCTGCTGGTAAACTTTACTAAGTATTTTCCCGCTGGCTCCCCATGTGGTTCCACTTAGTTTTCTCAGGATGGCTAGCTTCCTCCTGGCCTTTGTTGCTGCCTTGTTGATGTGCTGCTTCCATGTCAGCCTATCATCGAATGTAACTCCGAGATAGGTGGGTTGTTTATCTTCTCTCAGGAGCTCTTTGTTTATCTTGATGACACCAGCTTTTTGTTTGGGAGAGAGGGTGAAGAGCGTAGTGCTGCACTTGTCTGTGTTGATGCTGACACACCATCTATTTGCCCATGAGGTTAAGGCATCTATAGCTCTTTGTAGCAGTTTGGTGGCCACTGTTGCATGCTCATCTGTGCACCATATTACCAGGTCATCAGCGTACATTGCCACTTTCATTCCATGTGGTAGTTCAGCAACCAGGTCATTGATGTAGACTAGGAAAAGTGTGGGGGACAGAACCCCTCCCTGAGGGACGCCATGACGCAGTAGAATTTTCTTACTCTTGAGGCCATCTAGTTGTACTCGGGCTCTTCTGTTATGCAAGTATGCTTTCACCCATTTGTACATCTTACCATTCACTCTACAATTTCTCAGTTTCTTCAGAAGCCCTTCTTTCCAAACCTTGTCAAATGCTTTTCTTAGATCTATCCATGCTGCTAGTACCAGTTTATTATCTTGGAACGCATCCTCAATCTCTTGGGAAAGGTAAGTTGCCTGATCTTCGGTGGAATAACACTGCCTAAAGCCCACCTGCTGTGGTACAAGAAGGTTTTCACTTTCAAGGTACCACTGTAGCCTGAGGTTGATGATACGTTCCATTGTTTTGCAGAGGCAGCTTGTAAGGCTGATTGGTCTGTAGCTGGAGGCAGTGGAACTGTCTTTTCCTGGTTTTAGGAGTGGTATCATGATTGCTTCCCTCCAGGTCTGTGGAACTCTGCCTGAGTTCCAACAGATATTGAAGATCTGCAGCAGCTTTGTTTTTGCTGCGGTTCCCAAGTTCTTAATCATTTCATTGGACACTCCATCAACTCCTGGCGACTTTCTCATTTTCAATTTGGATATTGCAAGCTCCAGCTCTCTGAATGTGATTGGTGCCTCCATAACTTCAGGTATGGTTCCATCTCGTCCTGCGTGTTGTTTCTCACGAGTCTCCTGTTGCTTCTCTGGGCTAACTTCGATGTTGTTGTCTTTAGCAAAGGAGTCTGCAAAGTGATCAGCTGCCTGTTTTCCCATGAGGATGTTTCCATCTTTGTACAGAGCAATCCTTGAGTTTCTCTCTGTACCTTCATCGTTAAGTTGCTTTACCAGCTTCCACAGTTTCCTCGTATCTCTTTCAAAGTTCAAGGACTCTGTTTTCTCCTTCCAGCTTCTTCGCCTGGCCTGCAACTTGGCCCTTTGAAATTTGGCCTTAGCTTGCTGGTAGTTATTGTGGTGTTCTTGGCATGGACTGGTCTCTGCCTGCTTTCGAGATGTTTCCACGTCGTTGTGCAGCTGCTCTAGTTCACTATTCCAATATGGTTTGTAGTGCTTACGAGCCCTCTAGGTATTGTTTCACGAGCAGCCTGTAATATGCATCTGCTGAATTCATCAACTAGCTTATTGATGTCTTTGTCTACAGTCAGATCTCTAGCCAGTATACTAGTACGGTGCTGGTACATTGTCCAGTCTGCCTTCTTGTAGTTCCACCTAGAGAGAGTGCTGCTCTCCTTGACAAGTTCATTTTCCACAATTAGGAAGACTGGCCGGTGGTCGCTGCCTCCAAGTTGTTTCCCTACAACGCGTGTGGTGTTCCACTCCAAGCTGGGTGAGTGGAATGCCAGGTCTGGTGTAGAGGTGGTGTGCCATGATCTCGAGTAGAAGGTTGGTGGGTCGATTGGCTGGTTAATCAGGATAAGCCCATTGTCATCCTGCCAGTTTTCAAGCTCCTCACCTCTCCTGTCCATGTGATCATAGCCCCAGCTCTGTGAGTGGCTGTTGAAGTCTCCGCATACAATCAGTCTTTCTTTTGCTGGGATTGTATCTAGTGCCAGTGGGCGGTCGCTCGGACAGTAGTAGTTGAGCAGGTGGAATTCTGAACTTTCTGTCCTGAGATGAAGCATCTGGTATTCCGCCCCCTCCATATATGTTTCAAGCTGACATGCACTGATGTTATTCCTCACGAGTGTCAGTATTCCACCTTTTCGCCTGTCTATTCGGTCAGATCGGTAGCACTGGTAGCCTCTGATTTTGAAGGCTATGTCTTTGTTGAGGTGGGTTTCTTGCAAGCAACATACATTTACTTGCTCTTCATTCAAGATATTTTCGAGCTCTAATTTTTTGCTGTAGCCGTCTTTTTTACTATTGACGCCTTCAGCATTCCAGTGCATTATTTTAAATGGTCTTTTCTTTGCTTGGCCAGTAGCTCTATTCTCATGCCTCCTGGCTCCCCGGGGCAATTGAGAAGGACCCCCAGTAGTAGGGGTTGGGCCCTTCCGAGGCAGAGGGCCCGGCACTGCGCCTGCCTGGGTGTCCGTCACAGGGCGAGTGCCATAACGTTTTGCAGATATAGGCATACTTCCCATAGCGCTAATGCGTGGCATCCTGATTGCTGTGGTGCGCCTCTTGGCTGGTTGCCTCCGTCTTCAGCACCTTGACTTGCTAGGGCAGACTGTGGTCTTGCTCGAGTCTAGGAGGGCCTGGCCAGTCTTGGTTTTTCAGCCAATGATGGCTGTACTTGAGCCCCATCTCCACGTCAAGGAGCTGGCCTTGATGGGGTCTCTGGACTCTGAAAAGTCGATGCACGTTGGGTCTGTGGAACCCTTACCTGAAATTTATCAGAGGTTTTACCGTGATCTAAAGGACTGACTGTCACAATAGGATCACTTTCTTTGGCCTGTCGCCAAGAATCACTCTTATTAGATGCAGTATCGTTATTACGAGGGAAATTATAGTGACCCCGGAAAGATAATTTCACTGTTTCTGGGCGTGGGAACCCGTTCAGACCACACTTAGTACTGCCGGCATAGTCGTAGTGACTGTGTGATAAAACATTATGGTCTAAAATCACATCAATCAACTCATCAATTCTTTTTCGTAACTTAGAAATTTCCAGATCTTTACGAGATATCTCTTCAATCCGACTTTCACTCAATTTTCGAGTTTAGAATTTTTTCTTTTCTCTGCAAGGAGTAATCTCTCAGTAGTAGCGACCTCTGCACGAAACCCGTTGTTATGTTGACCCTGAAGGTGGTTAACTTTTTCTTTGATCCTTAGCCGCCGACCGTCAAAGCAGTCAGTGGCCATTACGCCTGGTGGCGTCTTGTAGGGCAACAACAAATTGATTCCTCTTTGCTCGGTCGGCGGCCATCCTTCGTACAGTGCCCCAACTCTGGTTCATTCTTTGCATCTCAGTCTCCACAGTCCTCCGCCAAGTTGTTTTCCGTCGGCCTCTCTTTCGTTTTCCTTCAGGGGTCCATAGCATAGCTGTTCTTGTGATGGCATCGGGGTCTCTTCTGAGGACATGGCCAACCCAGCTCCAGCGTCTGCCAGCTATGATGGTGTGCATGTCCTCTTGCTTGCTCCGAGTAAGCAGATCTTGGTTGGTGATGATATTCGGCCAAAAGATTCGGAGCATTTGTCTTAGGCATGTTGTGTGAAAAGAGGACAATTTCGACATTTCCTTCTCTGTAACTCTCCAGGCCTTAGAGAAGCACAGAAAGCACACAGCTCTGATATAATCCTAATTTTGTGCTTGTTCTGTACTGAGAGGATTTCCAAATGTTGTTTAGACTAAAAAAGGCTGTTCTTGCTTTGTTCATTCTGATGTTGATGTCTTTGCTTGCTCCGCCGTCTGGTGTTACTATGCATCCTAGGTATGTGAAGGCATCTGTCTGTTCCAGTTGCTGATTCATTACTGATATGGGCTCAGGGCTGCTCACATTGAGCGTCATGACCTCTGTCTTCTTTAGGTTGATGTTCAAGCCTACCCGCTGGCTATACTTATTAAGTCTATCCGTTTTTTCCTTGATGTGTTGATGTGAATGTGCTAGCAGTGCAATGTCATCTGCATATTCCAGATCTTCCAATGTAGAAAATGTAGTCCATCTTATTCCTCTTGGATTGCCCTCTGTTGTCTGGCGCATCACCCAGTCTATGACTGTTAAAAATAGAGTGGTTGATAAGGGGCATCCCTGTCGTACTCCTGTCTTCACTTCAAAGGTTAGGTTGCTCTGCCCAATGCTGAACGTAAAGTTGGCATAAAGGCTTTTTATGATTGACACTATGCAGCTTGGAATTCCATAAGCCCTCAGTATTTTCCATAAACTGTCCCTATGTATACTGTCAAAAGCCTTTTCAAAATCAACGAAATTAATGTACAACTGTCTTTGCCATTCTGAGCACTGCTCTATAATGTTCCTGAGGGTAAATATATGATCTACACATCTTCTGTTCTTTCTAAATCCTGCTTGTTCTTTCCTCAGTTTGTGGTCTACTGCTTTTGAGATTCTCTGTATAATTATCCTGCCTAGTATTTTGCTGGGAACTGAGAGAAAGAGTTATTCCTCTCCAATTATTGCAGTCTGCAAGATCTCCCTTCTTGGGCAATTTGACAATTATTCCTTTTTTCCACTCTGTTGGTGTTGTCCCTGTTTTCCAGACTTGTGCAAATAGTGGTTCTAATAGTTCTGCTGCTAGCTCTGGGTCTGTCTTAAATAGCTCTGCATTTAAGTTATCATGACCAGGAGCTTTTCCAGTCTTTAACCCTTTGATTGCTGTGATGATTTCTTCTTTTCGTGGGATGTCTGTATTAACATCTAGATCATTTTCAGCCTCGGGAACATTCAATTGTGTCTCTGGTGGTTCCTTATTCAGAGTTTCTCTGAAATGCGCTGCCCATCTTGTTTCCTGTCCCTCTACTGTTGTGATGAGATTTCCTTGCTTATCTCTTATTAATGTAATATTGTTTGCACCTCGTTTTCCACTGATGATTTTAGTTATTTTGTATACTGTGCTTTGTTCATTTCTCAGTGCTGCCTCTTCTGCCTGTCTTGCAAGGTCATCCAGAAATGTCCTTTTGTTAGCACGGGTTTGACGTTTAACTTCCTTGTCCAGCTGACTGTACTGTTCACTATATATTGCCTTTAATCTGGGAGACTTAGCTTCTGTTTTCTTTCTTTTCATTTCCTTTCTCATTGCTATGGTGTTTAGCGTATCTGGTGTTATCCAGTCTTGGCTCTTTCTTTCCTGGAATACCAAGCATGACTTGCTGCTTTTCTTGTATATTGTTGAGATGGTGTTGAATCTCTGGTCAACATCATCGGTCTCTGTTCTTTCCTGGCTTTTGATAATCTCATATCTTCTCTTTACGTCGACCACGAAAGCTTTTCTGGTGAGGGGATCCTTCAGTTTCGTGATGTTGTATCTTTTCTGTTTGACTGCAACTGGTCCAGCAGCTCTGAGTTTCACTTTCAGTCTTGCTACTACTAGGTGATGATCACTTCCCACATCTGCGCCTCTTCTTACTTTCACGTCTTGTAGTGCATGTCTCCATCTGCCATTGATCATTATGTGATCTATCTGGTTTCTGTCTCGTCCATTTGGTGATTCCCATGTTAACTTGTGCACTTACCTGTGTGGAAAAAGTGTTCCTCCAATGAAAGGTAGTTAAAGTCTCCCTTTATTTGTTCAAGAGCTGGCAATTTGCTCAGAGAGTCATTATTGAGTTGAGGCCATGAATTTTCATCATTGAGTTCACCCTCTACTCGTGTCTGAGCATCTGATTCCAAATGAGCTACCTGTGAAACCTGTTCTCTGAGTTTCGCAAGTTCAGACTCCAAAGTTTCATTTCTCCGAGATATCAGATTCAATTTCACACACTTCTCCTTCCAATGGTTGACTTCCTGAGTGAGAGTTTTCACGTCGATATTTTTGTCTCCTAGCTCAGCTTCCAAAGCTTTTTTTTTTACAGGGCTGAATGTAATGCAGCATTCGAACCTGTAAGCTCTAATTCTAATTTGTGTAATTTTTCACTAGCAAGATTGGACTGTATCTTATGTAATTTTCTCTCCTCAGCAATATCTTCTAATAACTTTGCCTTTTCCTGCTCACACCGTTTGTCGACTTTTATCTGCTTCTCATGACCATTTCCGTCTAGTATTGCATGTCGCACGTTTATTAATACATGATCATGTTTTACATGGATGTATCGTCCAAGAAAAAGACGAAGATCCACACGCAGTAAATCTGCTAGTTCCTTAGCAATTATCATATGATGAACAGAATGAAAATGAAAATTCGTAAAATCGCCTAGATCTGATGCCGCCTGACACAAGAAACGGTCCATGACAAATTCTTCAAGATCTGGGCCTTGTAATCCATTCTCCATACCCTCCTGGATAAGATCCTCCAGTGTAGACATAATTAAAGGCTAACACGTCTATATCATATAATGTGTACCCCCTAATTAATGTGTGACAGGTCCTTGTCCACAGAACCTGTGTTTAAATTCCTATTGATAGCAGGAATGATAATAGTACCTTATAATTATTTATCAATTAATAAATTTTGCATTGAAAAAAACAATAGAGCATATAAGATAGGCAATATATGAAGAAGATACAGAGAACAACTGATACAAAGGCGAGAAATGAAAACGTTCACAGAATCAAAGAAAGAATAAAGCAGAACTAAAGAAAAAATATTGCAAAAAATGCAATGACACTGCGAAAAAAGAGACGAGACAAGCAACAGCACAAGGTATAAATAGAACATTTGCATATAAATCAGGGATAGTGAGGTTGAGAATGACAATTACAAACAAAGTCAATCAATAAACTAAGGCACAGAGAAAAAATATTACAATAACAACAATAAAAACAGCACATCACGTCTAAACAATATAGTGTCACAGACAACCAAGCACAGTGGACCGAAATCCTTCGGCAGATATATGCCGGAATTTCCACTGCGGGAAATCTGCAAAAGTCCCTAAAGAACGCCTAACGTGGGCACTAGTGTGAAACTGGGATGTACCCCACGTAGGTCTCCTCCCAACCAACCCGCATGGCACGTGGAACACAGAACGATTAGATTAAAATTGGACATAGTAAGAAAGGCTCGACAAAAAACATGCAACAGTGACAAGGTGCACATACAAACGATGCCATTTATCTTAAAAGAATCCCTGTCCACGCGATTGTAAGTCGATGGGTCTCGGGCGTTGCATGGTGAACCAAAAAACGTGCAGCAGTCCAACGTTGACCCTATTTTAGGTACGTGTCTGGATCACTAGAGGTCAGAAAGGTCGACCGTTAAACTGGAGACTGCAAGAAACTCCTGCTGATGGCATATTCTTGAAAAATGACGTATTTTTGAAACTGACATATGAATCTTGAAGAAAAAATATTTTCCCGTACTCTGGCCACCAAGTTGTTACCGACTTTCTCTCGTGGTTACTGGCCTGTCGGGCTTACTGTCAGTGGCCGCTGTATTACCTGCTAACGCGAATGATGTGTGGGCCGTTATTGTATTGGCGTATAATACTGCAATGGGTCAAAAACTGTATGACCAACTTGAAGAGAAAGTAGATACTGAACTCGTAGGGTTCAATTTACGACGAGACATCATTTAATTAGCATAGACGTGAATACTTTGACGAAGTGGTACAGGCAATCATCATGGCAATCATCATTTGTAATAATGGCAGAAGAAAACTACACAGTTAATACAAATGATCAGGATGGATGTTGACCGATCTCACTAACCGCCACCATCTCAAGGGCGACGGAAGCTATGCGGCAACATGTGCGTATGATCTCAGTTTTCATTACAAGGCAATTCATCTTGTATAATATTTCGGAGATCTTCCATAAAAACCCATTAAGATCCGATATAATTCCCAGCAGGAATTTGGGCGCACTAGCAACACACCATAGCTAGACGTGTTGAAGCTCTGCCAAAGACTTGCAAAGGAGAAATAAGTATCTAAGGCGATACCTTAACGAGTGTCACAGATGAAAATAGTGCAGCAGTAATCATCCACTTTTTTATCTAGAGTATACTTTTGCTACATGAACGAAGGATTCACCAGTTTAATTAACACGGGGGCCATCTGGCAATCAAGCTCTATGTGAAACCGAGAGCGAAGCGCGGAGCATGGCGTAATAGATTCTTTGATCATGTAGTGGGTTTGATGGTATGGTATGATGGTGATATTACTAAGTGTGATGCACGAGGTCAGCTGTGAAGGCTCCTGAGATAAAATGTAGCTGTGAATTGTCAAAAGGCCCTTCTTGCTACCACTACGACCTCACACCTATCTTTTTTTACTAATGAATGTGGCTACGTTAAATGTCTAGGGTAATGATATGTAATGTGTTGTGGTAGTTTACATACACACACACAGATATTTACTCAGTCTAATATTAATAAATGTTATAATACACTGAACTAACTCAAGTGTGTAAAATTTGGATAGTAATTTTCTTACATTTATTTGTTCTGAACCAAGGTTTTATTTTGGCCAGAACATATGAAAGGTTTATCAATTATGAAAGAAATGCATGAATATTACATAATAAATGCAAGGTGTGTACATATATGTTACTAGACTAGTTAATATTATTACTGTTTATAGTTGTAATCTATTTGGGAGAACATTTAATGGATGTGCTGTTGGGGTGGCCTCATCACTCCCTGTCTATGGTGACTACACATTGTCCAGTTATTTGATGGAAATTTTATGGGTGTGTTAGCAAATAAGTTGAGTTGGTGAATTCTCAGCAGACCAGGCGCTCACGTAGCTTGAAGGTGTAGCTCTGGTGCTGAGATCTGGTGGCCCCACCTCTCCGTGCTTGGGGGCAATATCAGAAGTCTGGTGGCCCCACCTCTCCGTGCTTGGGGGCAATATCAGAAGTATGGTGGCCCCACCTCTCCGTGCTTGGGGGCTATAATAGGCTGCTCTGACCAAATGTTACTGCACGGGTCCACTCTGGTAAAATTCAACAACTCATTTGACACCACAGTGGTGCCAACTGAAACTCACAGCTCTGCAATCAAAGTATTAGTCATGTGTCAGAATTCCATCCTCTAACCATTTCTGGACACAACACTATACAACAACAACACCACATAGACGGGTCAGATCTTTCTGACCAAACAACACATCTTACCAAGTTGGTTTCACATAGGCTACGTTCTCCCAGACTACGTATTCTGAAATATGTTCATTAGTTTCCTGCCATAGAATAGGATAGGTGATATGTTTCACTGATCTCAACACTTGATCTGTCCTTCCTAATCCTTGCGGGAGTTTATGTATTTTATTTGTCTCTAGACCCTGAACTGGGGCGGGGGGTCTAGAGCGAATCCTTACTTGTTGTAAGGGACAGATTATGCTATTGCAGTATCAAATCACTCGAACCTTAAACAAATATTAAAATGTACAAAGAAATAATTTCAGTCTTACCAGAAATATGAATATAGAACACAGTTAAATAAATGCTAGCAAAACTCAGCTGAGCTGCTGGTCTTAGGATGGCGTCCCTCTAAATATTTCAATAGCTTCTGGGAATTACACCACTTAATAATTCACTGTGTCTACAAGGACAACTTATAATGAATGGCACAAAATGCGCGTCTGAGCGCCGATAATATATTCATCTATGGCCAATCACTGCCTTTTCTTTTTCAAATTCAAATATCCTACCACAAAGTCATTTCAGTCATACCTCAGTCAAGTATGCCTTATTTTCTGTTGGTCCGTCCGTCTCTACTTGCGTTTCACACAAAAAACACACTTGTTTTTTGAACCAACCCTGCCTTCCCCTACACAATTTTGCCTTTAAAGTTATTTTTAGCCACAATTCACCATCCCACCCCGTCTCTTCATTCCAACTAGATTTTAGCACTTGCGTCTTCAAGGCCACAATTTTTGAAAATTAGTGACATGTTTTATTTCAATGCAGACGCTTGCTGATATGAACAACACAGTCTTTTGTCAATATCTTTCTTAGTATCTGTCCGTCTGTATAAATGAAAGCATATTATTTCACTGCTCAAGATGGGCCATCCGGCCAGCTAGGTTTTATATTCCTAACATTATTATTAAGAAAAGTTACTTTTCAAATATTTTCTAGAATTTTCTGGAATGCGCTCATCACTGCATTCAAATAAACGGACTAAGTTATCGCAAAAGCGTCCAAGAAATGACTGTGGCGTATAATATCCAAGGTCCCTTTTGTCGATTTCTTTACTTTATGTCAACTTGGGGAACGTGACTTTTTCCTCCTTTCCCCACCACTTGCGTCTTTTAACCTTGCTAGTTTCAAGCACGCGTTCAGTCAGATTTTCCTTTTTGATCTCCGTTCTCATCCCGTTCCGTTTTGCCGTCAAGTCTAACAATTTAATTTCCATGGCGGGTGATGACCCGCGGCGTGGGCGATCATGTATTCCAGCAGCTTACGCATTAGTTTTTATCCCTACGTTGTATCATTGGAGATATTTTAACGTTGTATCACGGTTAATTTTGTGACAGATCAGGGGAACACTCGATATTCAGTGAGACGGACCTTGGATTGTAAAACTTTCAGGTGAAAATTGCGTAGCTGATTTTCGACAAGGCGGAGATGATGAAAGTCAAGAGGTGGTAAAATTACCTTTGATTCAAGAAATCGAACGGCAAATTGGCTCGGGTCTGGCAGTGGTGTGACTTTCGCATTAAAGAACGATAGTACGGAACGTATCAATATATACCTTGTCTCCCCGATAGCCATGATCAGTTGCCAGAAATCTATCTGAATTCACTAGCTCGTTATCTTAAGATTTCTCGTACAGAGTGAAAATTAATAGATTCCGTGGAGTGTTTCATTTTTCCGATTGCGATAATTTATATACTAGATTTTAAGTGATTTAGTGTGTTTAAAGTTTTCAATATATATTTCACTGAGATTTTCTGTGCTAATTAAATAACTTATAGCTAACTTTCCAGCCGTAAAGTAAATTAAATTACTCGCTATTTTTCCAGTAAGAGATGTTTTAAATTGACTAGTACATACATTTCATTGAAAATATCAAATTTTAGATACATATTGCACTGGAAAGTACATTCATTTGCCCACATTTCTGTATGTTTATTTTCACTAAAACATTTGTGGATTCATTCATAACCCTCCACTCCCAAAGGAGCATAGGCCTTCAACAAACACATGCCAAGTCCTCCTGTCACGTGCCATCATCTCAAGTTCTTTCCATGTTCTCCTCATCATTTTCACCTCTGTTTCCAACTCTCTTCTCCATGTACTTCTTGGTCTACCTCTGCCTCTCTTTGTGGATTATTTTATATAAATTTTAAAAGTATGTCAGGTAAGTGTATTTTTACCTAATTATATATGTAAAATATACAAATTGGTATATATGTGATGCTATATTGCTTCTAATGCATGGATTTTAATTTTCGGTACCGTATTCATTTCCCTGAAGCAAACAGAATTCAAGTTTTTCAAACATAGTTTCATGTGTAAAAATAATTTTGACTGGCTGATTTTTATTAACTGACGGCATATATTATTTACTTCTATCCATTTTATGTAATTTTTTTAAATGACTAGTGTTCATATCACGCGTTAACAGAATGATAGGATAAGCTAGACACGTGTGTTTTAAATCTAATTTATAACAGTGGTGAAGAGGTCCTATTTTAACACGTGTTAGATATGATATTGATAATTTGGTTAAATGTTTATATTCTCTTTTATATAGGCTGGTCAAAACCTGAATACTAGCTGCTTTTCTTATGGCCATATGAACTTATGATCATACGAACATATAATATTATAAGCATCCAAGAATATTTAATATTGATGAGCTTCTTGCCGTGACCTGTGCGGTCCAATTTTCCTCATTTCCATGAGAGAAACCAGAATAGAACCATTGAATTATAATATTAACTGGGCCAGAACAATTACCAGATTTACTTATATATATATATATATCTCATCAGCCAACTGTGGCAATATATTGTCAGCAACATTTGTGTAACTTAAACCTAGCGTTTCAGCCACCTAGGAACTGTATATGTTCTATTTATTCTACATCGGCGATCATCACGCATGAACCTTACTCCAACCAACTGAATGCATAGATAACTTATTGTATCCAGTACAAATTTAACACCGACTCTAGCGACTCCTGTGAAATTTGTAGTCAGCAACTACGGAGAGTCTGGGGCTGGATTTGGCAAACTTAAATTTGACACTAAATATATATATTACTTATTAGTGTATTTCCTTGGAATGCCTGCGACAACTACTGGGGTAAGTGTATCTGAAAGTGGCCACTGCGTGTATGTGATTTGAATGAACAGAAAAAGAAACTTATGTCTTTTGTTAACATCATATACTTTTATGGTTTCTTCTTTCTTTTTTTTTATCTCAGTAATCTCATTAGTCACGGGATAGTTTACATTAGGAACCTATTCTTTTCCCATACTGACTATTTCATAACTTATTGTTAACCTTTGATCTTTTGGGTTAATTAACCTCTGTTGGGATCGTCCTTTCTTTTCCTTTACCGGAGGGGAGAACCTATTTGATTAATTTTCATTTGTCTGTAAACCATAATCTAATGATGTGTATGCTTATTGTTGTGATCTTTTATTGATAATAAACTTTATTAAACCTTTAGTTGTCGTGTCGGTCAACCCTTATCTATTATATGTTATCCATAGTTTGTTCTCACGTTCGTGCGTATTTGTCACATGTTTGTCATGGGGGGTTTGGGATGTCAGGTATTGGTAGTACCTCTGGTTAAGGAGCTGTCATGCCCTTTTCAGGGCAGCTCGGCCACCTTTGGCCCAAACCTGGCATTCAGCTCTCACCTGTGGCTTCTCGTAGCTGTCAGCATGCGACAGCGGCCACCCCCCGGGAAACAGCTTTGACAGGCCGGCTAAACTAGGTGAGGGTAGCCGACTGGTTATAAACCTTCGGTGAGTTAGGGTCTGCCTACCCATGCATGCGAAGACTGGATTCGGTAGACTGCGCGGAAGAAACCACCTGTTGGTTCAACGGGCATGACGGCGATTACCAGCAACGCGCTGTGGAGCGTAAGGAGCATGGCGAGGCACGTAGAAAGCCATGGTCATCCACTGCACCTGACTTCATCTCCAGTCGTCTTGACTTGTCTTGCCACTGGATTAAGATGGACCCAGGCGAGAGAGTGAGGTCGACGAATTGCGCAACTCTTCCTCACTTTAAACCAAATCACTGCGCAAGTCACTCTTTCATCCACTCAAACATTCATTCACTGACACCCTAGAAGACCGTCTCAAATCTATCTCGTTAGACGGCTAAAGTGCGGAAACAAATTGGACAGCCCTAAGCGAGCAGATCTACAACACTGCTACAGAGGTCCTGGGTCCCGCCATCAAGAAACAAAATGACTGGTTTGATGAGAACTCAGATGATATAAAGAAGATGTTGGCTGAGAAACACCATCTCCATAAAGCATATTTAAATGATCCAAAATCTACATCCAAGAAAGACGCTTTCAACAACATGCTTAGAATCGTCCAACATAAACTACGCCAGATGCGGGATTCATGGCTGAGTAATAAAGCAGATGAGCTCCAAGGCTTTGCTGACAGCCATGACTTGAAAAATTTTTACCATGCACTCAAAGCGGTCTATGGTCCAACATCATCAGGATCATTTCCCCTCCTTAATGCAGATGGAAAAACACTAATTACAGACAAGGAAAAAATCCTCCAACGCTGGGTCGAACACTTTAATAATATTCTGAACCAGCCATCATCTATTAACGATGAAGCCATCAACCGACTGCCCCAAATTCCTATAAATGAAGCACTAGATGATATACCGACTTTGGAGGAGACTCAAAAAGCGATTCGTCAACTTTCTAGTGGAAAGGCCCCCGGCTCCGATTCAATTCCTGTTGAGGTCTATAAAGATGGCGGTACAGTTCTGATAGAGAAACTTCACATGATCTTCCAGCAAATGTGGCAGAGTGAAACCATCCCACACAATCTCAAGGACGCGTCAATTATACATCTTTATAAACGTAAAGGTAATCGCCAAGACTGTAACAATCATCGAGGCATCTCACTACTATCAATCGCTGGGAAGATATTTGCCAGAATCCTTCTTAATCGCCTTACGGCTCATCTTGACAAAGGTCTTCTACCTGAAAGTCAGTGTGGATTCCGGAAAGAACGTGGAACCACCGATATGGTGTTCGCTGCAAGACAGCTTCAAGAAAAATGCCAAGAACAGCACTGTGACCTGTACACAGCTTTCATCGACTTGACAAAGGCGTTCGACACGGTCAGTAGAGAGGGTCTATGGAAGATCATGGCAAAATACGGCTGCCCAAAGAAATTTATCTCAATAGTGCAGCAGCTGCATGATGGAATGCAGGCTAGAGTTCAGGAAAACGGTGAGCTATCGGAGCCTTTCCCAGTCTCAAATGGAGTTAAACAAGGGTGTGTACTTGCACCGACTCTTTTCAGTATCATGTTTTCTGCTATGCTGACTGATGCTTTCAGAGACGGGGACACAAGAATCGACATCAGATATCGTATTGATGGAAAATTGTTTAACCTTAGGAGGCTTCAAGCAAAAACCAAGGTCAAATCACACACCATCAGGGATCTTCTGTTTGCTGACGATTGTGCCCTCAGTGCTGGCTCAGAGGCTGATCTGCAGCGTAGCGTTGATAGATTCTCCGAAGCCTGCTCCAACTTTGGGCTTACCATCAACACGGGGAAAACAGAAATCATGTACCAACCAGCTCCTGGCACAATTTATACTGAGCCAGTCATCAAGGTAAATGGTGAGAAACTGAATGTTGTGAACAGGTTCACATACCTTGGTAGTACACTATCCCAGAACATCGTCATTGATGATGAGGTGAACACCAGGATCTCCAAAGCCAGCAGCACATTTGGCAGACTATACACCAACGTTTGGCATCGAAGTGGCATTAGTCACTAGACAAAGCTGAAGGTATACAGAGCTGCGGTGCTTCCAGTGCTGCTTTATGCATGTGAAACATGGACTGTATACAGGCGCCACGTAAAAAAGCTCAACCACTTCCATACAGTCTGTCTCAGGAAGATAATGAACATCAAATGGCAAGACAAGATCCCGGATACCGCCGTTTTTGACAGAGCTGGTATCCCTAGCATCGATACTATTCTGATGCAGTCACAGATTCGCTGGGCAGGTCATGTAGTCCGCATGCCAGACCATCGACTGCCAAAGATACTCTTTTATGGTGAGATGCAGAAGGGTAGACGCTCCCATGGTGGCCAGAAAAAGCGCTTCAAAGACACGCTTAAGGCTTCATTAAAAACCTTTGACATAAACCCAGACACATGGGAAGCTGCTGCGCAAGACCGAACTGCCTGGCGCACATCTCTTCGTAAAGGTGCAGTGGCATGCGAATCTTCCAGAAGAGCAGCAGCGGAACAGCGGAGACAAGCTAGAAAAGATCGTGAAATAAAACCTTCACATGAAGCAAACATTCCCTGCCCACACTGTCCGAGATCCTTCCAGGCCCGCATCGGGCTCATCAGTCACCTTCGTACTCATAGACTATCCTAACATCCTAATAATTGAATGAACAGAGTGGTCTTCATCATCTGTGATGGACGAACAACACAACACATTTGTCACAGAATTGTGTGCATGTGAGTGCAGTGTAACTTGTATTTTCCTACAAGGAGAGAAAGTGCGTCTGATTTAAATATCGTCGTCCAGATAGGTTGGATTAGATAAATTATTCTATCCAGAGACTGTCCTTTCTCTTACACGATCACCTCGTGATAAAACTATTTCTTACCCCTTACTTTCACATTGTCATCACTATCACCTCTGCTCAGACAGAGCTACAAACAACTATTACCTATCTGATAAATCATACACGACAACGAGCCAGTTCTGGCCAACTATTCATGCTCCAACTAGGGAGATATATTCATATATTTTGGTGTGTCTTCCCACGACTTGGGACCAAGACACATAATATTATTCATCTGGGACGTCTGTCCACCACAATGGATTTTCGGATCTGCCCCAAGAATCTATGTTGAATAGCAACAAATCACCGCGACAAATCGCGTCATACCGTTCAATAATAGTGCACGGTCGTACGCAAATACTTAAACATACAATTAACTTAGATGCGCTCACACGTGCGTCTATAAAATACTAGACTCACATGTGAGGATCTCAAACATATTGCTCCCCCTGTTAAAAGTACTTAACAAACAGTGATATTGTCAGTCTCATGTGTGCTTATAACAGGTTAATGAAATTATCAGTCTTATGTACAACCATACCATGTTAGTGAAGTTATCACTCTCATATACAGTTTTAACAAGTTAATGAAGTTATAATTTTCATTAGTAGTTGTAAAAGGTTAGGGAAGATATCAGTCTCATATGTAAACATAACTTGTTAATGAAGTTACTAGTCTCCTCTGTAGCTGTATCATGGTAATTATAGCAGTGCAGTAGTAACTGATTCTCTTCCTCTTCTTTTTCGTACACTCTCAGACGTCTACTTCAATATTTTCAAAGAAAACAGTGGTCAGATTGAGGCTATTTGTATCTTTATAGTTTCCAGGAATGGTACTGGTGACGGCCATATGTGCTTTCTCTGTTGCTCATATGTTGGGCATCTTTGAAGCAGATGTTCAGCAGTCATTTTATCTATGCCACAGTTACACTTATCGGTAGTTCCTGTTCTTTAGCGTGTTGAATAGATGGTATGCCAATCTGTTGAGACACTTGTGAAGTCTGAAGATTACCACTTGTTCTCTTCTGCTGACCTGGTAAAAAGCATAATTTTTTTGGTCGCCTGGATGCTCTCCTTTCCATTTGTTCTTGCATCTGATTCTCATTACTCTTTGCTTCTTTGAAAGTTATGCTTGTATCATGTATATTCAGTTTTAACTGGTTCTGGTCATTCTGTATTTTGTCAGAGCATGACCATCTCTTCTGTCCTCTGTTAGTGTTACTCTTGGATAATTTCCATTACGAATTTTTTTTAGTTCTGTGTTAGTCACGTCCAAAGTGTACTATATTCTTTTGTTATCATTTTGAGACATGAACAAATGAGAATGCCAATATTAAATTATTTGCAGGCATCAAATTTACCTATAAATATAGAAGAAGTGTTAAGAATAGACAGACCTAGATAACTGCATAATATAGTAATATAGTCAAACAGTATTTAACAAGAAAAAAAGCTAATATATAGTAATTGGGAAGGTGAAGGTCTAATGATGTTCTTACAATACATATGACTTTTGACAGGTGAAAGTCAATTAAATATCAAACTGGAAACACCAGACCTTTATATCCCTCCCCCTGAATATTATTTGTATTTGGTGTTTTTGTTTTGTTTTATCTCGTTTTTGTTTGTTTGGTTTTTTTTTTAACCATACAAGCAAAATTAGTAATTTTGATTTGCCCTGTTTACAGTGATTTGACAGATGTGATGCCACTTTCCCATCAGTTGTTCATATTATTTGAAATTGAAAACTATATATATATATCGTAATTATAACCCATCAGTGGCTGAACGAGATATTTTTAATCATTAAATTAAAATGTAAAAAATAATTAATAAATTAGAAGAACAAGGAAAACTACAAATTTAAATTGTGCCAGCCGTTCTGTATGCCATCACAACACTGCGTTATTTAATGAGCAAAATCCCAGGTTACTATTCTTGAGGCCTAAGTTTCTGCCTGTCTTCTTCTTGTTCAAGTACCATGCCTGATGGTGTAGTAATCATCAACTTCCTGTCACTAGTATTGTTTATCCATTCAGTCATTGACCTCTTTCCATGTCATGATGTCAAACTGTCTTGTATCTTCTCTCTCTTTTGTCCTCTGTTTCTTTTTCCTTCAGTTTTTCTTGTTGTCACAATATATTCTTGCTTTCTTCTCATAACATGTCAAAAGATGGTGGATAGCTTACTTCTGATGTGAGTGTCGCGAGAGGTTCAGATGTTATTAAAAATAAGAAGATATCCTGGACATAAAGGTGTATCAGATGATACCAGGATAGTGCCAGATAAGAGTCTGGTCTTATCAGTAATACCCCCTTCTCTGAAGAGAGTAAGTGTGTATAGACACAAAGGTAGGGTCAAGCTATGTAAGTTCACAGAGAAGATGGTGATGTAGTACTCTGAGTCCCTAACTGCTACCTCCCCAGATCCTCCTCTGTGATTATGGTATTTAATATTGTTTATGACTCTGCTAGGGGTAATTTATATAACTAAATTCACCAACAAGAACTGTAATTCAACTTAAAGAATTTAAGAAAGTCTGCTGGTGAATATTTACAATTTAATTAAACAGATACTCTTTTCTGTTTGAAAAGTTTTAAACTCAAATATTTTACAACAATAAATAAGTAAAACAGTACAACAAATGTTTTTCACTTGGGTCAAAATGTCTATCATCTTGTAGACAAAATTAGCTTGCTTGATCATTCACTTGAAGAATTATTATTTTTATAAGTTTATAGAAACTCTATACTATTATGGTCATCACAAACTGGATGCGCATATGTCTTTGGTGAGTATGGATAAGCTGCACAGGTGCCCTAAGCAACTTATCTGAGTCACTGCAGATGGCTCCCTTAGATGCTGTATAGAATCTTCAGATGAAATCTCCAGCAGTTACATACATTATGACTGGCCTGATATCACAGACTGGCACTGCATTCGTTGGAACTTTAGTAAGAGAAGCCTCTTCTTATTTGTAAACTTTAGGTTGAAGGATTAAACCTGCAATGAATTCAAATGCAATCCCTGTATTTGTCTATCGATATCCCTCTTATGACACAGATGGGGACGATAGACAGTTTCAGATAAGCGTGCCAGCAGATGTACAGGGTATAGTATAGTATCAACAACCATTTTAATTCAAAGTGATCACAATTTACTTCTACCTTCTTAATTATAAGTATTTTCCCATTATTCGCCTCCATACAATAATGTGGTTGTGGGTAAAACTATTAAGTAATATGTCAAACGATATTGTGAATCAATCCCTTTCATCCTTCTTTATGTTCCTGGTAGGTGTCTCATTCTTTTCAAGAAATACTTCTTTAAATACCTTTCCCAACTTACAGACACAATTGACCATCTTTCTCAATATATTAATATTTCCGAAGGCGGGCTTTGCCGCTCGAATTACGCATGAGTCTGTAAGTTTCATCAGTACATACTGTCCATTCCTAACACATCTTATACACGTCGTATCGCACAGTTGGATTAATCAATATAATTACACACAATTATATATATATATATATATATATATATATATATATATATATATATATATATATATATATATATATATATATATATATAAATAGATTCGTTCTTACCCTCAGGCACACACAGACTAGCCCTCAATGGTTGATTAAGGTCTGCTAACAAGTGCAGAAGGCAAACGCTGGCATTAACATATGAACTGCTTTCCCCGCTCTCTGTGTTTTTTCAAATATACTACTGGACAAAAGTTAAGGGCCACCAAGAAATACTCCTATTTGGACCAATTAAATGCAACCAGGTGTAAACAATTTATTACAAAATAAAGTTGATTCATCCGTGGAAAAGATCAGTAATGTGTTTTTTAATAATGTGTGACTTACTAACAAAAAGAAATTCAACTCACTTTTTCACCTTTTGAACTAATGGGGCGTGTTGCAAAAACCACGAGTTTTTGCAGCAACAATGCCAATTTTCACGTGCGGGTTACAGTGACCCAGTTTTTGGACATTAAAAAAAAATTAACCTAGTGCACACAGAAATGTATTCTGTGTGCACTAGGTTAACTTTTTTTTTTAAATGTCCAAAAACTGGGTCACTTTAACCCAAACGTGAAAATTGCCATTGTTGCTGCAAAAACTCGTGGTTTTTGCAACACGTCCCATTAGTTCAAAAGGTGAAAAAGTGAGTTGAATTTCTTTTTGTTAGTAAGTCACACATTATTAAAAAACACATTACTGATCTTTTCCACGGATGAATCAACTTTATTTTGTAATAAATTGTTTACACCTGGTTGCATTTAATTGGTCCAAAGAGGAGTTTTTCTTGGTGACCCTTAACTTTTGTCCAGTAGTATAATAGTGACTAACCCGAGTTGTTGTTGTTGTTGTTGATTTCGTCTACTATGTTGCTGTAATACCCTGTTCAACCTGAAAGTTGGTTATAATTGGGGTATATAGGGTGTTTACTATCTTCGGTGCTAGCCTGTTGTTAGTCCTGAAAAGGACTGGTCCGAAAAAGGACCACTAGCTGCCTGTCAGGATACCTCTTTGCTCTTGTCCATTCGGGGTGTCGTGGCGTGTTCATGGTGTACATTTGTTGTTTTCCTATCTGGCTTGTTAGGTTTTGTGAGTTTTTGCCCTCCTCGTTTCTGCTTCTTGTGTCTTCCTTTTCTCCAGTGTCTGGGAAAGCGCTTTTTCTATCATTGTTGGGAGTAGCTCTTCCCACGTTTCCTCGATGACTTTTTCGTTTGATTGGTCGTTCGTTTTAGTGTCTTTTGTGTTTGATGTAATTTCTTCAATGGTCATTCTTTCTGCCTCTATTCTTTTCAGTAGTTGTTCGTTTCCATCTTTCAGTTCTATCAGTTTCCTTACATCTTCTTCTATCTGTTGCTGAATTCTTTTCATGTCTTGGTGTATTATTTTCATGTCGTTTATGACTTGTTGTTGTTTCGCGCTTTCCGAGCTGTCATGTATTTCTTCACATCTGTCAGTTGAGGTTCTGTTTTTGTGTGGCTGGCGGTTTTCTCTCTCCTTTCGCAGTTTGTTGTTTCAATTCTCTCACTTCAGTCGTGAGCCGTCTGACTTGTTCCGTTAGGCTGTCTTGGCGCCTATCACCTAGAGTACTTGCCTTCAGTGTGTTTTTTGCCTCATGGTATGATACTCTCTTTCCAATGGCAACTGTAATTATTTGCCTTGTTTGTTGGTATTCGGGACATCCTCGGTATCGTGCTCCGTGCTTTCCGAGGCAGTTGGTACATTTTCTATTGTTATTTGGTGCTTTGTAGTCTTGGTCTTTTTTGGCCTTTGGGCAGTCTTTGTATTCGTGGCTGCCCGCACAGTATCTACAGACCGTCTCTTTTCTGCACGTGTTCCTTGTGTGAGAAAATCCCTGGCACTTTGAACATTGTATCACTGGCGGGATGAAGGCATGTGCTCTTCGAGGTCTATTCTGGATAGTGATGTTTTCTGGGACTGTTTTCCCCTGTAGAGTCACTATTATCAGTCTGGTGTCTTCTTTGTTCCAGGATTTAAGCCTTTCTGCGTGTGTGAATCTGTACCGAGGGTTTTCGGCCTGGATGTAGTTGAGGGCCTCTGTGTCTGACAAGTTGGTGTCTATCCCTTTGATGACTACTCTCTTGGTTTCAGTGTAGATTTCTGCTTGGATTTTGATCCGGTGTGGTAGCTGAAATTCTTTAGGCCCGGATGCCAGAGCAGTCATCAGCAATTTAGTTTTTTCTGTATCATTCAGGGCAAGTGTCACTCCCTGTTGGTGCCTTCTGATACTAATTATGCCTCTTTTGCCTACTACTTTCTCCAGGACATTGATTACTTTGTCGTCCGGGAGTGCCCTGAGTGTGGCTTCTCCTTCCGACAACTGCGTAATTTTTATTTTGCGCTCTTGATCCTGTTCTTTGTGAATACTTTTCCTTAGTTCGCCTGGGCGGCATCTCCCATCTGCTACCACTGGTTGAGTATTTGTCTTCGGGCTCGGTGCCCTGTCCTCTTCTGTCTGCTTGTGATTTTGCTTCTCTTGTTCACCTCGGAGGACTTGGCTGTTCTTTGTAGGATTCCGGCGTATCTCGATGTCTGACACTCGAGCCGCCTCAAATAGTGCTTCTTTCATCTCGGCATCGGGTGGTGGTGTCAACTGTGTTTTGTGTAGCTTCTCTGTAGTAGACAGGGCTTCAGTTGACGATTTGGGTACTTGTGGTGGTGGTCCCTGGGTTTTAGGCTCCTGTCTTCTTTTTCTTCTTTCCAACATCTGTTTTATCTGTTCTAACGCTTTCATCTGGTCTTCTTCTTCTGACATCTGTTCTATCTGCTCTAATGTGCTCACCATGTAGTCATATTCTGGGTCTTCATCGTCAAGTTCAGAACTGCTTGCATCTGCTTTCTGCTCTTCCTCGCAAGGAGTCTGGTCATTCGGGCTCTCAACCGGGTCGATACACGTCGCAGCTAGCTCCGTCATCGTATCAAGAGTTGGAGAAATTTCGGTCCCCGCACGAGTACTTGGGGCAGTTTTGCTCTCTGGCTGTCTTTCTTTGTTGATTGTGTTATTCCACTGGCTGTTCTGCGCTGGTGGGCTGGTATAAATTTTCCTCTTTTTAGCGTGAGGTTTCTTTCGGCCCATTTTGACTATTGCGATCGCTGTGTACGTGCTGAAAAGGCCGCTGGTTATAGTGCGGTTGAGGTTGTTGTGGTTATCGATGCGGTGAAAAAAAATGACTAACCCGAGTTCGAAAGGCCAGTCTATATATAGTCTGACCTCGGACGTACGAGATGGAATCCCCTAGGAATGCAATAACTATCAGAAAATCTGGGTACCGTTTGGCCTTTGTACAATGTAGGAAAACTACTTTTTTATTATCTTCATTATTCCTGATGCGATTTTAGTCATTTAAAGCTTACATTATACTTGGAATTAGGCTTTACATATCTAGGTAATAATCTTTTTGGTTACTACTTGCATTTTCTGTTATGCATAGTTTAAACTGCTAAATTTAGGCCAACCTGAAGCTTCGAATGCATTTAACCAAAGATTTCTCCCGTCCTATAATAGTATTAATAAAAGTATTACTACTTACGGGTAGAGTAACATCCCTAATATTGTTTTGATAACCTCTGCCAAGTGGTACTTCTTCCACACTGCTGTAGTAAATTTCCGAAGTTAATCATGTTACACAAATAGGGTCTTGCCATCTTTATTTTCCAAGCAGTAGTAAACACAGGACCAAGAAAGCGCTTTCATTGGTCGGTGATCTTATCTTTCTATAATGTATGGCGCGTGGTATGGTCAGAATATTTAGAATTCGTGATGTGAGACAGACGTCATTTCACGACAGTGAGTATTAGGCTTCCTGTGCTCTACATTCAAGACAATCTCATTATTCTGTTAAGTTGTCCATGATAGTCTTAACATTCTTCTTTAAAACCACATCTCTGTGGCCTCCAGGAATGTTCCAGCTTGTTTACTAATTGTAATAACTTACTTCACACAAGTTCTGTATATTAGGATTGGCTCTAAATTATACTGAACAACTCTTTTTCTTACTTCCAGTGACAGTGTTTTTGCGACTTTTCAGGTTATGGTTTACTGATTTTGCCTGGCTATTCTATTCTTCACCTCTGAGGTGCATCTTCCATCTGATTATTATTAACATGCTTAGACATTTGAACTTATCAACTGATTTCAAAACTATTCCATTTACTTTTATCATGCATTCAGTCTCGCTTTAACTTGACCATTACTTCTGTTTTTTTATGATTTAAGCTAAGCCTTTATTGTCACTTTCTGTCATTACAATCTGCCTGTATCTCAAAGTGGTGTATGTGCTATTGTTGAAAATGTGGTTTTGTTCATTTCTTTTTTATGCTCATTACAGTAAATGAAACCACTACAGCAATTTACCCCCTTTGTAAGAAGCCGGTGTCTAAGCACTTATGTGTTCTTGCTGTGGTGCTTTCTATTTTTGCAGTTTGTTTTTACATGATTAGTGTGCCAGCCCCATTGACAGCCTGGCATTAGTTGACTCTGGGGGAGCAGAGTTCTGTTCTTTCTTAGTCTCTTCAGCTGGGTTGTGGTACTGTCTTCTCATTTTATTCTAGTGATGGCAGTTCAATGTTTAGAGTTTGCTATTGTGTAGTTAGTGGTCCTTCTTTTGCTGCTTGTATTGTGGCTTACTGTGCATGCAAGATGTACCCTTCTGTTTCCATTACCTGTGTCTCATGATGACACTTGCTTTTTAACTTGACTATATTTAAATGCAGTTCTTCTTCTGTAATCCCCTGAGTAAGTGACATAGAGGAAGATTAAATAACACACGGAGAAGAGAGTTGAGACTGACTTGAAAGAAATGAGGAAGATATGGAAAGACAATGGGCTGAAGGCAAGGGAAAAGAAGACTTTCTTTGATAGCTGATGATGATAGTTAAACAGTTACATATTGCCTCAAGTTGTAACACCGTGTGTAGCTTCCTGATATATAAGACTAAGTTGCTGTACCTGCAGTATCCTCATCTTAGTTGTATTTAGGGACTTACCAGTTATGAGAACAGTGGTCCTTTTCCGTCTTTGCTTTCTCAGAAACCCTCTGGGACCATACACAATAATTGTTCAGGAGGTTCCTGTGTTTATGTGTTCCCCAAATTATATGTGCATCTTCTTTCACTTTTCAACTCTTAAAGGAGCATAGGCCATCAACAAACTCATGCCAAGTCTTCCTGTCACGTGACATCTGCTCTAGGTCTGCCCATGTCTTTTTTATACCCTTCATGTCTGTCTCCAGTTCTCTTCTCTATGTGTTCCTTGGTCTCCCTCGTGTGTTACTGGGGCCAGAAAAAAGAGCAAAGAAAAGTAACACTATTCCCTACCATGCATATTGTAAAAAGCGACTAAGGAGGGTTGGGCATGGGGCTGGTTACCCCATTCTGTAAAAAATTTTAAACTAAAAAAACTTCATATGTGTATTTAAAACTATAAAATGACAAGATTAACTGACAACTTTAATAAATGTCTAATTAATTGTATTTAGATTGAATGGAGTGCCTGCCTGTGCCAACAAATTACTTTTGTCGAACATTCTGAGAGATGAGTGGAACTTCACTGGCTATGTTATAAGTGATGAAGGAGCTATTGAGAACATTATAAACGCTCATCACTATTTGAACAACAGCGTGGATACAGTGGCAGCCTGTGTCATTGCTGGAACAAACTTGGAGCTGTCAGGCAATCTCCAACAACCTGTCTTTGCATCACTAGGTTTGTCTTGTGCATGGTTCAATGCATATAGATTTGTCGTTCATTTTGTTATATGTATCTATGTGTGTGTAAATATGAGTGCATGTGTGGATGTATGTTATTGTGTGCGAAAGCGAGAGGAGATAGGGCAGAAAAAAAAATGGGTAAATCGTAAGCATTTTGTGATACTGAGATGTTTTACTAGTCTCATCTGATGTTGAATTTTTCAATGTTCTTGTATATTTATTCATTGATGAAGAAATATTTATTTATAATGCATTAAGATCTTTTGATGTTGTTTCACCAGCAGTTCTTCCATTGATATACATTCAAATCATTTTGTGTTACCTTCAGTTAGTTTTCTAGCCTTTTATGTTAATGTTATTTCTGTCAATAACCAACTTTGACTGCAGTCCTTCTTCTCCATGTACCATGCTTGCTGGTGTAGGTGATCATGTCTGTCCACAACTTCTTCTCCCAAGTGCTGTTGATCAATTTTTGTTGTTGATTTTTTTCCATGGCACGGCGTGAAATTGCCCAGTATCTTCTCTTGTTATCATCAATTTTTTTTCCTTCACTGTATATTCCAGTTTTCCTTTTCTCATAACATGCCCAAAGAAAATAAATTACTTCCTTCTAACATAACTAATAAGCTTTCTTTATGCACTGGCTTTTATTAATTTTTTAAATTTTAATCACAGTACTAAGTGAACACATTGACAGTGCCAATCTGGTTTATGTAAAAAAAATATATATAATATTTTATAGTAAAATAAAATAACAGTGGATTACATAATTCAGTGTTCAGTTGCCTCTATAACATATAAAACTAATTGACCTTACAAGTCATTACTTTCTATCTCTTGTGCAGTTGATGCTGTAAACCAGGGGAAACTCTCCGAAGATTTGGTCAGAGAAAGGGTCAAGCCCTTATTTTACACAAGAATGAGGCTTGGAGAGTTTGACCCTCCAGAATATAACCCATTCGCCAAATTGGACAGTAGTGTGGCAGAATCTCCAGAACACCGAGCTTTGGCCATAGAAGCTGCAGTGAAATCTTTTGTGTTGTTGAAAAATTTAAACAACATACTGCCGTTAAATCCAGGAGCATACAGTAATGTTGCGGTCAGTACTTGTAATAACATTTATGCTTTAATTTGTGATCCACCTTTGTCTTTACACTCAATCACTTTCACAATGCATATACAGTCATGCTAAACAGATAATTTCTTGTACTTTAAGAAGCATTTTTAACTTACTGCCTCGCACTGAACTCTTAATACAGTACACTATAATACTGGTTAGCAGTCTGTTGCCTGTGTACCAAGTACATCCCATGATTGCAGCTTCCTCTGGTTAATTACTAGGCCAGTCATCATCCTCATGTTCCTTTGCAATCCTTATGGAGCATAGAGCCACTACTGTAGTTGGTCCCAATGCAGGAAGCCTGCACAAAGCATTCACATACTCCTAAAGCGGTGGTTTCTGTGACAGATAGTTTTATATAAAGTTGCTAGTCCCATGCACGGCCTTAAATTAGGTGTCTGAGGGTGCAGAAGTTATAAATAAAGATGAAAATATGTCTACATACATAGCATGTTGCCCCGTGTAGTTCCAAGGAGTCTCTGAAGAGACAAAGAAAGAATAAGACTACTGTGCCATTTGGCATGTCGGACAAGGCAACACATGTGAGGTTGTACAAGGGGCAGGCAACAGATGTGAGGTTGTACAAGGGACAAGGCAACACATGTGAGGTTGTACAAGGGGCAGGCAACACATGTGAGGTTGTACAAGGGACAAGGCAACACATGTGAGGTTGTACAAGGGACAAGGCAACACATGTGAGTTTGTACAAGGGACAAGGCAACACATGTGAGGTTGTAAAAGGGGCAGGCAACACATGTGAGGTTGTACAAGGAACAAGGCAACACATGTGAGGTTGTACAAGGGGCAGGCAACACATGTGAGGTTGTACAAGAGGCAGGCAACACATGTGAGGTTGTACAAGAGACAAGGCAACACATGTTAGGTTGTACAAGGAGCAAGGCAATACATGTGAGGTTGTACAAGTTGCAAGGCAATACATGTGAGGTTGTACAAGGGGCAGGCAACACATGTGAGGTTGTACAAGGGACAAGGCAACACATGTGAGGTACAAGGGGCAGGCAAAATCATCATGTAAAACAAATTGCACAAAAAACAATGCTGCAAGAGCTGTGACTGCTTGATGCAGGCTTCTTGCAAAGGGATCAGTTGGTTACATCCTCCGTAAGGAGTGTAAAAGATGATGATGATACAGCTTTTTATTGATATTTGTAGAAGACATGGATGATTTGTTGTCATAAAGAGAGTTTGGCTTGACATTGTTTAAATATTACATATATTTGTCTACCGCGGCTACTAGATTGTTGGACCAATGGCAGATAATGTTGGCCAACTTTTTGGTGACTACAGCCCACAAGAAGACAGAAGTTTCACCAAGACACCACTACAGGGTCTGCAGGAGATCTTTCCAAACATTAGAACAGGACAAGCATGTATGGATGGAACTCCCTGCACTGTTTATGCATCATTAGCTATCAAGAATGCTGTGGATTCAGCAGATCTGGTTTTTGTGGCTTTAGGAACAGGTAAATCACATTTGACTGGCTCAATTAGTTCTGTTCTGTTGTGTGTTAGTGTTTCTACACGTTACAAATGAAGAGTACACATACTGCTTTGGTGACTAATTTTTTTATTGTGCATGGGGTCACCACTACAGCAAGACCCCTTTGCAGGAAGCCTGCGTCAAAGCATCCATGCACGTGTAGCAGTATTTTCTGTAGTGATATGTTTTACATGATGAGGTTGTTAGCCCCATGCACAACCTTGTCACCTCTTATGATATGCTTCAAGGACCACTAACCCTGTTCTTTCTTAGTCTTTGCAAAGGCCCTGGGAACTACCCAGGGGATGCTTTATATTAGCTACAATTTTATTTCCATGCTACATTGTAGTTCCTGGGGCTGTGAGAAAAATATAAATCTTCAGCTCAAATTTCATGATCTTATTGGATGGTTGTGCAACATTGAGTACAACAACTAAAATGACAATGAAGAAGTTATAGACTTTTATAAATGGGTGTGTGTGTAGTTACTTCTGCTTCATTATTATTCAGTAGGCCTATATCTTGTTTATGTGATTTTTAATTATGTCTCATAATTCAGTATATTCTGTTTATGTGACCATTAATTATGTTGCATTGTTCAGTATATCCTGTTTATTGTGACCATTAACTATGTCCCACTGTTTAGTACATCCTGCTTTTATCTTTAGAAGGTCATACATTTTACTTTCCCAGGACAAGCTGTTGAATCAGAGGGACATGATAGACCTGATGTGAATTTACCAGGAAACCAGCAGCAGTTGCTTATAGATGCTTTGACCTATAGTAAGTATTGTCATTGCATGTAGTCAGTAGTTGATTGGACCTGATTATGTTTTATATAATCTAGTCACTTTTTTTTTTTTACTTTGGTCATTTATGTGCAGATTTCATCTCTTAATCAATGTTAGAGCCTGGATGATTAGATTTTTTTCACTTTCTGTCCTTTTTGCATTGTGTTAAGTGAGTCTTATGACATAAGCATAGAGTTTGACCTCTCGAGATTTTTCTCATTGTTTTGAAATATCATGACAGCCCACAGCTACAGAAACATGTAAATCTTTTTAATACCCTCTGCCTGGAGCATCAGAAGAAGGTCAACACTATAACAAGTAGAAGAGCTCAAATACCTTTGCAGTATTTTTCAATGTTGTTGACTCAAGTCAGTGGACTATGGGAGTAAGGGTTGCTAAATGCCTGCAACCAAGCCAACTGTACTTTCACGCGTGTCCAGTTCTTGGATCTGGTGCTCCCTGTTTCTACCAACATGGCTGTGGTAAATGGTGAGCATCAGGCGCCAACAAACCAGACCCCCATAGTCTACTGGGGTAAAACTCTAGACTATGGGTGAGGTAACCCTGCAAAAACCTCTGGCAGAGCAAGTCCTCCATCAGATGCAGCTGATGCCGGGCCCACTGGCGCATGGACACGTCTCAATCCCCATCGAGACTTGCCTGGGGAGCACATCCTGGCTCAAAAAGAACAGAGACGGCTACTCTCCAAACCTCTGATGTCTTGCGGGCAGTGTTAGGATGTGCAAGAATATGGACAGGAAGGCTCCATAACTTCCTAATAGGCGTGGATATCTAGCAATGGAAATAGAACATGTACGCATCATACAGTTAAAGTCAGTGGACTCGACATTGAGTTAGACTTAAGTCACCACAGTGACTCAGCTCAAGTTTTTTTTTTTTTTTACTCTTTCAGTACAAAACAAAAAAGTGGGTTTAGCCCAAACAAAAATGGCCACCCTAATGTGTGTTTATGGTAGTCGTTTGCTCATAATTTTCTAAATGGTCATGTGCATAAATACCTTTGTTATTGTACATGAAAATGAAGGTTAATGGCTGCACATTACTCTAGTGCAGCAATTATAAAAGCTCAATTGAAAAAGTATTAGTTATTTAAGGTAAAATGGAGGCAGAAAGAGTAAGGCGATTAAAAATTAGAACAAAAATACATACTCAAATTTGTCTAGAATTTTTCCCCTGGAGTATATCTAGGAGTAAACTTTTAAACTGTCATAAACAGAAGTATTCTAACAAAGCACAATCAGTTTTTAGTCAATAAACACTCAGAAAATTGTTAATTTCACAGATTGCAAAAACAGATCACATGCTTATAAAACAGGAAATTTCATTTTATACATCAGAAAGAGGAGAATGAAAATATTATTTACACATGAATGCTGAGATTGTTATATATGACAATGATTGTTAGTAATAGCATCTTGTGCTTAATGTTAAATTATTCAATAAAAATTATTAGTTGTGCAAGGTAAAATGGAGGCTGAATAAGAATAAGAAGAAATGTTAGGTACAAAAATATATGCATACATACTTTGTTCTGTAACTGCTCCCCTTGTGAGTATCAAGTAACATCCATAAGAAAACACAGAATGCCACACACAAATATATTCACACAATGCATACACATTTTCTTAATCATTAAATCCTAAGAAAATAATTAATTTAACAGAATCAAAAAAGTCACTAGCATATAAAAACTTTTTAAATAAAATTTCAAAACATATCAGAAAAGGAAAATAATATATTAAGTACAAAGCTTATTCAAATCTGAGCAGACCCTATATATATATTTTTACTTACGATAATCTACAAAATAATTTTTTGTACAAAGGTGGGGTGTACCAGTGCATCCTATACACAAATAGCTTGATTTGTGATGCCTTCCATTGGTGCTACAATGAACAAAGACTCTGTCCTTTCCAGCATATTCCACTAGATGTCTTGCTCCAATCATCCATTCCACTGCATTTCCTTTCATGGAGTGTTTATAATTTTTTAGTGGACAATCAATCACACCATCTGGTGTCAGCTGTACAGCTTCTTTGGACAGATCCTCAAACTTTATTTAAAATCTTGAAGTGTGAGATTCCTTTTTGTTGCACCTTCCTGACACAAATTGTATAGAATGTGGGAATTGACCTGTGTTACTTCAATCATCCAGTGGTAAATCTTCTTCCACCACTTTCTGGTATTAAGGTTGTGTATACTGTAGTAACCAATCATTTGATCCATCCAGTCAACAATTCATGCTCATATTGTAGTCATCAATGACCTTTGGTTTCATAACATTGTTTAGCCCTGACCCTTCTCAACTGTTGCAACAGCTGACTTTGTTGAAACAAGTATGCAGGGCTTTTTTGCATTTTTTTCTTTTCAGGCAATGCATAATGTTGTATTTTCCAAGCCTAAAAACCACTTCATCTCTTGATGGCCAAGCTTCATATATTTTAATTTCAGGAAGGAAGCCAATGGGTTCCTGTATAACTATGCGCCAGCAGATATTCAATCAGAGCCCTAGATGAATAAAATCTATCAGCAAAAATATGTCCTGATTGGGTTGACTTGTTTTTTTGGGGGGTTTGTTTTTGTTGTTTGCAAGCCATTTTGTTGAACTGTTCAGAATCAGTGTGAACATTATCTTTAACATTGTTTTATCTGTTTTTGCTAGTGGGTTAATTTGTTCATCAGCGTGATGTGAAGTACTTTATATATAAATAGTGTTTATCACTGTTGTATTTATAACAATTAGAGGACAGTATTAAAAATGTTATTGATTTTTGTGCTGCAGGTGACAGCAGTAATGTCATCCTACTCCTGTTCAATGCTGGACCACTGAATGTTACCCTCTTTGATGGAGTTGACCGTATTGCTGCCATCATAGAGTGCTTCTTCCCAGCTCAGGCTACAGGGGATGCATTGGTTGCAGTACTGACCAACAAGGGAGGAAATAGTAGTCCAGCAGGCAGACTTCCAATCACATGGCCTAGGTTTGCATCCCAGGTGAATAGTATTTTTAAAATAAATAAATAAATTGACTCATTGTTTTAGAATGTAGAAGGCAACCCTAAAAAACCCTCAAAGGTCACTGTTTTATGGAAGAGGATGTAAAGGGAGCGGGGAGGTGGAAGTGTTTGTCTATTAAAAAAACAAAGTAAAATTTAAAAAAACAATGTATATTAATGTGCTTGCATTGTATACCCAAAATTATCTCTTTTAGATTCCACCAATGGTGAACTACACAATGGTAGGAAGAACCTACCGCTACATGGATACTGATCCACTTTATCCATTTGGATATGGTCTGTCCTACTCAAACTTCTCATATGATATATTGGCTGTATCATTTTATGATAAACCAAGACAAAATATTAATGTGGGGCTGTACTTTTCAAATACTGGAAATATCAGTGCCGATGAGGTAAGAGGTTATATACTTTTCAAAAACTGCATTTTCTTCATATTTATATTTAAGATGTGTATTAGTTTTTTTCTTATTTGTTGTATTGTTTAATTTAATTGTTGTGAAATATCAGTAGAACTTTCATATAATTTTAATGTATGTACAACATCATACATGCCAACTAGTACAGGTTACCCATATTCTGTAGTATTTTGTGTGTGTGTTCAGATTTGTACAGCTGCACATACTTTCTGTACAAGATTTTTTGATAATTTTATATATATATATATATATATATATACAGTATATACAGTATATATATATATATATATATATATATATATATATATATATATATATATATATATATATATATATATATATATATATATATATATATATATATATATATATATATATATATATATATATACACACACACACACACACATATATATCTCCAATACCATAATTCCCGCCGCAAGTACGTCGGTCGGTCACATCATGCACACTGTCATTTGCGCACTTTTTTATTTTTGAGAGAGTACATTAACTTTCAACCACAGCTAAGGGGTGCAACTGTGGTTGAAAGTTAGACAATAATTGTATTCATAGGAGCATAGGCCTTCAACAAACACATGCCAAGTCTTCCTGTCACGTGCCATCATCTCAAATTATTTCCACATTCTTCTCATCATTTTCTCCGCTGTTTCCATCTCTCTTCTCCATGTGCTTTTGGGTCTACCTCTGCCTCTCTTGCCCTGGGGGTTCCAGAACAAGAACTGCCTTGTAATGCTATCCACAGGTTTCCTCATTGTGTGTCCTATCCATCGCCATCGTCTTCTTCTGATCTTTTGTTCCACTGGCACTTGTCTGGTTCTTGTCATCAGTTCCACGTTGGTAACCTTGTCATACTATTTTAATCCTTCTAATCTACGCAAGCACCCATTTATGAAAGTATGTAACTTTTTGGTTGCTGTCTTTGTTGTTCTCTGTGTCTCAGAGCCATACAATAGGACTGACTTCACATTTGAGTTGAAGATTCTTATTTTCGTGTTGGATCCGATTTCTCTTGATCTCCATATATTTCCCAATGCAATGAAAGCTCCTCTTGCTTTTTGTATTCTTATTTTGATATTACTGTCTGTCCCTCCAACTTTTGTCTATATTGCTGCCAATATATGTATACGATTCTACATCTTGTATTGGTGTTTCTTCAAGTTCAACCCTGTTATCATTCCCTGCATTTATTCTCATTATTGTTGTCTTATTCCTGTGTATTTTCAGACCCAATTGCTGTGACCTCTCATCGAATGTTTTCAATTTGTCCAGCATATGTTTACGGTTATGGTACAGAAGAGCCAAGTCATCAGCAAAATCCAGATCATCCAACTGCTTAGTCAGAGTCCACTGGATTCCATTTCTGTTGTGTGTTGTCGATGTTCTCATAACCCAGTCTATTGCTAGTAAGAAAAGAAATGGAGACAAGAGGCATCCCTGTCGCACTCCCGTTCTTATCCCAAACTGTTCTGTAAGCTGTCCTTCATGAAGAACTCTGCATGTCATGTTTTCATTATTAAATTAATGATCTTCAGGGGAACTCCATAATGCCTCATCGTCTGTACAGGATCTGTTTTGTCAAAAACCTGCTTGTTCATCTCTCAGTTTCTTGGCTATGGACTCTTAATCTCTCGAGGATACCTGTCATTTTTGACGGGTTGTTGCTATTATATATATATATATATATATATATATATATATATATATATATATATATATATATATATATATATATATATATATATATATATACAGTAGAACTCCATTTATCCGAACATCCAATTATCCGAACACTTTTTCCAGAAAAAAAAAAATCAGTCTCCACCAGTCACGTTAGACTACAGTTCTGAATCTTTTGATGCGGCAAGCTTCAAATGTGTGCGAACAATTTGTAGACAATGAGATGGGCTAATGGACGGTCGCTTACGTACATGAAGTCAGTTAGATCATAAAGTCCGTTAATATCTGGTTTACCAATCCAGTGTACGTGTGAGTTCTAGGCAGAACACTGGCTAAACAGACAGTTCAACTTAAAATAATTGTGTCTGCTACTACAGCAGAATAATTTTGGTGTACACGTATTTCTCTGTGCGACCTGGCATCTTCCAGTAGGCCTAAAGCATATAAAAGGAACCGCAATGTTTTGTCAATTGAAACGAAAACAGAAATTATCAAGAGACTAGGAAAAGGTGAAACTGTGTCTTCATTTGCGAGGATTTTCAATGTTGAGAAAGCTACCGTCTCTGACATCAAAAGTAACAAGGATAAAATTATGAGTTTTGCATCGAAATTGGATAGTGAAAATGGATCGAAGAAACATAAAACCACGAGAAATGCGAAAGATTTGAAATTGGAAGAGGCTTTGTATATATGGTTTGTGCAAAGAAGAAGCAAAGGGGAACCTATCTCTGGCTCTCTATTGTGTGAAAAGGCACTTCAGTTCAACAGTCAACTTGACGGTCCTCCTGACTTTAAGGCTAGCCAGGGATGGTTAAGAAACTTTAAATCTCGTCATGGCATACGAGAATTGGAGATTCAAGGGGAATCTTCATCTAGCGATGCAACTGCCGCTGAAAATTTTAAAGAAACATTCTTTGCTTTTTCGGAAGAAGAAGGTTATTTACTCGATGATGTGTATAATGCCGATGAGACTGGCTTATACTGGAAATCATTGCCTCAAAAATCACTTGCATCTCAGCGCGAAGCAGCTGCCCCTGGGTTTAAAAAGTGCAAAGAGAGAGTAACAATTTTGGTAGCCGCGAATGCCAGTGGAAGTCATCGTTTACCGGTGCTAATGATCGGCAAAGCCAAAAAAACACGTTGTTTAAAGAATGTGACATGTCTCCCATTGTGCTACAAAGCACAGAAGAGTGCTTGGATGAATAGTGAAATATTTCTTGATTGGTATACAAATCAGTTCATCCCAAATGTGAAGAGGTTGAAAGAACAAGAAAAGAAAACTGGAAAAGTAATTCTTCTACTGGACAATGCACCATCTCATCCAGAGACGGATACATTGAATGCAGTTGATGCAAATTTTAAAGTAATTTTTCTGCTTCCCAATGTAACAGCACTGATTCAACCAATGGATCAGGGTGTTATAGCAAAGCTTAAAAAGATGTACAAGAAGGAAGTCCTGCGTCGTTTATTGTTGGCTGAAGATGAAGAAAGTGTGGTGGCGTTTTCAAAAAAAGCTTAATCTCAAAGACTGCTGCTATATGTAAGCTGATGCTTGGACCACCCTGTCACAAGATAATCTCAACAAGGCTTGGAATAGATTGCTTGGGAAAAAAGGAGGAAATGAAACTCCTGCAGTGGACACAAATGATGATTGTATAAATGAAGTTGTGGAACTGTTTCAAGCAATGCCCGGATTTTCGGACTGTGACAAAGATGATGCACACATGTGGCTAGAAGATGATAATGATTCTGGTTTTCAGTTTTTGAATGACGAAGAAATTTTGTCTTTTGTGCAAGAAGAAAACCAAATACATGTAGTGACCGATGATGAAGACTCCTCAGAAGTACATGATGTACTTGTAGATTATGAAGAAAACCCAAAACGTCGACCAAGTCCTGAAGAGGCCTTTATAGCACTAGAAACAGCGATGGCTTGGTACGAGCAAGAAGATGACAGCTGTCCTACACAGCTTCTGCTGTTGAAGAGAATGCGGGACTTAGCAGCCAAAAGCAGACTATCCAGTTTGGCGCAAAAGAGGATTCCTCATTATTTTAAATAGTGGGCTACATCTGTGCAAGTACATGTATACGTAAGTTGCGCCTGGTTTTGAATTGTTTGTAATGTTATTTTGAAAACATTTCTCTTTCTTAACAAAAATAATTAATACAAGTAGTACATGCACTGCAGTGTAATGAAAGATTTTGGTGATACAGTGATCTAATACAGTGTGGGTATTATTATTACAGTACAAGTAAATATGTTTTATAGTGTATTTTCCTTGTGATTGTTAATTATTTTTAGAAATATGTGTACATGTACTCGATACATCATGTAATCCAATTATCCGAACATTTGATTATCCGAACGATGCTCGGTCCCATGGGGTTCGGATAAATGGAGTTCTACTGTATATATATATATACATACACACACACACACTATTGTAACACTCTGTCACGGATTGCCTCCCCTGCTTTGCAGTAGTGGTCCAGCAGTGGCCAAAACTCAAGAGTATCTAATATGAGCTTCATAGGTGTCTACCTTCGCACAAGATTACTCTTGGCAGAGATGAAAATAGAAGGATAATGACGCTTCTATCTCAAGGGAGTTTCACAAGATATTCAGAAAAGTGAAAACAATGCTGCATTGGCTGAGCACGTTAATTTTATGATCTGCCATCAACTTTTGTGGAGGATTAAGAATTATTAGTTTCAGCTCGTTAAGCCCTACCCCTGATTTACTCAGTGGAATTCTTATTATTCTGGTATAGCTCTGTTTAGAATGTGTTTAGTAAATTGACTGAGAATAACATGCAGTACATTTAAAATGATTAAATCCAAGTTAAATTTGTATAATTATGAATACCAAAATTTAATAATCACTTCAGTTTTAACAGTTTAAAAATGGGAATAATCTTTAACCGAAAATACTCATCATCATATGATGGAAGGTTTTATGAAAAGAGTTCACTTTGGCAGCTTATAGGTTTCACTTATCTGATAATAGTAGTTTCTGCTCTCGCTGATGGGTTCTGTGCAGATAGGTCACTGGACTTCTCACGTCTGTGGTTAACTTAAAGATGCTGCACGTTCCCAGAACGATCATGGAGTAACTGCAAAGTTGGTCCCACTTTTCTATGTGAGTCCACTTCTACCCTCACTTTGTTCCAGAGATTAGTACCCTCAGCCGGTACCTACAACAACTATGGTAAAATAATAGAAATGAAGGGAGCCGCGCTAGCGTAGTGGTTACAACACCGCTCTGGCGACCGGGTGATTCAGGATCAAACCCGGGCGACGGCATTTGAGGATTTTTCGTCGACCGGGATTTGGACTGGATTAACTCGAGACCTGTCGAGACATTTGAAGGAGTGTCGTCGACCAGGGACTGGCGGCTCCTGAGCCGACCCAGCTCTAATGGGTACCTCCGAAAACGGCGAGTATCTGCCTGAATGGCGAGGGACACTTGTCTCTGTACAAGAAAATAGGATACTCACGTAAAAATCAATGTCAGGTTAGACATTAAAAATAACCTGAGATTTCGCCTCGAGTATTAGCGGGCGTACGAAAAAAAAAAAAAAAAAATAGAAATGAAAAGCTCTCCTTGTTGCGTTTCCCGACACATACTTATGTGTCCCCTTTCTCCTATTCTACCATCCCATTTACTCAGACTTTACCCTTGATGAGAATTAAACTTAATCTCTTGAAAGAAACTTTCTTTACATTTAAATAAAGTAGCTTTATAATTATTTTACATTTAAATGAAAAGGTTAAAAGTACAGATATAATATGTTTACATTTACAGCTCCCCTGTTTGAAAAGTGTTCACAGTATAAATTGAATATGTTTTCATTTACCTTTACACTGATTGAAACGTTATTTTTAAAGTGAATATGTTTACATAGACATTTAAACTGGTTTGAAACTGTAAGTATTATAATTAGAATGTTCCACATTTCTTTCATCTTGCCCTTCCTGCTCCATATGGAACTTGGAACTACTTTATGCTTTTAGTTCTCTGTAAGAAATTAGCAATAAAGCCGTTACCAGCCCTTGCAGTGGTGATTCATAAAATCATCATTCTATACGCTGAGGTTGCCAGCCTCAAATGACATGGACATCCACTAGCGATTTTCACATATTAAAATTCAGATGGTAATATATACATATTAGTTCACATGTTAGTAATGAAAAATATAGGATGTAAAATGACAACTTATGCCAATCCTGGCTCACAGACTTTTTGCTCAGATGAATGATGTTAATGCACTAGATTATGCCTCTTACACGTGTTCTTGGGGGTTGTTACTTTTATAAGATAATTCCCTCTATGACCACGTGTTTCAGTTTCCTCAGATATTCCGGTTTTCCTTATTTAAAATGAAAGAGATTTCTTAGGCTGTCTTGTAAGTCTTTCCGAAATACTCCAATATAAGGTCCGGTCTGATAAAATGGAAATTCTGAATTCTAGGCTTCACTCTGGCAGGGTCTGGTTTTGTCTTGGCAAGCGTGAATCTCACAGTGTCTTAACACTGAAACGTGTCAGGAGGTATATTCCTGTCCCACCCCCGCATCTGACTGTTATTTAGCTGTTCAGGGCTCCAATCATTTCAAACAAAAATGTTGGGTGGGGTAATTTCAAAATATTCCGACGTGGGATAATTTTGCGTGTGATGCATCGGCCAAGTCTTCCATATATGGCATGAAAACATCCAGTCCTTGTGTACAAATTCACAAACATGTCAGTAAACTCATACGACAACGTGTTTCAGATGTAATGAGTAATCTTGTCAGTTCTGTCTGTCCAAAATGTGTCATCCCGTATTACCAGCTTTGTGATGAATGCAGTCTTGCCTTATCAACAATTAGACAAATACGCTGAGCGATTTTAGTGTTTAATCTGAAGTCTAATGTCGACTTTAGTCGCGATTGGCCAACATGGATGTCGTTAATATTATCTCTGCTGCTCCTTGCAAAGCTTTTGGGAAGGGATGGGTAACAAACAGACGTGGTGACTTATCAGTGAGAGGAGTGTAAGAATGTGGATACAACACATCTGCTGCATAGCAGAGAAAAGAAAGAATGTGCAACCATTGAAAAAACCCGCAATAAAATCAGTATGACAAATGTAACTGATACTGCCGTAGTGAAACAGAGATCGAGAAGAGGTCACCCCATTCTGTCACCACACTCCGTATGGAGTTTCCTATTATATCTAATATGAAGAATTGTACTTAATGTGCTTAATACAAACAAGGAAAAAAGCAATAAACAATATATAATAATAATAATAAATTCTTTAAGCACCAAACACGGCGCATAAGGCAGAAACCAGTGCTCTCCAGGTTGTTCGTTGTGACGCCACTCCTCTTAGCTCTTGCACATTATTTAGGCCCAACGTTCTTCCTTCTCTTATTATTGTTCTTCTGAGTGTTTCTTTTGGTCTTCCTTTTTTCCTCTTACCCTCAGGAACCCAAGTGAGCGCCTGTAGTGGTATTCTGTTGTTTTGCATTCGTAGGACATGACCGATATATGACCATCGTCTTTTCTCAATAACTTTTGCAAAAGCATTACAGAACAAAACAGTCGTCATATGGTCTTTTCCTGTCTTTGAATGGTATTTAAAAATTTTGTGCACAGGTTTTTTGGGGATTTTGTACACGTTTTTCTGATTATTTATACAGGTTTTTTTGTCTTCGGGGGATGCCATGTTTGCAGTATTATTCATCAGTTATTATTTTTTTGTCATTGGCATCACCTTTTAGTGTTCTATATTGTATTATAGATTTTCAGTTAATTTTTGTCTATACCTTCCTGTGTTACACCATTTTTCATGTCTTCCTTACCTTAATGTGCCCGAGTCCAGTTTTCTCATCTTTGTGTTGAGTCTGTCTCTGCTTTTACCATGAGTATTCTAAAGCAAGGACTGCCTTGTGATCCAGTTAGATGATTTCTTTAATGTGTATTCTATCCGCCAACTACATACTTATTGCACTTCATCTGCAATCAATCAATCAATACTGTTTAGCTCACCAAGGAGCATAGGCCTTCAACAAACACAAGCCAAGTCCTCATGCCATGTGCCATCAAGGTCTTTCCATGTTTTCCTCATCATTTTCACTTCTGTATCTAGCTCTCTTCCCCATGTGTTTTTTGGTCTACCTCTGCCTCTCTTTCCCTGGGGATAGAGAATCGCTTTGGAAATTGATGAGGCTTTATGGAGTTCCCATGAAGATCACTAACTTAATCAAGAAGATCTATGAAGGCATGACATGCAGAGTTCTTCATGAAGGACAACTTACAGAACCTTTTGGGATTAGAACTGGACTAATCTTTTGGGATTAGATTACTAGCAATAGATTGGGTTATGAAAACATCAACATCGCACAACAGAAATAGAATTCAATGAAATTAGACTAAACAGCTTGATGATCTATATTTTGCAGATGACTTGGCTCTTCTGTCTCATATCCATTATCAGATGCAAGACAAAATAAAAATACTTGATGAGAGGTCACAACAAGTGGATCTGAAAATACACAGGGAAAAGACAAAGATAATGAAAATAAATGCAAGAAATGATAACAAGGTCGAACTTGAAGAAACACCACTAAAAGATGTAGAATCGTACACATCTCTTGGCAGCAATATAGATAAAGTTGGAGGGACAGACGATGATAAGAATACAACACGCAAGAGGAGCTTTCATTGCATTGGGGAAACATATGAAGATCAAGAGAAATTGGATCAAACATAAAAATAAGAATCTTCAACTCAAATGTCAATTCAGTACTATTATATGACTATGAAGCATGCGGAACAACAACCAACAATCTACAGACTTTCATAAATGGGTGTTTGCATAGAATAGAAGGATTAAAATCGTCTGGCACAGTTACCAATGTGGAACTGATCACAAGAACCAGACAAGTGCCAGTGGAACAAAAAATGAGAATGAGACGATGGCAATGGATGGGACTTACACTGAGGAAACCTGTCGATAGCATTGCAGGGCAATCTTTGTTCTGGAACCCCCAGGGCAAGAGATGCAGAGGTAGACCAAGAAGCACATGGAGAAGAGAGCTGGAGACAGAGGTGAAAGTGATGAGGAGAGCATGGAGAGAACTTGAGATGATGGCACGTGACAGGAGGAATTGGCATGTGTTTGTTGACGGCCTATGCTCCATGGGTAGTGGAGGGTTATGAATGAATGAATCTGTAGCGAATAAGAAGAGGAACTGATGTACGAGTGCTGAACATCTGCTTCAAAAGTGCCCAACATATGAGGAACAGAGAAAGCACATATAGCCATCACCAGTACCATTTTCAGAAAAACTCTGTGGAGATGCAAACAACTGACCACTGCTTTCTTTAAAAATATTCAAGTAGATGTCTGAGAGTGTATGAAGAAGAAGAAGAAGATTACATGTTACAGCTACGTACATAATTTTAACATTTATAGTTTTACAGTATTTTCACATTTATTTTCTTAGGACTCGCCCATTCTGACAAGGTTTATGAAGTGTTTCCTAAATGGCTAAATTGTCATTTGTTAAAAACACTGCAGTTAACTTAAAGGAAGTCTCGTAAAGTTCCTGTGTGTGTCTTGGGAGGTGAAGAATAAGGTTCCTGCTTCCTCATGCATATGTTGTAAGAGGCAACTAATAAAGGTTGTTCACTGGCTGGCAACCTCATATAAAATAAATTGCTACAACAACTACTGCTGTAAGAGAACATTCATGTTTGATGCAGCTTCCTGAGAACCAGCTGCAGTGATGGCTGTATGATTCATAGGTAGCAAAGATTTAAATGATGATGAGGCTGATGATACTTTATGAATACTCAAATTTCTTAGGTTGTTCAGTGTTACATTGTTTGGGGAAATCAGTCTCTGCCAGTACCACGGATACAGTTAGTTTACTTCAACCGAACTAACGTTCCAGCTGCATCCCCGGTCAGCCTAAACTTTGATGTTGCTTGGGAGAACTGGGCCTACTGGGATGGTGGACAGTGGGCAGTTCAGACAGGTTAGAAAATTTTCCCTTTCATTTGAGATTTGATATCATTCCTACCATTCTGCTGAAAGACAGCTTAAAGAACTATTTGAGACAAGAACTGGAGTGCAGCAGGTATGCCTCTTGTCATCAATTCTCTTCTTACTGGCTAAAGATTGAGTTATGAAAAATGCAACATCAGCCAACAGAAATAGAATTCAGCATACCCTGTGACCTTTCTCTTCTGTCTCAGAACAGTATCCAGATGCAAGACACACAAAAATACTTGATGATAGGTCAGAGCAGTTGAATCTGAAAATATACAGGGAAAGGACACAGATAATGAGAATGCATGCCACAAATATCATCCCGATCTTCCCTTCCAGTCATTACTGGCCATAGGAGCGTACCTCCCGAAATAACTTTCGGTGGCACGAGGTTGGGCAATTGTAGATCGAGCTGTTGCCCATGCAGCAAGACCCGGCCTGGACGTCAGAGGAACGGTCTAGCCGGTACAGTCTGACACCAGTAGCAACCGCCTTGTGATGATGTCACAATGATACAACGTTAAAATATCTCCAAAATTAACGAGGAAATGTAGGGTTAAAATTAATGCGTAAGATACTAGGAGACATGTTCGCCCACGCCATATTTCCCACCACCATTTAAAACTAACGAGTTAGAAATGCAGACGGAACGTTTACCCTTTGTAGATGGGAGAGAACGGAGGACACTAAAAAGGAAAAATATGACTGAACACGTGTTTGAAGTTCGAACGGCAAAAAGACGCAAGTGGGGGTGAAAGAAAAAAATTCACGTCCCCTAGTTGACATAAAGTAAGGAAATGGACAAGAAATGGACATTAGCTCTGGATCGAGACAGTCATTTCTTGAGCGTTTTTCGATACTTGGTCTTTATTTGAACACCGCGGCAAAACACATGAGGGAAGGATCTCGAACAAATTTCAAAAAATTAAACTTGAGAAAAAAATACGTTTTTCTTAATAATAGAGTTATGAAAATAAAACCTAGCTAGTGTGATAGCTCATCTTGAGCAGAGAAATAATATGCTTTCAATTATACAGACGGATAGATAATAAGGAAGATATTGACAAAAGACTGTATTGTTCATATCAGACGAACGACTACACTGTTAACCCATGTCACTAAATCAAAATCTACCTCTTACAACAAGTAAGTGTTCGCTCTAGATCCCCAGCCCTAGATCATGGTCTAGAGACATACATATAAAGAAAATATATAGGAACGCCTAAAGGAAACTATGAAAAGGATCTAGTGTTGAGATCAGTGGAACATATCACCTACCTTATTTAATAGCAGGAAGCTATTGAACATATCTCAGATGTAATGTAGTCTTGGGGAACTGATACTATGTGAAACCAACTTGGTAAGATGTGCTGTGTGGTCAGAGAGATCTGACCTAGTCTATGTGGTGTTGTTGTGTGTAGTGTTGTGTACAGAAGTGGTTCAGAAGATAGAGTTCTGACACATGACCAATACTTTTGTTTCAGAACTGTGAGTTTCTATTTGGCACCAAAGCGGTGTCAAATACTGTATGAATATATACAAGTGTGGACCAGAGCAGTCTGTCATTGTGTCAGAGCAGCCGTATTTTGCCCCCTGCACGGAGAGGTGGGGCCGCCAGACTTCTGTACAGGATCGATGCAGGCAGATAAGTCACATCTGGCCTGCTGGATTTTCACCAACAACATTTTCAACTAAACTACCCCTAATTCGCCATTAAATAAAGCCAAGACATTGGGGAAATTAAACTATATATATTTATCCCTTAAGTCAACGAACAATGTTTGGCAGTCATAGACTAGGAGTGATGACACCACCCCAACAGCATATCTAGTAATAAGTTCTCCTGTGACTAGCTTAATATATTTATTATTAACCAGTTATTTGAAATAACTAATTACACATTTACCATTTTATTATGTAATATGATTTTGCATTCAATTTATGACTCCATAATATTTCTTATGTTCTGACCAACTAAACATTTGGTTCAGAACAAAATAAATTTATCAAAAGATTAATTTGTAAAAACTAAAACAACCTGAGTTAGTTCAGTGTGTCATAAATTTTATTAATATTATTAGACTTCTTAAATATCTGTGTGTGTGTGTGTGTGTACTCTACCACAACACAGTACATATCATTTCCCTAGATTTTTAACGTAGCCACATTCATTAGTAAAAAAGATATGTGTGAGGTCGTAAGTGGTAGTACGAAGGGCCTTCTGTAATTCACATCTACATTTATCTCAGGAGCCTTCACAACTGACCTCATACATCACATTAAGTGACATCAACCATACAATACCATCAAAATCCACTACACGCCTGTCAATAGTAGGATACGGAACTTGCCCTCTGGTAAGCATGTATTAGCTCTAGAATTGCCACAGTTATCCAAGTAGGATCGTGTCATCTAAGGAACCTCGACTGATTTAATGAGCCATTCGCGGTTTCACCGTGAGACAGTGTGAACTTAGACAAGCATGGCTTAATCTTTGAGACAAGCATATGACTACTGGCAGGATCAACCAGATAACTGTCCGAACAGACATGCGTCTTCTTCGACCATTTCGTCGCTCGCGCGTGGAGGGAGACATCGCTACAATATCATCCCTACAAGATGTAGAATTATACATATATCTAGCAAGATAGACAAAATTGGAAGAACAAACAGTGATACAAAATTTTTTTAAAAGCAATAGGAGCCTTCATTACAGTGAGAAATATATGGAAATTAAAAGAAATTACAACGTAAAATCAGCATCTACAATGCAGATGTCAAGTCAGTCTTAGTGTGTGGTTCTGAAACATGGAGAACAAAATAAAAATTAAAAAACAACCATGTTACAAACTGTCCTAAATGGGTGCTGGTTTAGATAAAGAAGGATGGAAGTAGTATGACAAGATCACCAATATGGAACTGATGGTAAAACCCAGAAGATGCCAGTGGAACAAATGATGAGAAAATGGTGCTGGCGATGGATATGACACACACTGAGGAGGCCGGTTTATAGCATTATAAGGCAGTCCTTATTCTGGAATCCCCAGGGTAAGAGAGGTATAAAAAGGAACCCGTTACACGCCCATTGAGGCATATTGGGAATATGGTGTTAGGCCCATATTATCTTGACCGTCGGCACACGAGGGGTGATGTGGTCGGCATCACGCCGGCCGCCTTAACCTTCCCAGAGTAGCTCTGGTACCCATTTGGGGCTGGGTCGACCCAGGAGCCGTTTGTGGCCTAAAAATTTTCCGCCTCATCTGGGGATCGAACCATAGACCACTGCGCTAGGAAGCCAGTGCACTAACCACTATGCTACCGCGGCTCCTAAGAGAGGTATAGAGAGACCAAAAACATGGAGAAGAAAACTGGGAAGAAAAATGAAAGGGATAAAAAAGACGTGGCAAGATTTTGAACAGATGGCACAGGACAGGAAGTCCTGGCACTCATTTTTTGAAGGCGCCTTCTAATAATATGTATGTATGTAATACACTGTTTTTAATATGTCTTGATTTTTTATTTCATATTTATTTATTTCCAACTCATTCTGTCCTCTTCTGTTTCCAGTCCCCACTAATATTACGTTTGGGTATAGTCCGTTCGGAAATTCGTGCCCACACATTGAACGTTGTAACTTTGCAACCCCTTGACGGATATTATTGAAAGTTGCTACGTGCCCTACTGATATCAATGCAGTTATTAATATATTTTTTGCCCTTACAAAACTCATGTCATGTTCGAATTTTCTTCTTTAACTTATATAAAAAAAATTTTCCGTTGTCTGGGTTAATTTTTATTAGTTCTACAGGAAAGTTACAAGATCCGTTCAAAAATTGCGCACTTAATTTTTGTTACAGCACAGCACAAGCGATGAAATGTGCAAATCAATATTTTTTTGGTTTGAATTGGTGTAGTGACTACATGTCCGCACGTGTGCGCACCTATTGTACACAGTCGCGAGTAATTATTTCAGCGGCGTATGCTAATTGCAATGAGTTGGCTGCAACGAAACAAAACGACACCAGCGTATAATATATTAATAAACTAAACTGCATAATTATGAAAAGCGCAATGAATCTGAAATGCAAATTTATCACTTTGCAGAAGGTAACTGTTATATTGTACAGGCATTTTCGCAGAGAGGCTAAGATGGGTTGTTTATACCACGACATCCAAGAACCAGGTAGGAGAACACGAAAGGCCCTGGGTGTGGATAGAAGATCTTTTCGACGTTGGATACAACAAGACGGTGATTGTACAGAGGCTGCGGTTAAGCAAGGAAGGAAGAAAAAAATTGATGATTTTGACAAGGATGTCATTAGACGTTTGATTTTGAAGATGTTTAATGCCAATCAACTTGTTACTCTCCGCATGCTGAAAAGTCGGCTGCAAGCAGAATGCGATATTAACGTCTCAAAAATGCTGAGCTTAATTTTTCAATCAAAGTCTGAGTAGATAGGTAGGTAAGGACTACCACAGTGAAAACAAAAATAGGCAGATTCGTGAGAGAAGGCAAGACGGCTATGATATAGTGTATTTGGACGAATCTTGGGTTAATGCTCATCATACGAACGAGAACGAATGGCAATCTGTTGACGGAGACCATAGAAGAAAAATTCCCAGCAACAAAGGTCAACGCATTATATTAGCACATGCTGGCAGCAGACAGAATGGGCTTGTCTGTGATGCTGAGCTTATTTTTCAATCAAAGTCTGTAGATGGTAGGAACTACCACAGTGAAATGAATGGGCAAATTTTTCGAGATTGGATAGTGAATACACTCCTGCCGACTCTAGATAGGCCGTCTTGCCTGGTGATGGATACAGCGTCCTATCATAAAGCTCCCACTTCGGCAAGCACGAAAGACGAAATCAGGAGGTGGCTTGTGAATGAAAATATCTTCGCTGACAACAGCTATTTAAAACCAGAGTTGTTGCAGCTTGTGAGACAGAGGAATAAGACAAAAGTGTATCTGATTGATAAAATCATCCAAGAACAGGGTCATGTTTCTTTTCGACTCCCACCTTACCATTCTCACCATAACCCAATAGAGCTGGTTTGGGCTAGCGTTAAAGGGCAAGTGGCCGCCCAGAACACCACTTTTAAAATGTGCGATGTTAAAGCCATGACTCGTGAGGCCCTTTCACGAATAGACACAGAGTACTGGGCTAAATGTGAAGAACACGTGCTACAGGAAGAAGAAGATTACTGGCAGCGAGATGGCTTGCAGTTTATCCAACCAATAACTGTTGTGAACTTATTGGAGTCGTCCGATTCGGAATGAGGCACATTGATCGCATTCCTTCGTTTGCGATAAACTAATTTCATATGCCAATCTATAATAACACATAAACAGTTACGATTTGTCATAGCTTCCTGATGATTTACTGCTATCATGGTTCATTATCAGAACATCATTCCTCGTATCAAAATCACGTGAACAACCAATCACACATTTAGGACACGCCTTTGAACCGTCTTGTCGCACAAATGTTGTGATTTACTGTAAGAATTAATGTTACGGGCAGATTTAGGCAAATGTTCCAAGAAGATCAAAGAAAATCGCCGTTTTGCAAATTTCGCGACAGCTGTGGATGTAATGATCGCAAAATCTTAACTGCATGGAAAATCTAAGACTGCATGCAAAAATTCATGTCCATACAACAAACAGTTTTGGAGAAAATTGACGCTTTCTGTGGGCACGAATTTCCGAACGGACTATAGTTTATTGTTCAGCTTCGTTTTTTAGTTTCGTAGTATGTATTGTATACATCCGGTGGTGACAGTCATTTCCTTTTCCGGGCACGCCAGTCCGTTTGCGGGAAGTTTCCTTCAGGGAAGTACCTAGGTTTAATTTTTATATTTATTTAGGTTCTTATGTGTCCTATCTAGCCTTCACTTTCTTTCCTGTCCCTGACGAAGGCCTTGTGGTCGTAACGTTGGCTATTTTCTTTGTCTTTTGTCCTCGTAAGACGAATTACCTTTTTTCAATTTTTTTTCACACCCATCCATTTTTTGAAGGCCTATGCTCCATGGGGAATTAGTGTAACAAACATATGCCTTTCTTTTTTGAGGTGGGTAGGTTTCTAATTTTTAAATATTTTTCCATGGCAGTGGCCTTATGGCCTACTCTTGACGATTTCCAACTGTCATGGGATTTTTAACGTGTGCAACTTGCTCATGGGACCTCCTATTTTTTCGCCCTTATCTGAGAAAGCTAGGCATCTGATCTCACTACCCATGAGACCAATGGGGAGTATGACATCATTAGGTCCACTGGTCAAAAAAAAAAAACTTCCATAAATTATATTCCTTCTACTAGGAATTGAACTTGGTATCTCTAGAATTCAAGGCGGATGTCATACCTCATGGTATATAGGGATGAGGATGCTCTATAACTTTGTTTGTTATTACACCTGGTCATCTGATGTGAAAGGTACAACAGACTACCTTATTAAATAAGCATTTAATACCACTTTTAATTATATTTATTTTAATGCAGGTGTGATAAATTTGTACTGTGGAGGCCAACAACCCTTCCAGAAAAAAGCTGCACCGTCTAATACTCTGAGTGTACAGTTTGAAGTCTATGGTGATCATAATGTCACCAAACTGCAGGATAATCAAGATCCACAAGTTCAGAATAAAGTACCAAAACAAGTTATTGCTACATCAGAGGCATCACACTTCAAACCAGAGTTGAAATTAAAGCACTAAATATGGTTATCAGTCAAACGTTCAGTGAACATTAGAGTGACAAAAAAAAAGTGCAGTGTTATTAACTAGTTATGATTGGATAAGAGTTAACAAGTGTCTTGTAAGCAGAAAAATATATAATAAGTAAATAAGTGTCACAGGCAGAAAGAAACACTTAAAACATTTTCAAGATCCTCTGAAATGTTTAATAAAAATAAGTAAACAGTTAAAGAACTAAAAATCGGTGGATGACTCAAAACAAGAGAAAAGCAACTAGTGATTGGCGCTCAGTGAATTCATCAGGGACCATCCAAACTGTGGCCATTATCTTGCAGCAAGAGTTAACAGGAACAAGGCACATGATCAGTCCTGTCATGGTTTACTCTTGCAGTGAGGTGGTAACATCGTATAGAAGGTCTCAGGTTTGAATCCCAAGAGTGTTTATCATTTGTTACATTTCTGCTATCTTGCATCCCCTCTTCCTTTTTTTTTCTTTCCTTTCTTCCTTCCTTCTTTTCTTTCTTTCTTTCTTCATTTCTTTTTCAGGTATGCCATTCATGCTGCTAATTTTGTTAATTATTTGCTGCTCAGGTGTCCCTCTTTATTTCTGTGAAATTGAAGTAAAACTGATACAAGTTAAAAGTTGGTTTGAGAATAGTTAAAGACAAGAAAAGGGCAACAGAACTATATACAGCAGTTTTACATAAGCAGAGAACAAATAACTGTACTTATATTTTGACCCATGTAGATTCAGTGCCCCTGTGTTGTGAGCAAAGAATAGAATATCTGTACATTGCCAAGCAAGACATAACAGCAGCTAACCAGACATAACAAGAACCAGACAAGTGTCAATGGAACTAGATATGAGGAAAAGATGCTGGTGATGGAAAGGACACACATTGAAGAAACCTGCTGATAGCAATTTAAGGCAGTCCTTGTTATGAAATCCCATGAAAGAGAGGCAGAGGTAGACCAAAAAAATCCACGGAGAAGAGAACTAACTGGAGTCAGGTGAAAATAATGCTTTGAGAAGATGAAGAAATAATAAGACATATTGCTCCCGCAGGCATGTCATAACAGACAACTAAAATAAGTTTGTCTATGTGGCTGCCAACCTCATCATGTAAAACAATTAGCTACAGAAACTGCTGCCTCAGAAGCATGTACTTTAGAGTAGGTGTTTCAAGGGAGTCATCTACAGTGTTACATCCATACTCCACAGGAAGCAATCAAGAAAGGAAATGATGATGATGATATACAGGCATTCTTTACTTAACTTAGCATGTAACATTTTGTCTAAATTTCTTAAGTTAATGTTTTGTTGAACTTTTTGTGCTGTTGTTCTACTTAGCTGACAATGTTATTTTGTTCATTATTAATCTATGTTATTTGTTTGTATGTCCTAATGACAGCATGATATCTTCTTCTTCTTTGTATATGTTCAAAGAAAGCAGTGGTCAGTTTGAGGCTATTTGTATCTCCATAGAGTTTTTCCAGGAAAGGTTTTGGTGATGGCCATATTTGCTTTCTCTGTTCCTTATATGCTGGGCTTCTTTGAAGCAGATGTCAAGCAGTCATTTTATCGGTGCCACAGTTACACTCATCAGCTGTTCCTATCTTTAGCTTGTTAAATAGATGGTATCAATATCTGTTGTGGAGTCTGAAGAGAATGATATAAAAACATGTATTTGTTCACATTATTATACAAAGCTGCTGTATACCTTTGTATTTTAGCTTTTGTCTCTAAATTGTATTATAATTGGTCTTGTGTTGTTTAGGAACTTATGATACTCATAATGGTGTCAGAGACACACATTAGACTTCAGAAAAGAAAGACACAGTAAACATTCCAGAAGAATTGAAGTGTAAACAATATTTAGTTGGGATCTTTGAAATGCCTATTAATTCCTCTGTTCTTTCTATGTTGTCTTGTGTTTTATGTGCTTTTTTGAGTGCTTATAATCTACATGTTCTGGTGATTGTTACTGCAATAATATATTGATTCAAGAAACTAAATTATTGTGTAAAACCTTTTTTATATCTACTGTTTAAATGATGTGCTATCAATTTCATGCATGTTATCAGTACTATAAGTTACAATGCTTTGATAACTGATTTAAAAAAAAATAATGTTTTGAAAACTGTAATATTAAAATTTTGAACATTTGGGAAACTTTCATTAACTGGAATATTATTATTATCTTAAATATGCTCATAATAATTGGTTTACAGTTTTTTTTATATGCTTCCAATAAGTGAATGTCAGTAACATTCTTGTAAACAAATTTACATTTCATGTTATTATTGGCATTATTATTTTTGCTGTTCTCAGTGAAAATCAAAAATTATGTATTAAACTGGAGTGCATTAATGGTGATTTGTCTGTTATTATCATCTTAAGCAAAGCCATCAATCCGTTTCATTTCCTGTGTAATGGTGGGTTTATTTGTTGCCTGCCACTAATTCTTACTTTTATTGTACAGCATTGCTGTGAAATAGAAACAACAAAAACAACAATCAAGGATTTATAAACATTCATAAATGGGTTCTTGTGCAGAGCAGAAGGACTGAAATGATATGACAAGATGGGACCCAAAGACGCAGCAATAGAGAATGCAGTCAGCGACTCATAGCTTGACTGCTTGCGTCAGGGTCAGCGAACCAGAGCTGACCAAGACCCTACTCCACCTCCACGTGGTGGTCCTGGAAACAGGCTGCATCACCGCAGTCTGGCTGAGAGAGTAGGGATCAAAGAGGGAAGGCAAACTCGGTCCCAAAAAATGCAGTGCTGAAATTGGATGTGCCGGCCGAAAGGCGCAGATATTGCAGCTTTGCTGTAAATGGACACAACGCAACCAACATCCTTTTCAGGACGAACGTAGAAGAAGAAGAAGATATGACAAGATCACTGATGTGGAACCGATGACAAGAACCAGACAGGTGCAAGGGGATTAGAAGAAGATGCTAGGAATTGATAGAACACACATTGGGGAAACCTATTGACAGAACACACATTGGGGAAACCTATTGATAGAACACACATTGGGGAAACCTATTGATAGAACACACATTGGGGAAACCTATTGATAGAACACACATTGGGGAAACCTATTGATAGAACACACATTGGGGAAATGTATTGATAGAACACACATTGGGGACCCCAAGATGCAGCAATAGTGAATGCAGTCATCGACCCATAGCTGTACTGCTTGCATCAGGACCAGCGAATCAGAGCTGGTCAAGACCGCACTCCACCTCCACGTGGTGGTCCTGAAAACAGTCTGCAGCAGTGCAGTCTGGCTGAGCGAGTGCGGATCGCAATGGGAAGGCAAATCCGGTCCTTAAAAAATGCCTTGCTGAAGTCGGATGTGTCGACCGAAAGGTGCAGATATCACAGCTTAGGCGTAAACAGACACAACGCAACCACCGTCCTTTTCAGGGCGAACGAGGAAAAAGGAAGAAGAAGAACACACATTGGGGAAACCTGTTGATAGAACACACATTGGGGAAACCTACTGATGGAACACACATTGGGGAAACCTATTGATATAACACACATTGGGGAAACCTATTGATAGAACACACATTGGGGAAACCTATTGATAGAACACACATTGGGAAACCTAGTGATAGAACACACATTGAGGGAACACACATTGGGGAAACCTATTGATAGAACACACATTGGGGAAACCTATTGATAGAACACACATTGGGGAAACCTATTGATAGAACACACATTGGGGAAACCTATTGATACAACACACATTGAGGAAACCTATTGATAGAACACACATTGGGGGAACACACATTGGGGAAACCTATTGATAGAACACACATTGGGGAACCTATTGATAGAACACACATTGGGAAACCTAGTGATAGAACACACATTGAGGGAACACACATTGGGGAAACCTATTGATAGAACACACATTGGGGAAACCTATTAATAGAACACATGTTGGGGAAACCTATTGATAGCATTACATGACACTCCTTATTCTGGAACCCCCAGGGCAAGCGAAGTAGAGAAAGACCTAATTCAAATGAAGAAGGGAACTGTAGACTGACATGAAATGGTTAAAGAAGACATAAAAAGTCTTGTATACTTGGACATGCGCCCTTATATATATAACGGACGGACCCTGTGTGTTGGTCTAACATGGTGCACCTCACCTATATGAGGCAAATTAAAAAAAAAAGACATGGAAGGAACTTGAGGGGATGGCACAGGATAGGAGGCTTTGGCATGAATTAGCTGAAGGTCAATGCTCCTTGGGGAGCTGAAGAGTAATGAATGAATACATTTCTACTTGGGGTCATCCTGTCTTAGTTCTGATCTCAAGGTTCTCGTTGGCTTGGCTTCCTCTTCTGCTATTCTACTCAAGGTTGTCTCTGGCCTCTTAACATTTCCCTTGTGGGTTCAATTCAAGGGCTTGTCTGGTTAAACTGGTTGGTTATTTCCTTAGGGTATGCTTATCAATCTCCACTTCTACTTTTAATCTCTAAACTATTGATTATTTTGCTGGTTCTGTTCCACAGTAGTAGTAGTTGCAGCCCATTCAGTCAGAACTGACTATGGGAGTACGCCCATGAGGTGATAACCCTCAGCTGCTTTTTTTATTGGTGTTCCTTTCAGCGTGTTATTTTCTCTTCTGCTTGCTGTGAGAGCTTCTTTTCACCCTATCTGAGGTGGCACCTTAAGGAGCATCACCATTGTGTGCGATCAGCAGCTACATCATTCCTGGCTGCTGGATTTATGTCCAGTGCCCTCATATCTCTCTTCCACACATCTTTGAACCTCAGCTGTGGTCGCCCAGCTGTTCTTTTGCCATCTGCCATTTTTCCATAGAAAAAATTCTTTGGGGATGCAACCATCTTCCTTGTGGCGAACATGACTAAGTCAGCTTTGTGCTGTTTAAGAAGTGTATGCATAAATTTGTTTGTTATACTTCTTCTGGCCATGTTACGAAAGGTGCAACAGAGACAGCTAGTCCTCAAGACTTAAAGATTAATTCATCTGTAGTCTACTTATAAATGCCACATGTGCTTCCTTAGGGGTCTCTAAAGAGACAAAGAAAGAATTGACTACTGCACCCTCAGGAATGTTGTACAAGGTGTCTAATATGAGGTTGTGTATGGGGTTGGCAACCTCATCATGTAAAACACATTGCCACAAAAACCACTACTGCAAGAGCATGTTGCTGCTTGATGCAGATTTCCTGCAAGAGGACCAGATACAGTAGTGGCCCTATGCACTATAAGGAACATAACGGAACTTGATGATGATGATGATAATTGTAAATATAAGAACGACAAAACAGGAGATACATGCCCAGACGACATCTGGTGAACCACTTACATGCCCAAGACGTCATCCATTGAAGTTATCTCCCCTTAGTTTTCGAGATGACATCTGATGAATTTATCTCCCCCTTAGATGGCCAAGGGGATATCTGTAGACGTTATCTCCCCTTTATGTACTTTTAAACTCAGTGAATACCGGATAACATGGCTCTGCCACTTCTGGGGCGCATTCCCATAGTCATTTATGACTGAAGGGGCTATTATTTTTATACTGATAACATACGACTTATGTTAGTCTTTAATACGCTGATAGTTTATGCTGGCAAGTAAAAGCTGTTTATATGACTGTCTGTCTGTCTGTTATATTTTCACATTGCATGCATGTCTGTGTTATGAGAGGGGGGAAAAAAGAGGCAACATCAGACAACAAGGTATGGAGAATACCAAAGTGAGAACCAACAAACCTTCAGCGACTGAAATTTGTGGAGAGACACATATGCCTATGTCAGTAATCAGCAGCTAAGGGTGAATTTACCCAGCAGGTTAGCGATGATAATGCACGCTTACAGATTTTCTTACTATGAGCTACTCTGGCAATTCTCTCAAATAACCATTACAAATGAAATACAAGAACATATTATGAGCGTTTGTATTAATGCGGCAAGGTAGAAGTATTCTTGTAGAAAAGATTAAAATATTTAATATAAATACAACTCACCCGTGTGTTACCATGGACCAAAAGGGAATCAAAGAACAGTAACTCTGTAACCTACCAGGCATGACGTAAGTAGCGACTTAGGAGAGTTGGGCAAGGGACAGGCCACCCCATCATGTAGAACATTTTTAGCCACAAAAACGTCAACAAACAACATGCGGAAGGCCAATTAAAGAAAATAAAACTCAGCCATCCAAGACAGGGAGAAGGTCCCCTGGTAAGTAGACGTGTGATGCAACATAGAGAAAGCCGAAAGGAGTCTGTGTTGCTGACTAACGTTTTTTTTCATCTGGGAAAATCTTCAGATTTGGTAACTGGAATGTTCATACAATGACAGAACAAGAGAAAACGGCACATATGGCAGCAGAAATGGAGGACTACAAGCGTTGTTCAATTGGGCCAACTGCAGTTGCCATCTTATACTCCTCGTGGAGCTTTAACAGAATGAATAGTTATGATACTTAATAAAAGGTAGTCCCATTTCAGATACTGCCGTAGGGGAATGGACGTGTTAGAGACTTTATCATACTAAGTCCAGCATCGAGATGTTGGGTGACCCGTTCCCTTCTGTCGTGGTTGAGTAATGTGTAGAGTATTTGTCGAGTTGGACAATAGTAGTGAAATCGACAAGGGATAGTGGACTGACAGAGTTATAGATTACACACACAGAAAGGTGTAAATAGGAGATGGACTTGAGACAACCTGGAAGAAGATTTACCAAAATGATCTCTCTCTCCAAGCCTCAACTCACTTTTACTGTCTAAGCACCTCCTGCTCTCACTCTTTTCTCTTATCAAACATAGAGAGTATAGTAAAGAGCTAAACCAAGTTAATTATGGATGGAAGGGTCATGAACAGCGCATTAATAAAGGTGTAAACTTTATTAAATGAAGAAGCATGTATGAAAATAATGCATTTCATCACCAACAACATAAAATTACATCAATAATCAAAATAATCATCAATAGTCATCAATAATGCAAATACACACCCACAAACACACACACCACCAACACTCATAAAACCTGTAGAACACGGAGAGATAAATAAATCGAGTGTCAGTCCGTCCGCTTTCGGGGACCAGATGAAATAGCTCCAGTAAGTGGTTTTTTCGTACATATCCTCCATGGGTGATGGAATTAACCTGAATAAAATCACTGTATAGGCGCTATCATTGGTGACTCCTCCCTACTTGCGCGAGGTGGGCTGGAAGACTCTCTTTACCTCCGTTTTACTAAATGAATAAACTGCGTGTCAGCCTGTCCGCTTTCGTGGGGCCAGAAGCTAGCTCCAGAAAGTGTCTTACAGATAAATATCCTTCAAGATGAATGAAGTGAAATACCAAACTTTCCTTGTTGGTGCTATGCTTTGGTGACCTTAAATGCGTGAGGGAAAACTGGAAGACGCTGTTTATCTCCTGCTGACCAATTAAACGAACTGAGCGACAGCCTTCCGCTTTCGTGGGACCAAATGTGCTAGCTCCAGAAAGTGTCTTACGTGCATATGTCTTTCAAGATGATTTGAATAGACTGCATAACTTTCCTTGTAGGTGCTATACGTGGGTGACCGCTACTTGCGTGAGGGGGGCTGGAACTCTGTCCACAGATGGCTGCTCATACGTGCGAGGTTCTACATAAACCCAGAAATACACCAGACGAAGTTACTTGAGGATAAGGAGTCCCAGGCGCTCTTATCCGGCGCTATTGCTTGCATGGCTGTAAATCCTGTTTAAACTGGTTTGGCTGTGGTTTGCTGAGTGCCTCGTTTAGGCACACAAAGTCGGGTGATATCAGATTCTGCTATAGACATTGGGCTGATTGATATGCTGTAAGCCGCCATGCTCTGACTGGCAATCAAGAGGCGAGTAAGGAACTACTACTGCATCAGATGATTCTCCAGGATTTAGCGTGGGCTCGTTGCACTGCGTGAGCTTAACTTGGCGTTGACAAAAGGGGTTTTGATTCAGGAACGGGGTTGACGACTCGTGACGCTAGCGGTATTTAGAAACCCTCTAGATCGAAGAGAACATGACGTTCTTCGCCTGACTGGAGTCTGCTCTAGCGATTCGGTTATCCCTGAAACCCGAAAAATGACTAGAGATAGGCCTTAACCTTTTAGTTCTGTGTTAAAGTTTGCCTTATCTCATGATGGTCCATCTCGGGCCAGGAATACATTCACGAGTGTGTTAGTCCATTAACCCTTTCTACTCTTATAGTTTACAAACAAACACCTGGCATGGCTTGTCTCCACAGATGCATCGGCGTGCAACGTAATACAGAGTAGACAGAGGTTTCTCTTAGAGACTACATCAAAGACAACAGAAATCGTGCGAAAGTTCCCCAGGTAGAGAAATGCATAATATTATGCTCTGCCTTGTCTAAGGGGGCAAAAAAACCCCACAAAGACTGACCGCGATTGTTATCTCCCCCTGAAACAGATCAAACTCGTTTACCGACCGCAGAAGATTTGATCCCTGCTAACGAGCCGTGTCTACACAGAAACCTTCTTCGCTCGTTCAGACGCTTTAGGCGTAACAGAAATGTTTCTCTGGTCACGAACCACAGGTGCGTTTAGATAACATTACGTTACCGCTACGCTAACCGCAGCTGGAATTTTCTGAAGGCCAGCCAGAACGTAAACAACCGTCGGGTGGGGTTTGAGAAGGTGAAAAATGTTAAAAAAGAAGAATACAAAATGTCTAGGAAAACAGAACATTTAAAAATATAACATATGGCAAAATAAATTAACGGTCACTGTGACAATCATCTATTTATCTTTCTTTCTTTCTTTCTTTCTTTCTTAAGAGTCTGTACCATTTAACTATCTGTCTTTATTATTTACTGCTCACGGGCTTTAGGTTTCCCTCTTTGAATATATATATATATATATATATATATATATATATATATATATATATATATATATATATATATATATATATATATATATATATATATATATATATATATATATATATTGTAACACAGTGGCTGGATTCGGTGAAGTTATTTTGAAGAGCCACCTGAGTCACTATTTCTTATTCATAAAGTGGTAGATTCTTCATACTACATGCGGTGTAGTGATCAATTCAAGTCATCAATGACTTTGTCTTCCCTAACCCAGAGCAGAGTGACATAACCATTTTACAGCCATGTAGACTGGATTGTGACTCTCTAACCCAGGGTTTCTCAACTGGGGTTCCACGGAACCATAGGGTTCCGCTGGAGGTCACTAGGGGTTCCGCGAGAGATTGTGATAGAATAAAAATAAACGTCGCTTTTTTTTAACTTTGCGCGCCGGGCGATGTTAGCACTAGTAATGGTGGGCCCATATGGCAGTACACAATAGAACCTTGTTCACTCTTGCACATACCTTATTTCATTAGCATCTTGTAGAGAAGAAATTTGTCATAAGACTTGAAAATTATTTCAAGAGTTCCTCCGGGATAACAAGGCAGAAAACGGCTGCTGTAGCCACTTGGACTCGCAGTCACAAATATAATCTCTTTAATTATGTTAAAAGACGGTTAACTGCTTTCAGCAGCGTTACAAAATATGGCCGTTTCTTCGACTGAATGCAGGATAATGTACTTGCCTTGTATCATAGGCCCTATACATATATAATATGAAGAAAAAAATATCCCTTTCAACCTCTGATTGGTTATAATTAGGATGTATAGCGTCGCTAATTCAAGAAAATAATTTTGATTTCCGATATCTGATCATCATTTCGTCTTTCCAATTAATTTAAACAGAGTAAATTAAATAATATCACATACAAACGAAATGTGAGACACTGTAACCAGACTGGTTACAACATCAATGTAAGAATGTGTACGACCGGGTCAGTTGGCCAGTCAATTGTTTTGTGCGCAGGTAAATATTTTGACGAGAGCTAATTCTTTATACGTTTCTGTTCAAGTGTTTACAGGCCTTCCGCCTGAGTTGGAGATTCTTGACTGAAGTTCATTTTTCTTCCCAAGTTCGTTCTTACCCTTTTAGGTTTCAGTGACAAGCAATATCGTATAATGGTTTTCAAATGTTCCAACTGTACGTTCCAAATAAAACACAGCAATGTAGAAAATTCAATCAGAGTTTATTTTGATGTCATTAGACAAACACTGCAAATTTCACAATGAAAATATATATCCACAAGGAAAATATATCCACAAGGAAAATATATCCACAAGGAAAATATATCCAACAGAATAAAATACAACTTGTAAACTTAGAAACTAAAAAAAAAAACTTTGTCTTAATAATCTCAAAGACGAAGTTCACCTAAGTACTATAACTGCCTAGCAAAAATTTATATCTATCTAATCCTGGCTATCGCCCTGTGGTGGGTTTGGATGGTAAAGAGAAGTAGTCAGTATGTGTCTACAGAGTGAAATCAGCTATGCAAGTCCCTGAGTCTAATAGTTGAGGATGATGTTCTCAGGGTACCTGACTGCTACCACCCTACGATCTCACTCTGCGATTTATTTTGGGTATCTAGTGTTTGTGATGTTATTTATATGGCTGGGTGTCTAGGGTAATGAAAAATGTAGTGATAATTGCGTTAAACAAATACAATTTTAACTCACTAAAATCGAATAAACAAGACTGGGTTTAAAGTTATATATATGTACAATTTTAATTTCCTGTCCCTCAAATTTGTTTAGGACAGGAATGTTTAAAACTTAAAAGTGAAAATATGGTTTTATACCAAATTAAATACACATGAAGGACATCTGTCCAATATATCTTAATATGTTAATATTTATAACCTTTTATTCCCTGTTGGAAACTACTGTTCTATGAAGAGTCACTATTGGGAAAAACTGGTTTTCGCATCATATCACAAACTGTTTCTGAATAGGGTGGAGATTAAACACATTTGATTTTGCATATAAGCCCGCAAGATTTTTGCTTATCTGTGAATTCTTGTTGACACTGAATGACTTGCTCGACAAAACTGCACACTGCTTCACTACCGTGTATAATGGAGACTGCTAATATTCTTAGGCTTCAATATAGAAACAACTGGTAGGTTGCCTCAAATTCTGCAGCTCCGGCTTCTGACCAACTTGATACTGGGTGATGTAACCCTGAAACAAGAGGAACAAGCCTCCCTAAGTCTCTAGTTAATTATCTCTACCACTACCAATTTAACATCATTAAACATGTATTGTGATCAGATAAAAGAGCTAACCAAATTAGCTACAGTCTTTAACTTTACTGTGACTGCTTCATAAACAGTGGGTATCTTCTTTTCCACATAGTCTCAACGCCCCTGTCACTATACATCATCTTCTTCTGCAGCTGAAATACAATCTTTTCTTTTTCTCCAGAGTTAATATACCAATAGGCCTGCCAATGACTTTCTGGTCTTACAATCCAAATAATGTATGATATTATTCAACTCGTTTATTTTGATTTGCTTCCTAAGTCTGCTTAGACATGCCTGTGCTCCTAGTATGTCGCAATCTTCCACAAAGGCATAAGGTCGTACACATACGATGTTATGGCGCCCTATCTGGGTTGGCCTCTACATCTAATAATGTATATTAAAAAGGTTATTCATCTTACCGCAATCAATGAAATAATCACACAATTTGTTAAAGGTTAACAGGCTATCAATGGGTCAACTCTAGATAGCTGCTGCTTCAGACACAAAAGCAATTAGGTTATAAATTGCTCTGCATTTAACCTTGCTTGTAGGAAATTATTTGTCAAGTGGCACCCTGCATAGCAGAAGCGTTAGTTTTATTCCCTCTATGTCTATACTAACATTAGCCAATCAGTTTAAACTACGCCGATTTGACTCTTTTTTGAAAATCTCAAACATTTATGTACGTTTATCAATAAGTTCGTCAGTCGGATTCTATTATTACTATTTAGACTATGTGTCGCTTTAGGCTGGCAAAACTTCAAGTTACCTCTCCCTTCCCCACTAGTAGTGCCTATCAAAATGAGGCAAGCCAATTTGACTTGTTTCCAACCCACGTGACTAGAAAAATGTTACTTTTAAATTGAGCTGGGATATCAGTGTGTCCGTATATCTGTTGTCAATTTTTATTTTATGCGATAACTCAGTCACTTTTGAAGCGATTTAAAAGATGAAAATTCATTATTAATCAGGCTAGTGTTCTTTATCTAGCCAGTATATTTTCATCTACGCCTTTATCTAAGTTTTCATCTTTGTACTTTTCTCTTTATTTATTCTGAACAAAATACTTTTACTCTAAGTCTAGATACGTTTTCATAGGAAATAGTATAGTATGGAATAAACAACATTATCGTTTTTAATTCCATTCTGTCCTTTCCTTTTTATTCATCCTTCTATAGAATGCAATACATTATCTACGTTTTCTGTCTTTCGTTTGCCCCTTTTCTATCCCCTGCACTCATTTGTTTCAGTTTGACAATACCCAAGTGGTTTTAGACTTTTTCCATGCTAACCCCCCTCCCTCCCTCCCTCTCTCTCTCTCTCTCTCTCTCTCTCTCTCTCTCCCTGTATATATATATTTATATATTTATATATATATATATATTTATATATAAATATATATATATATATATATATATATATATATCCCGTCTTTTTTTAACGAAACACGTGTTGGCCGACTGCCAAAACAGTTTTATGTTATATTTAAAAATTAGTACGGAGTAACGAAAAAGCCTTTGGTAATTGGGATGGGTACCATCGCGTGGCGTTAATAGATTCAAAACGCAAGCCGCTCGCTGGCGTTTTTTGAAAATGCGACGTTCTTGAAAAGAAAAAAAATATAACCACGTCTAACGACAACTGTCGCATGTTGTAACTAATAATAGATTCTTAGAATACGTTAGTTAAAAAAAATTCAAGTAGTGTCCAATACTTTGCATTAGATTTTATCGTCCTTGACAATTTTCAAATTTTATAGTAGCGGGTTATAAACGGTAACTTTACGTCACTAGAATTGGACTTTTGAGAAATATGAGCAGGGTAGAGCAATGGTGGCGGGATGTGTATAGAATCTATCTTGGCGTATTGGAACAAAATTCAAATACAGTATTATCATTATAATTTGAGCTGGAGGGTTAAAACGGTGCATTTTACCACACGCCCACATCTCTCCTTTCTATACAGCTCCTGTCTTTTTCCCGCCTTTTTTCACACGACTCCGTTCTCTTTTTCACACGTTACAATTTTCTACACACGTCTCTCTGTTTTCGACAATTTGCACACGACTTTCTGTTTTTCGACTTTTGTGACCTCTCTCTCTTTTCCACCAACAATGGAAAATAACAACTCTCACTTCACAAAATTTTCCACTCAAAAACACGCATTCATTATTATTTTCTGAGACAGCTATACCATGCCTCTCATCGTCGTGACTGCCATCTGAACCTAAAATTTATACTGCGTTTTGTGCAAAAACGCCTTATCTGCTTAACGTCTGTTATTCCTATTCTATGTGGTGTTTTTAACACGTATAAATGGTAGTGTATGCCAAGCGGTCACAACACGATGGCTACGTGCAATCCTGGTATATGCTTATTTAATTAATTAACATTAACAGTGGTAGTTTTTCTTACTATTATAATATCTTGTGGGCGACTAAAGACATAATTTACTGACTTCGAGTACGGTGCTTGCGTTAAAATGCCTAGAATAAAAAGATTGAAGTAGCATGACAAAAGCACTATGGGGCCGCCCACAAATTACGTAACGCAATTTCTGACATTTTCACCCCCCCCCCCCCCCCTTTCCCTTAACGTGTGCGTAACAATAACCCATAACATTTCAGACCCCCCCCCCTCCCCCAACCAAATTGTAACATTTCGGCAACCCCCCTCCTTTTGCGTTACGTAATTTGTGAACGGCCCCTGTGGAATTGATGAAAAGAAGTATGCAAGTGGCAGTGGAAAAAGAGATGAGAAGAAGACACTGGAGACTGATAGGACACACACTGATGAAACCTGTTGATATCATTACCAGGTAGTCCTTGGTCTGCAATCCCCAGGATAAGAGAGAGAGAGATAGAGAGAGATCAAGGAACACGTGGAGATTTTGTTAAAACAAAGTAACCCGTTCAACCCGTGATGGGTTATAATTAGGACATATAGTTTTTACATTCAAGGCAATAAAATCAGATATCCGATATCCAAATATAGTATCTTCTTCTGCTCTCCACTCAGTTCAAATAGTGTAAATCAAAGCCAAAATTGTGTGAATGTATTTGTGTGTGACCTCCCATTTCCAACAAACAAACAAAGAATAAAAGTAAAATACAAACTAATACAAACAAACAAACAAAAAAGAAAGAAAAAAAGAACAAACAAATTAAAGTCTCGCACATCCAGCTGTTAACAAAGTGGAAGGGGTGAGAAAGCCTGGAGGTGTTCGAGATTACATCAAATCCATCAACTAACTGCCATCATTCGCACGATCACCCCATCAGACTACCCCTTATCCTAACACCATCATTGGTCCTTTATATTAATTTTAGTTCTTGTTACTCGTATATACTGTTTTACTATATTGTACAATTCTCTAGGTCTATCTATTCTCAACACCTGTTCCACATTTATGGATGAATTGCATGCCTGTAAATAATCTAATATTGGTTTTCTCTGTTGTTCATACCTCCTACATTTTAGCAGGAAATGCTCTATATTATTTTTTTTATAGACACTCTGCACAGCAAGGTTCTTCTATTCTAAAATATCCCATACCTAGTTACAGTCTAAGAAGTTGCTTATTGCTAGGAATTTTTGGTTCTCTAAATACCTGACAAGTTCTCGTTGGAGTCTTGAACAACTTATATTCATGTCTGCCCTTCAGGCTTCCATCTCACTCTACTGTCCATTCGTCAGTTATTATTCTTTTAATTAAGCTTTTGATCTCTGCTTTACTCATCCCCACAGTTATTTGGTTTCAATCATTTCTACTTTTCTTAGCTTCTTTATCTGCCTTTTCATTTCCTTCTATGCTGACATGTGAAGGTATCCAAGCTATTAGAATGGAACATCTTCTGGAGTATAAGTACGTATTTGTCAATAATATGTCTTCTGCTATATCAGGTCTACTATATTCTCGTAAGTTTCTTATAGCTTGAATAGCTGAAATTTTTTTTTTAAATTAATGAAGATAAACAAAAATCCCGTTCAACCTCTGATGGGTTATAATTAGGATATATATTGTTTTCAATTCCAAATAATATGAACAACTGCCGACATGAGAAAGTGGCATCACATTTGAAAATAGGGATACTCACAATTGTGCTTAGGCCTATACGTTAAATAATAAAATAAAAAACAAACAAACAAACAAACAAAATCAAGAAGAAACTATGAACAAGAATAATATTAAAGTGGAGGGGTGTAAAGGCCTGGTGGTTCTAGTTATATAACGGACTTTACCAGATATTTAAATGACTTTCATCTGTTTAAATAGTTGAATAGCTGAAAGTGAATCCGTTAATATTGTTAATTTATGAGGAGGGTTGTTAGAGAAGATTTCCAAATCATTCAGAATTGCAACTATCTCTGCCGTGAAAATAGATGTATTATCGGTTATACTATATCCTTTTTTTAAACAAAGTATCCCGTTCAACCCTTGATGGGTTATAATTAGGACATATAGTGTTTTACATTCAAGACAATAAAATCTGATTTCCGATATCCAAATATATTATCTTCTTCTGCTATCCACTCAGTCCAAATATAGTAAATCAAAACCAAAATTGTGTGAATCAATTTGTGTGTAACACCCCCTTTTAAAAACAAACAAACAAACAATAAAAACAAACTAATCCAAACAAGAAAAAACCAAACAAACAATCAACAACAAAAAACAAAAACAAAGAAAAAGACAAACAAAGTGAAATACCTTGAGCTTATGGCAACTGACAGGAGGACTTGGCATGTGTGTTCAGCACCTATGCACCTTGAGGAGCTGAAGGGTGGTGATAACGATGGATGCATTAAAATGCAACACAAGCTGCTTTGATAATATGACCTTGACCTTTCATATAAGTGCAATTGTACGTGTTTATTTCGGCCAGACGACACAAGGGAAACTACTACAAAATTTAAAAACTTGGCAGAATGCGATTTTGATATTGTATAATGCAATTTTTTTGCACTGTCAGCTATAAATTATCAAGCCTTCTCTGATAGTTGACTATCACCTTTAACACTTGTGCTAGCGTTTTTTATCAGTGTTTTCAACCATAAGTTATGATATTTAAAACATAAAAATGGGCGATACGTATTTTCATGTAGCATAGTGTTGCATGCTGACGAAAAGATCAGAGAAGAACAAGCGGGTTTCAGGCCGAAACGATCATGTATTGATCAAATATTCACACTAAGAACAATTATAGAAGAATCAGTGGAAAGGCAATCGCCACTTATTATCACCTTCGTCGATTTTCAAAAAGCCTTTGATAGTCTACACCGCCCATCATTGTGGAAGATACTTACAATCTATGGTTTTCCAACAAAATATGTGAATATAATCAAAGCGCTATATGACAATGCAAGATGTTGTGTTAGAACAAATAAAGGGAATACAGAATGGTTTACAGTAGAAACAGGGGTGAAACAAGGCTGTATTATGTCACCACTACTTTTTGGAATAGCTATTGATTGGGTTATGAGAAACTATACCCACAATGAACAATTGGGTATAAAATGGACAAATGGAAAATTCCTGGGGGACCTGGATTTCGCAGATGATGTAGCATTCTTAAGTTCAACACCAAGACAATCCCAAGAAGCAATAAATAATTTGTGTCATCTCTCGGTTTAAAATTGGTCTCCAAATAAATGCCTCTAAAACTAAAGCTATGAACTTTTCTAACGAGACCTTTGATATCATCTTGAACGGGGAAAAACTACAGAAAGTTGAAAGTTTCAATTATTTAGGCAGTAAAATGACTCAGGATGGTGACACAACAAGAGAAATCCATACTAGAATTGCTTTGGCAGCTAGCGCCTTCAATAGATTATCTAACATTTGGAAATTACGATCATTGAATATACATACCAAGCTTCGTCTGTTTAATTCAAATGTTATCTCAGTGTTAACATACGGCTGTGAGAGTTGGAAAATAACAAAATCATTGGAGAACAAGCTGAATACATTCGAGAACAAATGTCTTAGAAAACTCATGAACATCAGTTGGAAAGAATTCAAGACTAATCGACAAATAAGAGAAGACTCTAGGCAGAAATATGTCTCCGACTATATAAGGAAAAGACGATGGTCATATATCGGTCATGTCCTACGAATGCAAAACAACAGAATACCACTACAGGCGCTCACTTGGGTTCCTGAGGGTAAGCGGAAAAAAGGAAGACCAAAAGAAACACTCAGAAGAACAATAATAAGAGAAGGAAGAACGTTGGGCCTAAATAATGTGCAAGAGCTAAGAGGAGTGGCGTCACAACGAACAACCTGGAGAGCACTGGTTTCTGCCTTATGCGCCGTGTTTGGCGCTTAAAGAATTTATTATTATTATTATTATAGTGTTCGAGTGTCTGGTCAATCGGTTCTTATCAGCGGTTCGTTTCTACGACATTGTTATACGTTCTATTACAAATTTCAAGGTTATATTGGATAGATATTATGAACAGCTGACATTCATTTGGTATATATTCGTCAAAATTATGATACAACATCGGCTTCAGAGTTCAGTGTGTTGTTGACCTGCTGAAAAGTTCATTTTGACAATGGGAAAATAATTCTTGCAAATTGCATATCAGCATTATATTCAGAGATATTCACTTGTCAATTTATAGACCGTTTGGTAAATTTGATTGTACTTGGATGCACAAGGTTTTCACATCCTGTAAGTACAAGTAATTGAGAAGGATTTATTTCGCTTACTTTGGATTACATGTAGAATATAGAAAGACCTGTTATATTTTGTAACCAAACAGTTATAGACATTCATAAATGGGTGCTTGCATAGAATATAAGGATTGAAATGGTATGGCAAGGTCACCAATAGAGAACTGATGACAAGAACCAACCAAGTGCCAGTGGAACAAGAGATGAGAAGACAATACTGGCGATGGATAGGACACACACTGGGGAAACCTGTTGATAGCATTACAGGGCTAGTTCTGGAATCCCCAAGAAAAGATAGGCAGATGTAGACAAAAAACATGGAGAAGATAGCTGGAGACCAAAGTGAAAATGCGTTTGTTGAAGGCCTATACTCCTTGGGGAGCTAAAGAGTATTGATTGATTGTTACATTTTGTGATTGCAGAACAAGGATTTAATATGACTTTAAGCGTTCTCACACAAAAAATTCTTGTTCTTCAGCCAGAAAATAGAATATTTTATGTGGCTATAAATTTTCTCAAGCATACTACCCAATTCGGCCCTTTTAGGGGACAGTAGACTGCACGGTAGTGTAACCATCACCAAGATGGACTGGGCACGTCTCAGGAGCCACAGCACTGAGTGAGCCCTGGAAAGTAGTGGCCGGAAGGCACTTTTGCTTTTATTTATATCCTTTAAATTTCCTTTGTTCCCGTGTTAAACGTCATAGCATGTCCCAGTTTCTGGAGATAGAAGTGAAAGGGATAAAGATGGCATTTAAGCGTTCTCACAAAAAGCTTGTTCTTAGCCAGAAAATAGGGGACAGGCACAAATTTTGGACTGGCCTATGAGGGGACAGTAACTGCACGGTAGTGCAACAAAACAAAAAAAAAAGGCAGCGTTTCACTTCAAGTTGGATATTATTTATTTACTAGCAATAACCCATCAACATTGACAGGTTATTAATTATAGTGTGTTGTTTCTGTTACATGTTTTACAGACGGTACTATCACTACTGTGGTCATTTCATTGCAGGCGACCGTCATTAGATATTTGTAGTGAAATTTATATGGATGTATTAAATATGAAGACATGGAGTAACATTACCTACATAACATGTGGAGCAGTGATAATGATCTAATGGACCGTAAATTGACTAAATAACTAACATTTCTTTTATGACAAAATGTCTCGTAATTGTTCGTGCATCTTTTAAAATCTTGCCCTGGTCGACTTACTGCCTCGAAAAGCCATGGTCGACATACTGCATCTGAGAAAAACATTTGAAGTTTGACGAAACTCCAGTTCATGTACTGTTTATCAATCGTGTTGTTGGCTTCTTTCCATAATCAAACTGTTTATGCACACCTTCATTTGCACACTTTTTCTATTTTCGGGAGAGTACATATAAGGGGAAACAAAACAATTATTGTCTAACTTTCAACCACAATTGCACCCCCTTAGCTGTGGTTGAAAGTTAATGTACTCTCTCGAAAATAGAAAAAGTGCGCAAACAACGGTGTGCAAAATGTGGCTGACAAACCGACTGACCGAAGTACTTACGGCGGGTATTATGGTATTGAAAATTTTGTGGAGGATTTATTTATAAAACAGCCTCATTGTACTTACTTAGTCGTTCCCCTTCTACCGTCAGGTGTAGAGGTTTGGAAGAGAGAGCGCCAGACTATCATATCGGCTGTCTTCCTCCTGGCCTGGTTCCATTCTAGTCCTCGGTCCTTCAAAGATTGTCTAATGTTGTCCTCCCAGCGGACTCTGGGTCATCCTGGGGGTCTGGATCCCTGGCTCTTTGTTTCCCATGCTTGTCATGGTAGCCGATCTTCTCCAATTCTGCAGACATGGCCAAACCATCTTAGTTGGGACGGTTCTACTTGGGTCTGCAGGGGGTGGGATTTTAGGCCTTGACGTATCGTCTGGTTGCGGACCATGTCTCTTCTTGTTACTTCAACCACCTTCCTCAGATACCTCATTTCTGAGTTTTAGATCTGGCTTTTGTGGGTTGTAGTCATTGCCCATGACTCGCATCCATATGTCAAGACTGGGACATAGGTGGAACGGTATACAGCCATCTTCGTTTTCTTACCAACCTCTGTCTTGCTGAGGAATCCTCAATTTATGGCCTGAAAAAGTCTCCCAGCTGCTGCTTTTCGAGTGGCCAACTCTTCTTTGATGCCTCCCTTTTGGTCTGTAATAGCTCCGAGGTATTTAAAGTGGACGACCTGCTCCAGGACCTGTTCTCCCAGCTTAATCTGATGTCTTCTTTCTTCTCGTGATATCACCATGGATTTTGTTTTAGAGCTGCTTATGACCACCCCTCTCTTCTCCAGCTCTTCCTTCCAGACTTGCAGGTTGGATTGAAGATGTGCCTGTGATTTAGCAATCAGGGCAACATCATCAGCAAATGCCAGCTCTGAAATACAGACCTGTCTCATCTAATTTCTTGTTCTCTCCTTACATGCCTTGATGACATCGTCCACGAGGAGTATGAAAAGATAAGCCTCATTGTCATCGGATGTTATTTATTTTGATAAAGATTGAAACAGGGTTAGTGTTAGGTTAAAGCTACCTGTAATGTAAATATGGATAGCCAGTCTGGTAACCGACTTGCTTGAATTTGTTCAAGGCCTATGCTCCTTAGGAAGTTCAACTGTAATGATGATGATGATAAATGTTCTCTATTGCAGATGAATATGTTGTTTTAGGCCGGAAATATACTCTATCATGTCATATATTTGTATAGACTTGAACTTTTTTTTGGTTTTGTTACAGCAGCACTTCACTTTTAGCTGTGGAAATGAAGACCCTCAGAGGCAAACCCTTTTTGACTTGCACAATAGTAGTCTTTTTATGGACTTGCTTTACATGCTCCAAACTAATATTTGCATCAAGGCAGGCTGGGAAAGTGGGAGCTTACCCTTTTGAAAATATAAGCCTGTCCTGGAGTGAGAGAGTTGATGACTTGGTATCTCGGCTGACCCTGGACGAAATCCAGGACCAAATGACCAGAGGAGGTGGTTCTGCTCCAGCTATTTCACGATTAGGTATCAAAGTTTCATGTTTAGTTAATTGTAATTGATTGTTTATGTAATCATAGTAGTTGTAATGAAATACAATTTTGAAACAGACACTTTAATAAAAAGAGCACATCTTGAATGAATGTGTGTGAAGATTGTTTAAAAATTTATTAGGAACAAAGATATCTCCTTCAGCCTCTGATGGGTTATAATTAGGATATACAGTGCCTCTATGTTCATATAATATGTTCAGTTGCCGATATGCGAACGTGGCATCATATCTCCATGCCTGTTATTGTAAATAGAGTAAATTAAAACATCCAAAATGTGTGTGTTTTTTTATTCCTTAATCCTAAATTGGTAGTCTCGTCATACTTGTTGTAGTGTAAAACATCAACAACACATAGGAAAAAACAAACAAATAAAACAAAGGGTGAGGGGCGTAAAAGCTTGAGGTGTTTGGGATGATATTAAGAGCTTTTGAGCATGATCACTACTTTTATTAATGAATTGTGAACACGACACATACCACTCAACAGTCACTTGAACAGTATCCAACCGCAACACTCTCCAGAGTGCCAGCTGTGTAGCTACCCCAACAAAACTGTTGACCACCACCTCTTTGAGTGCCCAGCACTTGATGATGTTATGAAAATTCTGCTTCCTCTGAGGCCATATAAGTGGAACACCCTGTACAGAGAAACAAAACAACTTGCGAAAACATGCAGATATCACTACATGGCATTGGGCCGAAGGACGAGAGCCCAAGTGCCGCTGGATCAATAACAACAACAACAACATTAATGAATTGTGTATGCATAATCCTTATAACCAATTAACTAAAATGTCACCTGAGAACTGAAACTGTGACATTGATATCTGAAAGGGAAGGTAAAGGATCCCGTTACACACCCATTGAGGCATATTGGGAATGTGGTGTTAGGCCCATATTTACTTGACTATATGGAACACTAGGAGTGATGTGGTCAGCATCACACCGGCCGCTTTAACCTTCCCAGAGTTGCTGTGATACCCAATTCATGAGGCTGCCGTTTGCAGTCTGTCACGGCGTATTTCTATGCAGTATTTCTATGTTGTTAGACGGTCAAAAACCGTCCTGATAGTCATGTGATCAGCAGAGCCATGTGATCAGCGGAAGTAATGGAATGCGCAAGTCTGGCATGAATTTAGTCAGTGGAGATTTGACTGCCATCCATTGCGGACGCAGTTCCTTGGAATGCCAACTTCGGCTGTCTGTGATATCTAAGAGTGACGCGGTGCCCGCCATTTGAGCCCTATTCCTAACGTTAGCTATTTCTGCTATTAAGGATTCCAGGGAAGTGGTTATTTACTTAGCGTTGAGTTTGGTACATTTTAAGTTACTGTCATGCATTTTCATAGTCAGTGTTACTATGTAGGTTTTTCCCGCGCAATGGCATGATGTTCATTTTAGGATTGTGGTAGCCAGATTACCCGTTCTGTAGATTGATATTAGTACATGCATTCCCTGTTGTGGCACGTCTTCTTCTTCTTCTATCCTTAGCCATCAACCGGCAAAGCAGTATGTGGCCAGTACGCCTAGTGGCGTCTTAGGGCAACAACAAATTGATCAATCTATCGCTGTTTCCACCACGCCTAGTGGCGTCTTTGTGGAACAAAAACAGACCAAACAATCTATCATTGTTTCCGTAATCAGATTGGTTGGCAAGCAGGTGATCAGCCCACTGTGCGAAGTTTTTACGGGATGGGGTAAACAGCCCCATGCCCATACCCTCCTTAGTCGCTTTTTACGACATGCGTGGTAGGGTGCAGTGTTACTATTCTTTGCTCCCCTTTCGGGCCCCGGTAACACATGGGTGAGTTGTGGCACGTATATAGTCATAATGTTGTATTTTCATCAGGCCATGTGTGGTCATGTGTTTAATTGAATAAATGGGATATAAGCTGTTTCATGAGCGTTAGTCATATGTCACCCACTGTTATGTCATGCCTCTGGCAATACGAGCCTATGTGTAGTTCTTGATATAAGTTGTTTAGGACAACAGTGGTATAGCCTTAGTGGTGAAGGGGAAGGTAGCTAGCACCTTATTTCTCCCTGCAACCTAGCTAGTATATAAAGGCTTGTGTGATACAGTCTTAAAAATTGTACTTCAATTGAGGATTGAACCATGGACTACCAAGCAAGGAAGCGAGTGCACTAACCACTGCGCTACCGTGGCTCCTTTGATATCTGAGACACACTGTTAATAGAGAACTAGCTCACGTCCTTTGAAAACCAACTACTGTCAATGATGAAAGGCAGTTATGTAAAGTTTTATCATACATATGTAGAAAGACCTTGCAAAATTTAGTTATTCAAGATGTTATGAAAATGTTGCAGCTAGAATTGTCTTTTACCTGAAGCATACATAATTTCCTGAATGTTACAAAGTGTTTATTTAGTCATTCAGAAAAAAATATTTTTATGTTTCATTTACATTTTTGCACCCTGTGGGGCATAGTCAGTATAAGTATGACATGTTTTGTTTGGTTGAAAGTTTCTACAGGATGGTGTAGCTTGCCCCTTGAGCCCTTCTAAGTAGCCTACTGTGACATGCATTGTAGGATATTTTTTCTTCTTTTTTGGTCTTTGGCTGTTGATTGACGAAGCAGTTAGGAACTATCATGCCTGGTGGCATCTTGTAGTGCAGCAAGTCTCCAGTTTGCTCAGTTGGCCATCCTTTGTGTGGTGTCCCAACTCTGGTTTATTCTTTGCATCTCTGATTCCACAGTTCTTCACCAAGATGCTTTTGGCCAGTATCTCTTTTCACCTTCCTTTCAGGGTCCAAAGCACACCAGTTGCCTTGTAGGATACTAGTGCTATTATTCTTTACTCGATATTTGGGCTTTGGTAATACAATGGCAGATATACCATGATTTAAGCTATCTGTAACACTAGAGAATTCTCTAACTACTGTTGAGAAGGATTTGCATAACACACTTTTCCATTTTTGTGGATTGCTGCCTTTACATGGGTTATTCTGTTTGTTTTTTTAAAACTGAGTTTTATCTTCCATTTGTTCTTGTATTGTGCCTGTGTATTTAAAACTATGGTTTCAAAATTCTCACACTGACTTTGATGCTGCAGTGTGGAGAATTTCATTTCTTAGAGGTGACCATTGTTTGTTTCTTTTGCCACCTCATTTTTTGTCACTCAAAGTTAGACCAGAAAATCCCAACAGAGGAAATCAGAAAAAGATACTAATCCAAGAAAAGCTGGGTTAATGAAATAGTGGACATGTTAACTCTGTCTGCTCCATTGCTTTAAATAATTCTCCCTTGGCCTCCTGTTATATCCGTTTTGTTAAAGTCAGATGGCCTACAGTTAGCACTTTACGTGATGTAAAACCTACTTGTTTGCTCCATTTAACACTTACAGCACCTCAAAATATTCTTAAACCAGTTTACAACAATTTTACACATACACTATACATTTTCTCATAAATAAATATGTTTACTGCATGTTTTAAAACATCATGTGGAACAAAATGACATCCATTTTATTGCCTGGCTAAGGCTTAACAGAGTGTCCCATTGGCTAACCAGTTAGAGCACTTTTCTCTCATGGCAAAGTTACCAGGTCCCTGGATCAAAACCTGGTTACGTCATGCTCAAGTTTACCCAGCTGTAAATGGGTATCTGATTCTGATCTTGAGTTTGGGAAGGTGAAGGGAGCAAGGAAGGAAACTAGTCACCCCCACACCTCATAAAGATGGACTTACTATAGTAAAATCTATAACACTTCACTCCCCTATGGCAGCATCTGTTTGACTTTCTTTACCTTTTAAAGTCTAAAAGATGCTTGGAACATTAAAAAAAGTAAATGAAGCAAAATATGAAGAAATCTCCTCACTACACATAATGTAAAAGTTAGAAAGATGAAAAAGCATAATGTTACCAACAATTTATGTATTCTTTTATCCTCATATCAAAGGTATTCAGGCCTATGACTGGAGCACAGAGTGTCTGCGAGGTGACGCTGATGCTGGAGGAGATGCTACAGCATTTCCACAAGCAATAGGACTGGCAGCTTCTTTCAGGTAACAAGTGTACAGTTGTTTGGTTTTAGAGCCAGAAGTTCTACTTGTGAGTGTAACTGTGGTACCAATGAAATGATTGCTGAACATCTGTTGAAAGAGTGCTTAACCTATCTTTTTTACTAATGAATGTGGCTACGTTAAAGTTCTAGGGTACTTATATGTAATGTGTTGTGGTAGTTTACATACACACACACAGATATTTAATAAGTCTAATAATATTAATAAAATGTTATAACACACTGAACTAACTCAAGCTGTGTAAAATTTTGATAGTAAATTTTCTTTAAGTTTATTTGTTCTGAACCAAGGTTTTATTTTGGTCAGAACATATGAAAGGTTTTGCAATTATGAATGAAATGCATGAATATATGGCATAATAAATGAAAGGTGTGTACATATGTATTTTACAAGACTAGTCAATATTACTACTGTTTATATTTGTAATTTATCTGGGAGAACGATTAATGGATGTGCTGTTGGGGTGGCCTCATCACTCCCTGTCTATGGCGACTAAACATTGTCCATTTATTGATGGGAATATAGTTGATGTGTTAGAAAATAAGTTGGTGAATGTCCAGCAGGCCAGACGCTCACGTATCTTGAATGAGTAGTTCTGGTGCTGGAATCTGGTGGCCCCACCTCTCCGTGCTTGGGGGCAATATAAGGATGCTCTGCCAAAATATTAGACTGCACGGGTCCACTCTTGTATTATTCAACACATCATTTGACACCACATTGGTGCCAAATAAAAACTCACAGTTCTGAAATAAAAGTATTTGGTCATGTGTCAGAACTCTACCTCCTGAGCCACTTCTACACTCAACACTACACAACAACACCACATAGACGGGGTCAGATCTCTCTGACCATACAGCACATCTTACCAAGTTGGTTTCACATAGGATAAGTTCCCCCCAGACTACATATTCTGAAATATGTTCATTAGCTTCCTGCCATTGAATAGGATAGGTGATATGTTCCACTGATCTCAACACTTGATCCGCCCTTCATAATCCTTGCTGGAGTTTACGTATTTTGTTTGTCTCTAGACCCTGAACTGGGGCGGGGGGTCTAGAGCGAATCCTTACTTGTCGTAAGGGATAGATTTTGATATGGCAGTATCAAATCACTCAAAACATTAAACAAATATTAAAATATACAAAGAAATACTTTCAGTCTTACCAGAATTATGAATAGAGAACACAGTTATATGCTAGCAAAACTCAGCTGAGCTGCTGGCTCTAGTATGGCGTCCCTCTAAATATTGCAATTAGCTTCTGGGAAATACACCACTGAATTATTTACTGTGTCTACTACTGGACAACTTATGATGAATGGCAAAAATGCGCGTCTGAGCGCCGATAATATGTTTTTCTGTGGCCAATCACCGCCTTTTTTCCTTTTCAAATTCAAACCTCCTACCAAAAGTCAATTCAGTCATACCTCAGTCAAGTATGTATTATTGTCTGTTGGTCCGTCTGTCTCTACTTGCGTTTCACAAAAAAACACACTTGTTTTTTGAACCAACTCTGCCGTCCCCTACACAATTTTGCCTTTAAAGTTATTTTTAGCCACAATTCTCCACCACATTCCCTCTCTTTCATTCCAACTAGATTTTAGCACTTGAGTCTCAAGGCCGCAGTTTTTGAAAATTAGTGACATTTTTTGTTTCAATGCAGTCGCTCGCTGATATGAACAACACAGTCTTTTGTCAATATCTTTCTTATTATCTATCCGTCTGTATAAATGAAAGCATATTATTTCACTGCTCAAGATGGGCCATCAGGCCAGCTAGGTTTTATATTCCTAACATTATTATTAAGAAAAAGTTACTTTTCAAGGTTAATTGGTTTTTTTTGGAAATATTTTCGAGCATCTTCTGTAATGCGTTTGCCGCTGAATTCAAATAAACGGACTAAGTTATCGCAAAAGCGTCCAAGAAATGACTGTTGCGTATAATAGCTAAGGTCCCTTTTGTCAATTTCTTTACCTTGTGTCAACTTGGGGACGTGAATTTTTTTCCTTTCCCCACCAATTGCGTCTTTTTAGCCTTGCTAGTTTCAAGCACGTGTTCAGTCATATTTTTTCCTTTTGATCTCCGTTCTCATCCCGTTCCAAGGGTAAACGTTTTGCCTTCACATCTAACAAGTTAGTTTCCATGGCGGGTGGTGACCCGCGGCATGGGCGATCATGTATTCTAGTAGCTTACGCATTATTTTTATCTCTACATTTTATCTTTGGAGATATTTTAACGTTGTATCACGGTTAATTTTATCACACATCTCCCCACTTGAAAACATGCCTACGGCAAGTTCCAAAACCAGTGATACACATAGATAAAATTACTCCTCACGCCTGCCACTACTCTAATTTTGATCACAGGGGTGCCGACTGAGGAAATCTGCACCGACATTCAATTTGCCTGGGATATATTGGATACTAAACTGATAAGGTTGAAGCAATAAAGACCACCTCAGCAATCTTGCGTTTTCATGCTTAGCCTGAGATAAGAATACGAGGGGCTGATGATCCGTTTGGACCACAAAAGTCCTACCATACAGATAGATTTGAAACTTCTTTATTGCCCAGATTAACGCTAAACATTCTTTTTCGCTTGTGGAATATCCTTGTTCCGCCTTATTCAATTTGCGGCTTGCATAAGCGACTGGGTTCAGTTCCTCATCAGGTGAAGATGATCTTTGCAACAAAGCCGCCCCGAGTCCTACATTACTTGCATCTGTTCTTACGACAAAATCCTGTGTCAAATCAGGCAGTTTGAGAATAGGCTTGCTAGTGAGTTTTTCCTTTAAGTCTTGGAACGCTAATTCACTTTGCGCAGTCCAAATAATTTTATCTGGAAGTCCCTTGCGAGTCAGATCAGTCAGAGGAGCACAAATAGAGTTAAAATCCTTGATGTATTTTTGATAAAATCCGCATAACGACACGAATGATCGCACATCCTTTTTTGTTTGTGGTCTAGGTGCTCTCTGCAGTTTTTCCAAGTTCTTGGGGTCAGGGGTCATGTTACCCTGATATACAGTGTGTCCCAAGAATTCCAACTCTTTGCATCCAATACAACATTTTGTTGGCCTAGCAGTTAAGTTCGCCTCCCTAAGCCTATTAAATAACATTTTTAGAGCGTCAATGTGTTCTTCAAATGTCTCTGTGGCGATGAGAATATCATCCATGAAATTTGTGATACATGGGTTATTCAGGGGATCCAACAATTTGCGCATCATCCTTGAAAATACACTCGGAGCATTTTTCAGTCCGAATGGTAGCATGTTGAATTCATAATGTCCATCCGAAGTGCTAAAAGCCAAATAAGGTCTCACTTCAGGCTTCACTGGAATCTGGTAATAGCCTTTACTAAGATCCACCTTTGAAAAGTATTTTGCCTTGTTTAATCTGGCAAATAACTGTTTTGTGTCTGGTAATGGATCCACTTGTCCTTCTGTGACAGCATTCAGTTTCCTGTAATCTATGCACAGTCGGTGTTCCCCAGACGGTTTTCTCAACAAAACTACACTGGAACTAAAAGATGATTCACTGTGTGAAATAATCCCCTCCTTCAACAAATAATCTATTTCTTCCTTCAATGCCTTCTCCTTCGCGAACGGAATAGAATAGGCTCTCATACAGATTGGGTTTGAGTCTACCAGTTTCATGTCATACTGTAGCAAATTTGTATGGCCTGGTTTATCTGTTAATACATCTGTATGTTCCTCCAGAACCTGTTGAACTCTCTCCCTCTGATTTTTAGTCAGGTGCTTACTGACTTTTACCTGTGCTGCTGTTTCACAAGGATGTAATGGGTATTCATGTGAGGTGAGTGGTTCCTTTTGCATTTGAGTTGCGATAGCCAAGGTCAGTAAGGGGGTGCTTTCCTGGAGTGGTCTGTCCAGATACTTCTTTAACAGGTTTACATGATAAACTTTCTCCTTCCCCTTTTTGTCAGTTTTATAGTTTGTTCTAGACACCTTCTCTAGAACCGTATATGGACCTTGCCATCCAATTTGTAATTTATTCTGGCTGCCGGGTAGTAGAAGCAGCACCTTCTCTCCCACAGCTAGTTCTCTGTCCTTTGCCTTCCTATTAAAATATGCTGCATGTTTCTTCCTGGCTTGTTTCAAATTATCATTTGCCAGTTTCCATCCAGCTTTCAAACGAGTGGTCAGTTCGTTCACGTATTGATAAGATGAGGTAACAGTCTCTTCCGCCTTCTCATCTGTCCAGGTCCTTAATAGCACTTCTAGTGGACCTTTTATTGGCCTCCCAAATAGCAGAGTTGCGGGAGCCATCCCGGTTGAACTATGTGGTACCTCCCGATACGCAAACAATGCGGCGGGCAGGAATTGATCCCACAGATCCGGTTTTTCGTGTGCCAGCTTTCTCAGGATAGAAATGAGAGTCCCGTTGAACCTCTCTACCTGGCCATTCCCTTGCGGATGGTACGGACTACAATGAAAGTGTCTGGCTTGAAATAGCTTAAAAACTTCTTCCGTTAGTTTCCCCTGAACTGATAGCCATTATCCGTCAAGATTTGATGCGGGAATCCTAATCGGGTGAATATTGTAAGTAGTGCCTCTGCTACATGTTTTGAATCAATTGATGGCAGGGCTACCGCCTCTCCCCACATAGAACAAGTGTCCACCAGAGTAAGGATGTAACTGTTCCTCCTCTTGGTCCGAGTGAGAGGTTCCACAATATCCACTGCAACCCTCTCAAAAGGTGTTCCCACTATGGGCATTTCCCCTAGAGTTGCAGGAGCAGTCCAATGCTTTGGAGCTACCCTTTGACATTCTGGGCAGGATTTGACATATCTTTTTATATCCTCCGTTATCCCTGGCCAGAAGTAATGACAAGCTATACGCTGTCCTGTGGCGCTGATCCCCATGTGACCACTGAAGGGAATCGCATGCCCGAGTTCCATCACTTTATCCCTATATGAAGTGGGAAGAACCAGCTGGTTGTGACCATTTGTTCCAGTTCCGGCCTTCCTGTATAATAGTTTGTTCTTCATAAAATATTCCCCCTTGCTCGGAGGTGTGTGGCATTTGGGCAATTTTTTAAAACATGGCTTGAGTGTCCTATCCTCAGCCTGCGCCTTCCTCATCTCCTCTGGATGAGCATTTATAGGTTCACCTTCTTCCTCCTTCTTCTGTGACCTGGTCTGCACTGTCGCCATGATCACAGGTCTCTCGGGATTCCCCAAGAAGACGTATCTACACCCCAATATCAGAGGGTAGATTGGTTCATCTATCACTGATGCTCTGATTTCTCCTTCCACATAGCGAGTTTTCACCGTTATCCTTGCGATGGGAAGTGTCATGAGTGGTATGTCCTTAGTTGCCCCTTGTATTTCCACTGTTTCTGTGGTATACTGACTTGGGTCCACTAGGCTAGACTTCACAACTGAATCATAATCCAAACCTGTATCATAAAGGCACCTTATGGTGACCCCATTACAAATAACATCCTCACAAACTGGGGGGTGATAAGGTTCCTGCTGTCCATTAGGATTAACCTTTAATCTTTGAGTCCCCGACTTCATTGCAGCAATGTTTGAAGGTTTCCTTCTACAAAATTCGGTGTTATGGTTATCTTTCTTGCACCATTTACACCATCTTTTTCCTTGGTTAAACGGTTTTCTTTCATTGGATTTTTGGTCATTGAACTGTGAGTTTCTGTCTCGATAGTCATTTCTTGGCCGTTCAAAGTTTGTCCTACCTTTATTTCCCTGTTCTCTATTATCAAATTTATTAAATTGCTGTGGAGCTTTAAAATTGTCTATGTGCTTCTTTTTAGCACCACTTACCTCTGCCTGGGCTGCCTGATACCTCTCAGCGACATTTAAAACCTCCCCCAACTTCTCTGCACCTTGTTCCATGAGAAATTTTCTCATGTCTGGAGCCATGGACTCTCTCAATTGCTCTATCATGATCATCTCCTTAAGATCTTGGGTCTTCCCCAGAGCCGTCCATTTCTCCAAATAGGTTTCCAGTCTGGCAGAGAATTGGTGGTATGTCTCCCCAGACAACAGTTTGGCATTTCTAAATTTCTTACGATAAAATTCACCATTTTTTTCGTACCTTAATAACAAAGCCTGCTTTAACATGTCATAATTGTCTTGGTCTTCTCTGTTCATTTTTGCGAAGACTTCATAAGAAGTACCTCTCAGTCCCTGTGATAACTTTAAACTCCACCTCTCTCTCTCTAACCCATATGTAGTAGCTAATAACTCTAAACGTCCGAGGTACCCCTCTATGTCATCGTCTTTCTCAACAAAATGGTCTAAATGAAACCCCATAGCTGATGTTGAGGCTCCCAGACTGGGCGTAGCATCTGAGGCAAAAGGGCTGGCACCATTTTCAGGAGCCTGGCCTTGTAGCTCCAGCTCCCTTAGTCGTAATTCGTGCTCCCTTTGCAACCTTCTATCTTCTGCCTCCCTTTGCTGTCGTTTTTCTTCTGCCTCTAATGCTTTAGCCTCATTGTCAGCCTCAATTTGTAACCTCTTAGTCTCAGCCTCAATTTGTAGCCTCTTCTCTTCAGCTAATCTTTCAGACTCTAATTTTCTTTCAGCCTCTTTTGCTAATCTTCTTTCTTCCCGTTCAATATACTTATCACATTCAGCCGTTACATATTGAATTAAAACCTGACCATCCATTCCCATATCCTTTGCCGTTAGCACAGCAGCTGATCTGAATTTGGCTAGCTCCGCCATACTTTTTAGACAATTTAGCAATGAGCAAGATAAAATTTCCAACCACTAAAGTAATTCTAATTACTATAGTTTAAAGTAATTCTAATTAGCCAGTTAACTAATTAATTACCACTAGCTGTGAAGATTCACCAACTTTTATTTTCACTTTTAATTTTAAGGGACACTTTTAATTTTTTTAATGTGTTCCCCTAATTTAATTCTCCCACCAGGAGATCCTAATATTACTGTTGAGCTAATGATCCCGGATGAGCCCCCAATATATGTAGTGGATTTGATGGTATTGTATGATTGTGATATTACCTAGTGTGATGCATGAGGTCAGCTGTGAAGGCTCCTGAGATAAATGTAGCTGTGAATTTACAGAAGGCCCTTCTTGCTACCACTACGACCTCACACCTATCTTTTTTACTAATGAATGTGGCTACGTTAAAGTTCTAGGGTACTGATATGTAATGTGTTGTGGTAGTTTACATACACACACACAGATATTTAATAAGTCTAATAATATTAATAAAATGTTATAACACACTGAACTAACTCAAGCTGTGTAAAATTTTGATAGTAAATTTTCTTTAAGTTTATTTGTTCTGAACCAAGGTTTTATTTTGGTCAGAACATATGAAAGGTTTTGCAATTATGAATGAAATGCATGAATATATGGCATAATAAATGAAAGGTGTGTACATATGTATTTTACAAGACTAGTTAATATAACTACTGTTTATATTTGTAATTTATCTGGGAGAACGATTAATGGATGTGCTGTTGGGGTGGCCTCATCACTCCCTGTCTATGGCGACTAAACATTGTCCATTTATTGATGGGAATATAGTTGGTGTGTTAGAAAATAAGTTGGTGAATGTCCAGCAGGCCAGACGCTCACGTATCTTGAATGAGTAGTTCTGGTGCTGGAATCTGGTGGCCCCACCTCTCCGTGCTTGGGGGCAATATAAGGATGCTCTGCCAAAATATTAGACTGCACGGGTCCACTCTTGTATTATTCAACACATCATTTGACACCACATTGGTGCCAAATAAAAACTCACAGTTCTGAAATAAAAGTATTTGGTCATGTGTCAGAACTCTACCTCCTGAGCCACTTCTACACTCAACACTACACAACAACACCACATAGACGGGGTCAGATCTCTCTGACCATACAGCACATCTTACCAAGTTGGTTTCACATAGGATAAGTTCCCCCCAGACTACATATTCTGAAATATGTTCATTAGCTTCCTGCCATTGAATAGGATAGGTGATATGTTCCACTGATCTCAACACTTGATCCGCCCTTCATAATCCTTGCTGGAGTTTACGTATTTTGTTTGTCTCTAGACCCTGAACTGGGGCGGGGGGTCTAGAGCGAATCCTTACTTGTCGTAAGGGATAGATTTTGATATGGCAGTATCAAATCACTCGAAACATTAAACAAATATTAAAATATACAAAGAAATACTTTCAGTCTTACCAGAATTATGAATAGAGAACACAGTTATATGCTAGCAAAACTCAGCTGAGCTGCTGGCTCTAGTATGGCGTCCCTCTAAATATTGCAATTAGCTTCTGGGAAATACACCACTGAATTATTTACTGTGTCTACTACTGGACAACTTATGATGAATGGCAAAAATGCGCGTCTGAGCGCCGATAATATGTTTATCTGTGGCCAATCACCGCCTTTTTTTTCCTTTTCAAATTCAAACCTCCTACCAAAAGTCAATTCAGTCATACCTCAGTCAAGTATGTATTATTGTCTGTTGGTCCGTCTGTCTCTACTTGCGTTTCACAAAAAAACACACTTGTTTTTTGAACCAACTCTGCCGTCCCCTACACAATTTTGCCTTTAAAGTTATTTTTAGCCACAATTCTCCACCACATTCCCTCTCTTTCATTCCAACTAGATTTTAGCACTTGAGTCTCAAGGCCGCAGTTTTTGAAAATTAGTGACATTTTTTGTTTCAATGCAGTCGCTCGCTGATATGAACAACACAGTCTTTTGTCAATATCTTTCTTATTATCTATCCGTCTGTATAAATGAAAGCATATTATTTCACTGCTCAAGATGGGCCATCAGGCCAGCTAGGTTTTATATTCCTAACATTATTATTAAGAAAAAGTTACTTTTCAAGGTTAGTTGGTTTTTTTTGGAAATATTTTCGAGCATCTTCTGTAATGCGTTTGCCGCTGAATTCAAATAAACGGACTAAGTTATCGCAAAAGCGTCCAAGAAATGACTGTTGCGTATAATAGCTAAGGTCCCTTTTGTCGATTTCTTTACCTTGTGTCAACTTGGGGACGTGAATTTTTTTCCTTTCCCCACCAATTGCGTCTTTTTAGCCTTGCTAGTTTCAAGCACGTGTTCAGTCATATTTTTTCCTTTTGATCTCCGTTCTCATCCCGTTCCAAGGGTAAACGTTTTGCCTTCACGTCTAACAAGTTAGTTTCCATGGCGGGTGGTGACCCGCGGCGTGGGCGATCATGTATTCTAGTAGCTTACGCATTATTTTTATCCCTACATTTTATCTTTGGAGATATTTTAACGTTGTATCACGGTTAATTTTATCACACATGGCGACAACCTCAGGCTGACCCCTGCCATCTTTGAACGTATTCAAGTTGAAATCTGAAAGTGTACAAAAAAGAACAAGAAGTTATATCAGAAAATTAACATCGATTTACTAACAGATGATATATAAGACAACATATGCTAGGGGACACAGCGGACTGATCATCCGCTTGCTAGTCACATTGATTACGGAAACAACAATTAATATTCTGTTGTACCAATAAACGCCTTTAGGCGTAATGGAACAAAGGATAATTTCTTGTTGCCCTAAGACGCCGCAAGGCGTAATGGCCGCAGACTGCTTGGTCGGTCGGCGGCTAAGGACGGAAGAAGAAGAAGATATGCTAGGGGAAGACAGCGCTATAAGTGGGAAGATAACATCAAGAGATGGACAGGAAAGAGTCTATCAGAGTGCACCACCAAGACAAGAGACAGAAGATGTTGGAGATCCATTACAGCCAACCTTCGTTGTGGAGATGGCAACTGATGATGATGATGATGATGCTAGTTTAGTAATGGAAGACATATCTAACAATACATTATAATGGTAAAAAGCTCACCAATACAAGCTCAAACATTGGTGTCTAGTAGATTACATTTATAATATTCCTTACAGTGTTGTTGAACTTTCTGTGTTGGACAAACAAATACATTGGAAAAAGACAAAGATTATGAGAATAAATGCAGGAAACAAGAAGATTGACTTGAAGAAACACACCTGCAAGATGTAGACTGATATGTTTATATTGGCATCAGTATAGACCAAATTGGAGGGACAGGCAGAGATATCAAAGTTGTTCACCTACTGGAATATTCTGTTCAAACTACTCTGCTGAAGTACAGGCCTTAAGCATTGCTGCAGGAATAATAAATAACACAATAAGCCAATGTCAGCAAGTTGTATTCCTTACCAATGCAATGTCAGTTCTGCAAGTCCTCAACAGTGATAAACTGCCAGAGTTAAATAAAGCCCTATGCGAAGTAAATATCAAAAGAAGGGTAGTGCTACAGTGGATACCATCACACTGTGGCATACCAGGAAATGAGAGAGCAGATACGTTAGCAAAAGAGGGAGCAACACGGGAACAAAAAGAACAAACAATCACCTTCCAGGAAAAGAAGACCCTTATCAAGGCCATCAGAAAAATTGACCAACAAAGAGACAACAATCCCTATCTTGATCGAGCAAAACAGGTGATCCTGTTCCGTATTAGAACAGGACATAACAGACTGAACAGTCACTTATACATACTGAGATTGGTCCCATCACCCCTATGTACGTGTGGACAGGCAGCACAGACAGCCGAACATATCCTGCAAGACTGCCACATGCTTAGTCAATTGCAGACTGAACATTGGCCCACAGAGACGTGCAGCACATCCACACAAAGCTGTTTGGGAGTCTTGACGAACTTTCAACCACAGCATCATACATCCAGAGAACCAGACTTCTTGTGTAGACATTTCTAAACAACAGCGAACGAGAAGAAGAAGAAGATCAAAGTAAGAATATAAAAGGCATGAGGAGCTTTCATTGTATAAAAAAAAATATACAGAAATCAAAAGAAATAACGACCAACACAAAAATAATTTCAACTCAAATGTGAAGTCAGTGTGCTATTTTGTGGCTGCGAAATATGGAGAACAATAAAAATAACATCAAAGATGTTATAGAATTTCATAAATGGATCCTTGCATAGAATAGAAGGATTGAAATGGTATGACAGGATCATCAGTGTGGAACAGATGACAAAAACCAGACAAGTAGATGACACAAACCAGACAATTACCAGTGGAGCAAAAGATGAGATGAAATCTCTAGTGGTGGATATGACACTGTTATTGTTGAACAAAACAGGTATCATTGCACTCTGGGCAAACCTATAGGTGCTCAGTCTCCCTCAGCATATGTCAAAGGGTATAAATGCTAACTGATCCTGTAGCGCTGGTTGTATACACGATAGATGCATCCTCTCACACGTTCATCCCTGCTTGCCTTACGTTTGATGCCAAATTCCATCAATCTTAACCTTGTTGATTTATCTATTGCAGTGTCATTCTCTAACAGGCGATCATTAATTGTCATCAGTATCTCTTTTTTCCATATCCAGTGTCCCCTCTATAAGTGCTCTAGAGGCTAGTCTGTTAGCTCTCTCATTACTGCATACTCCTGCATGACCTGGACAGTAGATCCACACCAGTTGCTTCAGATTGGAAGCTTCTTTGAATGTTTTCCATTCATGCCATAGCCATCTACTTTGAACCTTCCAAAGCAAGGACTGAAAGTCTGACACAATAACTGACTTTGTTTATGAAGCTTCAGACACAACCACCTTAAGGCTGCAGTAGCTGCTTCTACCTCCATTCTCATGCTGGAGGTTATCATATAAGCCCCACTATGTTCAGCGATGATCCTGCCCATTACTCTAGCAGAGAAGCCCCATCCTGATTTATCACCACAGACTACACAGACTAATCAGTGAACACAATGTCATCATTATCCCCGGCATTAGCATTTATCAGTTGATTAATTTCCAGCTCTGCTTTACCATTGCCCCAAGTTCTACACTCTCTGACAAGGCTAATGATGGCTTGCTGGTAGTTTATCCAGTTATCACCTGACTTATTTCACTCTTCTCCCTTGGATATATTTTCAACTGGGGTCACCTGTCTTATCTTAGCCTCAGTCTGTGCCATCCATGACATCCCTCTCTTTATTCTTGCTCCCTTGATGTCATTTATGTTCCAATGCAGGGGATGATTTCTGTCTGTGGTTATCCGCATGTAGGCTTTTGCCTTGGCCATCACATATCTGGATCTAATCGACAGCGCTCCAAGCATGTACCTCATTGTCACAATGGGAGTCTCTCAAATACAGCCCAAGAACACATTGAGGAAACATGTTGATAGCATTGCAAGGTAGTCCTTGTTCTGGAATCCCCAAGTGAGAGAAGTAGATGGAGACAAAAAGACAACATGGAGAAGATAACTTGAGATAGAAATGATAGGGATGAGGAATACATGGACATACCTTAATTGAACTGTACAGGACAGGAAGATTTTACATGAATTTGTTGAAGGCCTATGCTCTTTTGGAAGCTGAAGACAAGTGAGTGAATGAATGAACTGTTGTTGACATTTGTGTGCTGGATAAACATGTTATGATGTGTACAAACCAGATAAGTTGTGTATAAGTATATGAATGACTGCATGCTTGCATATATGTCATGTGTGTCTATTTGAATGCTTGAATTAAAATTATATATATATATATATATATATATATATATATATATATATATATATATATATATATATATATATATATATATATATATATATATATATATATATATATATATATATATATATATATATATATGAGAGAGAGAGGGAGATAGAAAGATGGAGCAAATTGTAATTAACTCCAATGACTTCTTGATCTCATTAATGCAGTGCTGATCTGCTGTTTAGAGTTGCATCTGCAACAGGAGTAGAAGTCAGAGGCAAGCATAATGACTACGTAAAGCAAGGTAATTTTGGATCTCACACTGGAGCAAGTTGTTTCAGTCCAGTTATCAACATTGCTAGAGATCCAAGATGGGGCAGGATTCAGGTAGGCTACAAATAACATCTGTTAGCGCTTTTCATGTATTTTTCATTAATTTGGCACAATCATCATTCACAATAATTTTCCTTTGTTCTCCTTACAGAGCATAGAGCCACCACCTGCAGCTCACATGTTTGCGCTGTGTTGTTGGCTTTTTAAAGGGGGCCATTTAAAAAAACAAAAAAACAAAGTGAGAAAGAGAAATGGAGATGCAGTTAAAAAGAAAAGGAATTTAATGAGTGAACTATCATAGAATGCACAGGACAGAAAACTCTCTCAAGAAACCTGGTTACATGCCTACACTCCGAAGGGAGTTCAGAGCCAAGGGGAGAACATTTTTGTGACCAGGTTCATAGACTAATGTCTAGGTTCTACTTACCAGCCTGTTGCAGAGCATAAGTTGAATGATTAAAATATTTAAAAAAACACAAAGATTTTATTTAATCACAAATCAACACTATTTGAATACTTTGTGGAAAGCTGTTACTTATTTTAATGTAGAGTTTACTTTTTTTAAAGCTGTTTAAAATAAGACTATGATCCCTGGCTAAGAATGTAAACAGTAGGTGAAAGAAAATAAAAACAGGCAATATATCTTACTAGGACAAGGTACAAAGAAAATTGCTAACGTTTCAGCAATAATGCCTTTTTCAGGGACAAATGAACGAAAACAGAAAGAACAAAAAGAAAAAAGTAAGTGAAACACATGACATATAAATAAAGATATCTTCAGCTATCATGCCTAGTGGCGTAGGAGATCATGTCTCTCCACAACTTCCTGTATTAAAGATAATATAACCTATAAATAGGCTTGGTCTGTTTTGTTGCTAAGAATGTAGAAGATTCACTGCCAGTGTAATTGTTGTATGTGATGTTTTATTTTTTCCAGGAAACATACGGAGAAGATCCTTTCTTGAGTGGTGTGCTGTCTGAAAATTTTGTCAGGGGCTTACAAGGTAGGTTTGTGTAAACACAAATATAAATGCATTAACAAAAATAATAAGTTGTAGGAAAGAATTTTTAATCAAGTTCACCAATAAAATAAAGTAAGAAACATGTAATATAAAATGGTGCACTGTTAAATATACTACTGGACAAAAGTTAAGGGCCGCCATTCAGTTTAGACAAGGTTTATATAATTCTTCGTGAGCAGGGTCGATTTTCCAAATGTCCGGTAGCTTGAAATCTCTCAAGAAGTCTCTGAATGGTAGAGTGGGACACTGCTAAACATTTTGCAACATGACGAACAGATTGACCATCCTGAATCCATGCCATGGCTCGTCCACGGTCTACAGTGCTGAGACTTCTCCTTGGTGGCATGGCTAATGCAGTGATCATTTTGACCCCTTGTCATACTGATTTATTGCATACCAATGGTGAACACTCTTTACCGATGATCATTTTCCACGTGCATTCAAATTCAACTCACTTTTTCACCTTTTGAACTAGTGGGGTGTGTTGCAAAAACCACGAGTTTTTGCAGCAACAATGGCAATTTTCACGTGCAGGTTAAAGTGACCCAGTTTTTGGACATTTAAAAAAAAATTAACCTAGTGCACACAGAAATGTATACACATTTCTCTGAGCTCAGTTTTAATGACATTTTCACTTGTCTTTACAGTTTGCCAATCAATTATATAAACCTTGTCTAAACTGAATGGTGGCCCTTAACTTTTGTCCAGTAGTATAGAATACAGTGGGAGATTGTTTAGATAACATGTGAACAGCATTGATATGAGGTTGGTATGGATTAAAAAAATAAAAAAGATATGGTTAAGCCTTATTGTGGGTAGGGCCTTCAACAAACTTCCTGTCCTGTGCCAACCGCTCAAGATCTTTCCGTGTCTTCTTCATCCCCATCATGCCTGTCTCCAGTTCTCTTCCCCATGTGTTCTTTGGTCTACTTCTTCCAATCTTACCCTAGAGATTCCCTAACAAGGACTACCTGTAATCTCATATTTTTTGCTCTGATTTTACTCAGTATAAACCTGTTGTAGCTTGTAATCCATGTGCTGTATGCCTGACTACAGGCATGAACAATACTTCACTTCACACACACTTTCTGAGAAGAACACATCCACATTATGTTATGCCAGAAATAATTAAGTTGTTCTTAATGAAATACAGTCACTGAGGAACTGCCACGTGTAATAAAATATTGTATGTTTATATTTTTTTAGGAAAAACTGCAGAGACAACATTTAAAGTGATTTTTTTTTTTTAACAGACAGCAGACATAATAATTATTTAGTTTGTTTTGTAGAATAATTATATATTTTAAAATTATTATTATATTAAAATTTTATAGAATAAGGCCCCCGTGTAGTTCCTGGGGGGGCTCAGATGAGACAAAGAATAGAACTAGTGCTCCCTCAGGCATGTTGTATCAGGCAGCTAATGTGAGGTTGTGCATGAGACTGGCAACCTCATCATGTCAAAGAGATAGCTAAGAAAACACCACTGCAAGAGCATTGAATTGCTGGGCACAGCTTCCTGCAAGGAGGATCAGCTGCAGTCATCTCTTCATGCTTCATAATTAGGAAAAAGGAAGATGATGATAGAATAATTGCTTTGATGTAAGAGCCTAACGTAAATCTGTTGAAATGTAACAAAGTTTTATGTGCAACAGGGAATGACTCAAGGTATGTGCAGGCTACAGCAGGATGCAAGCACTTTGATGTACATGGTGGACCAGAGAATATTCCGGTATCTAGGTTCTCATTCAATGCAGAGGTAAAATCTTTTCTTAGAAATGTCATGGGTTCTGCATAGATCTTAGTCCAATGATGCTTCTTTCATTACTGTCGGAGCTGTTACTTGAGTAAAATATTTTATCTACACATGTGTATCTATTTTCTTACAGGTTGTGATTAACTGGAATGCTTTTCTGATTTCATTTTATCATTGGGAAATATATGGGAACCAAAAGAATTCAAATCGAACACAAAAAATAAGAATCTTCAGCTCAAATCAGTTTCATTGTATGGCTTTGAAACATGGAGAACAACTGGGTGCTTTGAACAATAGAAGGATTGAAATGTTGTAACAAGGTAACTATTGTGGAAATGATGGAAATAATGAAGCAAACACAGGTGGTTCAAGGTGTGATGAGAGGATGCCAAAGTTGGATAGTACTTGTACATATTTTAAGAAAACTGGTTGAAGACAGTCCATGTTCTAGAATCCACAGGATGAGAGAAACAGAGCAAGCCCAAAACACACGGAGAAGAGAACTGGAGACAGAGATGAGAGTGGTATAGAAGACATGGAAAGGTCTTGAATGAGGACCTCTGCTCCACAGGGTACTGAAAATATTGATGATGATAATAATAGTATATATCTTTTCATGATTGTATGTGTGTACAATTATATATACATGCATGACCATCACTGCAAAAGCACATGAATAGCTTAGGCACAACAGGGAGGCAAGCTGCAGTGCTTTTTATGAAAAAAAAATGCATGCCCCTTGTAGGAACCTCTGTCAGAGTGCCTCATGTGTTCTTGTTGTGGTAGTTTCTCCAGCACTCTGTTTTACATGATGAGACTGCTACCTCCATGTACAACCCCCACATTAGTTACCTCTTATGATGTGGACACAGAAATTGACAGCCGCATTGGCAAAGCTGCAGCTACCTTTTCCCACCTCACATTGCATGTTTGGGGAAACTCCAAACTCACAATCAAGACCAAAGCTGCGGTATATAATGCCTGCATCACCAGCACACTTCTATATGGTAGCGAGACGTGGACAACCTATGCTAAGCAAGAAAGAAGGCTCAATACCTTCAGTGTACGGTGTCTACACCACATCCTCGGCATTTTGTGGAATGAAAAAGTGACAAATGTCGAGGTGTTGTCACATGCTGGCCTTCAAAGCATGTATACACTGCTTAGACATCGCAGACTACGCTGGCTTGGACATGTCTGCCGCATGGAAGATGGTCGCATCCCAAAAGATATCTTCTACAGACAACTGGCAGATGACGAAAGAACAGTTGTATGACCGCAGCTGAGATTCAAAAAGGTGTGCAAGAGAGACATGAGGGCACTGGACATAAATCCAGAAACTTGGGTGCTTGAAGCTGCCTATCACACCATGTGGTAATGCTATCTGCGGTGCCACCTCAGAGTGGGTGAAAAGAAGCTCACACAACAAGCAGAGGAGAGGAGAAAATGTCGAAAGCAACACCAGGAAAATAAGCAGCTGAGTGCTGTCACCTCGGGGGCACATTCCCATAGTCAGTTATGACTGAAGGGGCTATTATTATTATTTATTATTATTATGATATGCCTCAGCAAGAAGTGACCCTGTTCTTTTTTTTTGAAGACAAGGCTTTAGAAATAATTAAAAATGCATGCATTCAAGAACATGCTAGAACATGGGACATCAACTTTGAGATCAAATGAAGATAACTTGGTCATATACTCACCACGATAAGAGAGACAGCTAAAATAAGAACTTGACATAGAAAGTTGGAGGAAGAGCACATGGAGTGAGGTCTGTGGGGCAGAACTCTACATTGGAAGATAAACAAAGTGGGTTATAAAGTTTTTGTTTTCTATGCCTTACATGTCTCTGATTGTTTGCAGTGGTGGCTCCGTTATATACAGGGTGTCCATAAAAGATTGTACCCTTTTCAAAACATTTATTCTCGGCCCCATGATGTGGTATGAGGATGCTTTCTATCACAAAAGTAAGATAATCTCTGCAAGTTTTTAAGCATACCTTACATAGACTCAAAAAGAATGTACCTATTTCTTTTTTTTCACCTACTTGACCAGTGTGTTGAGAGACATGTAACAATTACCAGTTGCAACTCAACTGCGAAAGTTTCACTTGAAATACCCATTGCGCGCATGCACACTTTTTTTTAGTCTTTGTAAGGTATGCTTAAAAACTTGCAGAGATTATCTTACTTTTGTGATAGAAAGCATCCTCGTACCACGTCATGGGGCTAAGAATAAATTTTTTGAAAAGGGTACAATCTTTTATGGACACCCTATATATATATATAATATATATATTTTATATATAATATTATATATATATATATATATATATATATATATATATATATATATATATATATGCAGTGGAGCCACCACTGCAAACAATCAGAGACATGTAAGGTTGCACCTTATATATATATATATATATATATATATATATATATATATATATATATATATATATATATATATGTATATATATATGTATATATATATATATATATATATATATATATACATATATATATACATATATATATATACTACTCATCAAAAGTCAAGGGCCACCCTATTATTTTCAATACACTTTTATATAAGCGCATAGAATGATTAAATGAAGGAAGTTTTTAGTAAAAATGGGTGCAATATCTTCCTCTGACAGTCCTCTATGCACGTTAAGCATAAAAACAACTCACCGACAACCATGGTGATCACGTGCAATTTGGTTTGCTGACCATAAATTCACATTTTTAATCTGTTTTTTCAAACTTCCGTACAACCAAACAGGTGAAGTAATCGTGCTGATTGACATTCCACGTGCAAAGGCGACTTTTCGTGAACAGAGTTCACTCTTAATTTGTTTTACAATCAGCAGACTTAGAGTAGTTTCATCACTTGCAAAAACCATGCCACCGAGAAGAAGTCTTGACATCTTACAAAGAATGAGGGCTATAGCGTGGGTTGAAAGTGGTTTATCTGTCTGTGAGGTTGCTAGACGGCTTGCAGTGTCACACTCTACTATCCAAAGAATTTTGGAGAGATTTCAGGCCACAGGAAGTGTGGAGGATTGCCACTGGCCAGGTCGCCCTAGATGCACCAATAGATATGATGACCGGTACCTCTTGTTGTCAGCCCTACGCCATCGAACAGTGACTTGTTCCACTCGAAGATGTCAGCTGAGACAAACTGTAAACGTTAATGTCAGTCAAAGCATCATTCGCAGACGTTTACATGAATTTGGACTGGCTGCTCGACGTCCTGCAGTCAGAATCCCTCTTACTTCTGCTCATCGCAGAGCCCGTGTTGCTTGGTGTCGCGAGCACATCCGATGGACAAGGCAACAATGGAGTCAAGTTCTCTTCACTGATGAATCTCGCTTCACTGTGTCATTCAATGATGGCAGGATTCGAGTTTGGAGATGAACAGGAGAGCGATTTACTGATGACACAATTCGAGAGGTGGATCGTTATGGTAGGGGTTCTGTCATTGTCTGGGGAGGCTTCTACAGACACGGCAGGACCCCACTGTACATCATCCAAGGCAACTTGACCAGCCCAAGATACCAGAATGAAATCTTGAGACCAATTGTTCAGCCTGCTCTGGAGGCCATAGGTGGTAATGCCATCCTCCAAGATGATAACGCTCGACCCCATCGAGCTCGTGTGGTGAATGAGTTTATTCAGCAACATGGGATCATCAGGATGGCGTGGCCAGCTCATTCACCTGACCTTTCTCTGATTGAGCACCTCTGGGATGTCCTTGGTCGAAGATTGTCAACAAATCACCCCCTGCCAATGGATGTTGCACAGCTGACCGCATGTCTGCTCCAGGAATGGCAAGCTGTTCCTCAGGATACTCTTCGGACCCTTTTGAACTCGATGCGTCTACGCTGTCTTGAATGCCTTGCTGCAAACGGTGGTCATACCCGATTTTGAAATGTCTATTTGTCCAATATCTATTGTGTGACTTTTGAAAAGGTGGGTGACACACTTCACAGCTTCATTGCGTTTGAATGTGTGTTTCCATTTACGTGACATGTCAATTTGGTATTCAATAAATGCCGTTTTGACTGATACCAATTACGTTTATATCAGATTTGTTTTATGGTTTCAGCCAAGGTTTTTCTAAGTGGCCTTTGACTTTTGACGAGTAGTATATATATATATATATCTACCTACTAACAAAAGAAATCTGTCAGGTACAGATTTGAAAATATTTCTAGGTATATAAAAGAGGGTAAAATACGCATGGACAGGTTGCCAGGAAGAACGAGCAATTAGTGCTCTGATTACAAGCCATAGTAATAACCTGTGTGAGTTTTAACGACTGATTCCTTTGCTTTGGTGATTGCACTTGTCAGAAAACAGCATTTAGTGTTGACTGTACCAAAATTTCACCATGTCACCAAGCCATCGGACAACTGGTTGCAGGACTATCCGTTAGTGACATGGCCTGCTACTTCGTAGTATGCCGAGACACAACTAGGAACTTGCACACATGATGGCACACCACATGGACAACTCAAGACAGGCCCAGAAGTGATAGACGAAGGGTTGATCTTCAAAGTGATGGCATGTCGTTCAAGCATGCTCAAGACCATATGAAGTGCATGAGGCTGGCAACCTCAATATTTAAAACAAATAGTTACATAAAGCACCGCTGCAAGAGCATGTGAATGCTTTAGGCAGGCTTCAGGGGACCAGCTACAGTGGGGGCTCCATGCATTATAAAGAGCAACATGAGAAAATGATGCATGAAGTTTACACAAAATTACGTCAGAAAACACAAACTATACCTTATCTTATTCTGTCACTCTGTGTGTCGCTGAAAACAAATGTCTCTATTTTGTTCAAAATAAATAAGGCAAGTCAATATATGATTTATTTTTTCACAGGTATCAGATGTTGACTGGCGAACAACATTTCTCCCAGCATTCAAGAAGTGTGTGGATGCAGGGACATTCAGTCTCATGTGTAGTTATAACAGGTTAGTGTAGTCTTGAATTATCTGCATTGTTAGAACTGGCTGATACAGTCGTCAGTTTTACGTGTACGTGTTACAGATTTCCTGTTGTATGAGAATATTAATTGGCAAAGGGGTTAGAGTGTTTGCTTCTTGGGGCAATGCTACCAGGTTTCTTCTTCTTCAAACACTTTCAGACATCAACTGAAATATTTATTCTCCATTAACTCTCTAAACTTCACCAGTCCTCTTGGGGGAAGGAGGGGAGGTCCCATTGCAGAGACTATCATGTGATTCCAGCCTTCTGAGCATTTATTGTATACTCCCTACATTCTCTTCCTAATTAGTCTAGATTTCTTTTTTCTTTATCCCCAGAAGCACTAGGCTGTCACTGCTGTAAACCATCATCAAGGAAGTCTGTGTCAGTGAACTTCATATGCTTTTGCAATGATGGTTTTTGTAGCAATTCTCTTTACATGATAGGTTTGTTAGCCCCATGCACAAACTCACCTAGTCACCTCTTATGCATACCTGGTGGGGGCAGTACCTTTTTCTCATCAGAAACTTTCAAAACCACATGTAATTTGTGACAGACTTGCACAGTTAAACATATGGGTAAACATATGGCTTGTGAAATCTTCAGTTTAATATTTTCAAAAGCATACTGTGACACCCCCCTCCCTCCCCCCAGGGTAGAGGAGACCATCCAACTGATGACATTGCATCACCCGCCAGTTAGTATGACCTCCACCAAATGTTGAGCCCGCTGAGCTGGGAAGTCCTCTGGGGTTGCAAGAAAGCCCCAAAAATCTATCCCTAAGCGCTGCTAGGGTAAATAGTGAAAACTCAAATCTGTGGTGGTTTGAATGAACAAATGATGTATTCTGTATCTTTTATTTTATATCATCTCTCCATGCCCTCCATTGTTACTTATGTTGTGGATGTGTGTGAGTCCACTGCTAAACTAATGCTTATCTTGCATTTAGAATAAATGGAATACCTGCATGTGCCAATAAGGAACTTCTGACAGACATTCTGAGAGGTGAATGGAACTTCACTGGCTATGTTGTAAGTGATGAGGGAGCTATAGAGAACATCATATCTGACCATCACTATTTGAACAACAGTGTCGACACAGTGGCAGCATGCGTGAATGCTGGCACAAACTTGGAGCTTCCAGTTCCAAACGTACAACCTGTCTACATGTCATTAGGTTTGTGATGTTGCATTTTGACATTCCCTGTTTATTATATGACATATTTTTGGGTTATGAAGGTTAAACTTCCAATTTATGTGTGATATGAAAATACTTCAGCATCTCATAAGAAATGTTTCTCCACGCCTTTATAGCTTAGAGCGATAAGTGGTAGAGTGGTAATAGCTCTTGCTATCTGAGGCAAAAAGATAATGTGTTCAAAAGCTGGTAGCTTCACGCTTTAGTGTACCTAGCCTGTAAATGGGTACCTAACTTTGCTCTTCAATTAGGAATGGCAAAGGCATTGAGGAAGGAATCAGTCAGCCCCCTGTGAGACCTAGTGCAGTAAAGTTTGTAACACTTCACTCTTCTGCTGCAGTAACTGCGGTGGGACTACCTTTCCCTTTGAGTGGATAGTAGCAGAGTGGTTAGAGTACTTGCTTCTGAAGGCAATTGTCACAGGTTCAAAACCTGGTAGTTTCATGCTCTAGTGAGCCTTAGTCATATGAATTTTTATGTATTTCAGATGTCATTGTATTATTTTTATCTCTTGAAGTTTATTTGTATTTTAGATTGTTATTGTCTTTCTTCTTATCTCCTGCAGTTTATTTGTATTTAAAATGTTATTGTCTTTAATTTTGTCTCTTAAAATGTATTTCTATTTCAGATGTTACTGTCTTTATTTTTATCTCTTGAAGTATTTCAGATTTTATTGTATTTCTTCTTATCTTTTGAAGTTATATTTCATACGTTATCATCTTTCTGTTTGTCTCTTGAAGTTTATTTGTATTTCAGTTGTTATTGTCTTTTTGTTTATCTCTTGAGGTTTATTTGTATTGCATATGTTATTGTCTTTCTTTCTATCTCTTGTATAGTTGATGCTGTAAACCAGGGAAAACTGTCCGAAGAAGTGGTCAGAGAGAGGGTCAAGCCCTTATTTTACACAAGAATGAGGCTTGGAGAGTTTGACCCTCCAGACAATAACCCATACGCCAAGTTAGACAGTAGTGTGGTAGAATCTCCAGAACACCAAGCTTTGGCTGTGGAAGCTGCATTGAAATCCTTTGTTCTGTTGAAGAATCTAAATAACATTTTGCCATTAAAACAAGAGGCAAACAAAAAAGTTGCGGTCAGTACTTATACAATTTTTCTTTATGACACACCTTTGGTTCATGTCTTAACTAAAAATTGGGGAAAGTTTGCCATTCCATTATATTAGGTTACTGAGGTATAGTTCAAAAGAAGATGATTCTTAACATGTCTTATTGAAACAAGTAATAATAATAATTGTACCGTGAATAATCCCTACAAGATGTAGAACCATACATATATATCTTGACAGCAGTAGAGACAAAGTTGGAGGGGCAGATAGTGATATCAAAATGAAGACAGAAAAGTCAAGAGGAGCTTTCATTGCATTAGGAAATATATGGAAATACAACAACAAAAAAAGTCCAACATAAAAATCACAATGTTAATTCAAATGTCAAGTCAGTCATACATGGAGAACAGAAAAAAAAAACAACCATGAAGTTAAAAACTTTCATAACAGGGTGCTTGCACATAATAGACAAATTGAAATTGTGGAGCTGATGACAAGAACCAGACAAGCGCCAGTGGGACAAGAGATGAGAGTAAGATGCTGGTGATGGATAGGACACACAGTAAGGAAACCTATTGATATCTTTTCAAGGCAGTCCTTGTTATGGAATGTGCAGGGATACTGGAAGAGAACTGGAGACAGAAATGAAAGCAAAGTTTGTAGAAAGCCTGTGCTGCTTGGTGAGCTAAAGGGCAATAGTAATGATATCTTGAAATAGGTCCATGTGAAAAAGGAAGTTTCCATCACACAGATACAGGCAGCACACATTTGTTGGTTATGTTACGAGAAGGGGAGAGTTAGAGCACATTGTAAAAAATGCACAGTTAATCAACAGCTTGACATTAAAGTTTTTTTTTTTAAGACAGTATCCCATTCAACCCATTGACTGGTTATAATTAGGATATATAATGTAGTCTGATATCTAAATATAGTATCTCCTCCCTCCCTCCACTCAGTCCAAGTACAGTAAATCAATACTGTAAAATTGTGTAAGTTTATGTGTGTGTTCCCTCCTCTTTCCCCCCCAAAAAAAACAAACATCTATGTCTCTCATAACTGCCCTGTTGTTAACAAGCAGAAGGGTAAGAATTAATATGGAAGACAGCCAAGACTGTAATTGATAAACAGCAAAGCCAGAAATTATTGAGAAATGTGATCATCTGTGCCAGTTAGCAAGACTCGTTCAGAGGAAGACTTCATCAAATAACAAATAAGATTAATTAATAAAAAAGGTTATACGTTTATACACAGTTTGTTCAGCTAAGAAGATACACAGACGCTGGAATTGGGTGGGCCTTGTCCTCAGAAGAGACCATAGCACTGTTGTTTCAGACTGAGCAAAGAGAAGATAGTTTGTTGCTGCCCGCTAGAAAGCGCCAATGAATTTTTTAGTGTAATGCAGAATGGTATGTCAGTGTTTTTTAAATAACATATGTTTCTGTCTGTCTGAAACTAGGTTATTGGACCAATGGCAGACAATGTTAGTCACATTTTTGGTGACTACAGTCCACGACAAGACAGAAGTTTTACCAAGACACCATTGCAAGGACTAAAGGAGATCTTTGACGTTATTTTCACAGTAACAGCTTGTTTGGATGGACCACCTTGTACATCTTACAAGTCTGAAGCTGTCAGGGGTGTTGTGACTGGAGCAGATCTTGTGTTTGTGGCTTTAGGAACAGGTAAAAAAATAATTGAGTGAAGCTTCCTCACAATATGAAGTTACTTTTGGTGTTCTGAGGTCATGGGACACTGGTATAACAGTGAAGTCATTTTAAGATCTTGCATTGGTAAAAATTTATTTAACTCTTTGTATCCCACAAACCGTAAGGTGCGCCATGATATGGTACATTATTCTCATAGTGCCACCACATTCATTCATTCATCACCCCACTGCTGCTCAAAGTGCATAGACCTTCTACAAACTTATAGCAAAACTCCCTGTCCCATGCCGTCTGCTCAAGGTCTTTCTACATCTTCTTCATTCACTTCATGTCTGTCCAGTTCTCTTCTCTATTTATTCTTTGGTTTCTCTGTACCTCTCTAACTTTGAGGATTCCAGAACAAGGACTGCCTTGTAATGCTGTAACAGGTTTCCTTCAATGTATGTCTTATCCATCTCCAGCATCTTCTTCTCATCTCTTGCTCCACTGGCATTTATCTGGTTATTGTCATCAGTTCCACATTAGTACCTTGTCATATCATTCTAATCCTTCTATTCTACACAAGCACCCATTTTTGAAAGTCTGTATCTCTTTGGTTGTTGTTTTTGTTGTTCTCCATGTTTTAGAGCCATACAATAGATCTGACAAATTATCGAGTTCAAAATTCTGATTTTTCTTGGACTTCACCCAATTATTTATTTAATATTCCTTGCACAGATAATTTTAACAGATGCTATTTTTAACTTTATACCAGGGCCAGTTGTTGAATCAGAAGGGCGTGACAGACCTGATATCAACTTACCAGGGAACCAAGAGAATTTACTACTAGACACTATAAAGTATAGTAAGTGATTCTTCTTCCTCACAGCTGGCAAATGATCGCGCAATCTTTTTATTTAGAACAGCTGACCTATATTACAAGCATCTGACTAGCTAAGGGGTTAGAGTGCTTTCCTCCCGCAGCACAGTAATTGGGTTCCAGGATTAAAACCTGGTAGCGTCACATTGCAGTCTGCCCAGCTGTAAATAGGTACCTGACTGTGCATGAATTAGGTAAAGGCAAAGAAGTGAAGAAGGGAACTAGTCACCCCCACCTAAAAAAAAGAAACTGGATCTAGTATGGTCAAGTCTCTAACACTTCACTCACCTAAGGTAGTTTCTGCTATGAGACTACCGTTACCTTTCTTTAACCTCTACAACGTAGAGTGTTGGATTGGCAGTTTCTCCTTGTGAGGGTTGGTAAAAGCCAACTGTCTGTCTGCTCTTTTCATGGAGCCAACATTTTTGTAGGACTTGCTGCTCTTTCCTCCATGTAGTTTTTGGGGGTTGCTGATGAGACAATGAAAGAATAGGCATACGGTACCCTCAGTACAAGGCCTGGCAGCTTCGTCATGTCAAACAAATTGCTGCTGATAAAAATCAATTGGTGATTGTAAAAGCATATGAATGCTTGGTGCAGGCTTCTTGCAAAGGACAACCAGCTGCATTTGTTCTCCATGCTCCTTAAAGAGATGGTGATGCTACTGTTTGCTTATCTATTCAGACACTGATATAAACAGATATAAACACATATAAACAGATATAAACAGAAATGCATGTAGTAAAAAGCTTTCAGTAAAAAAATTGTTCAAATTATTTTATATTTTAGCAGGCAGAATTATACCTTAACCTTTTTTAAATACAAAGCATATTCAACCCTTGATGGGTTATAATAAGGATATATAGTGTAGTAAATTCAAGATAATAAAATCTCCGTAACCAGGTATATGTGGTTTGTACAGAGTGCTTCAAAAAGTGTTAACATGTGTGTTAACTTACTTAAATTCAACTGGTTTATATTACAAGATGCATTGGTGCACTGTTAACAGTTTCAGCTTGTGCTCCAACAATGTCTATACATTTCTGGAACCATTCATAAACATATTTTAGAGTCATTCTCCATCAATACAACCTGTTAAATAAAATAAATAAAAACCTTATGTAAGTGTTTTAAAGCCCCCTGCATTTAGGACTCCCTACTGTACACCAGGACAGGACGCACTTGAGCATGCCAAGATCTAGTTCTACTTTTTCAGTGAAGCTGCAGTTTAGCAAATACATTTTGTCGCTGTAGCTACTTTAAAACTTTTTCAGATATAAATAATAGAATAACTCCACATGTGTACGAAATGAAGAAAGCATTTAAGGAAAACAGAAATGTTCATTAATTGAAGACCAAACAATATTTACATGTGCAAGGAAAAAGGTATTACATTAGTAGTAGTAGTAGTTGTAGTAGTAGTAGTAGCAGCAGCAGCAGCAGTAACCTGCAGTCATAACTGACTTTGTTGATGATGGACCCTTGAGGTGATAGCCCTCAGCTGCTTTGATTGTTTTTTTTGTTGCTAGATGTTCCTTTCGGCATGTTCTTTTCTCTTCTGCTCAAAAAGATATTACCTTAAAAGGGACAAATTCAATAAAACATGATATTTAAGTACTAGAATTACAAATGATGTAATAACGTAGACATAATATGACGATAAGAGAGCTGGAAACAGAGGTGAAAACGATGAGGAGAACGTGGAAAGAACTTGAGATGATGGCACGTGACAGGAGGACTTGTCATGTGTTTGTTGAAGGCCTATGCTCCTTTGGGAGTGGAGGGTTAAGAATGAATATGACGATGATTTGCACTGCATAGCCTCAGCTAAGTCCTTAAATTTAGGTACGAAAAATATTGCTTGGCATGAACTGATTAAAGACCTATGCTGCACAAGTTGCTGACAGTAAAGTAGAAAAAGATCTCTGTAGGAAAAGAATTAAAAATGTTCTATAAAGAAGAAAAAGATCTTTGCAATAAAAGTTAGAGTGTTCTATAAAGAAGAAAAAGATCTTTGCAATAAAAGGTAGTGTTCCATAAAGAAGAAAAAGATCTATGCAATAAAAGAATTAAAAGAGTGTTCTGGAATTCATATCACACAGACACCAATGGGACCATCATCTTGCTCCTGTTCAGTGCTGGACCACTTAATGTCACCATTTTTGATGAGTCAGATCGTGTTGCTGCCATCTTACAGTGCTTCTTCCCAGCTCAGGCTACTGGGGATGCACTGGCTACAGTGCTGACCAACAAGGGAGGTAATAGTAGTCCTGCAGGCAGACTTCCTATCACATGGCCTAAGTTTGATTGGCAGGTGGGTAATCTTTGAAGACAACAATTTGATCTATTTTCAAAATATTAAAAAAGGAATATTCTTGCTGTACAGTTCAGATAAATGCATTGTGATGATGATAGGAAATTCTATACAGAGCGATACAACAGGAGGCAGTCTGATCATCAGAAGTGGTCCCCCCGTCGATCAAGTGTTTAGGCCCCTTATTATTCGGCCCACAGTTGAAAATATATTCAAGGTGGAAGAGTGGAGTAAGTCAGGTGAGAACTTGACGACCTACCAACAGGTCATCATCATCTTTGGCAGAGAATGCAGAGCTTGGAACATTGGGAAAGCAGAGCTGGAGACTGATCAGCTGATAAATGATAATGCCGGGAATGATGATGCCATTGTGTACACTGATGGGTCTGTAGTCCGTGGTGAGAAATCAGGATAGGGCTTTTTGGCTAGAGTTAAGAGCAGGATCATCGCTGAACATAGCGGGGCTAACATGACAACAACCTCCAGCATGAGAATGGAGGCAGAGGTAGTTACTGCGGTTTTAAGTTGGTTGTCTGAAACTTCATTAACAAGGGCAGTTATTGTGTCAGACTGTCAGTCCATCCTTCAGAAGATCCAAAATGGATGGCTACGGCATGAATGGAAAGCCTCTATAGTGCCTTGATGTTGTGTTGATCTATTGTCCTGGTCATGCAGTGGTACGTGGAAATGAAAGAGCTGATAGACTATCTTCAAGAGCACCTTTAGTAAGTGCCCTGGATATGGACAAGGGAGAGATATTGAGGACAATTAATGATCGCCTATTAGAGAATGACACTGCAATCGATGAATCATCAAGGCTAACATTGCTGGAGTTTGGCATTAGGCGTAAGACTGGCAAGGATGGACGTATTAGAAGATGCATCCGGCGTATATACAACCAGCGCACAACAGGAACAATTAGCATTCATACCCTTCTACGTTTGCTGAGGGAGACTGAGGACCAATGGGTTTGCCCGGAAGGCAGTGATGTCAATTTTGAATAACAATAACACTATGAGATGAAATTTAGTTTTTTTCAAATGTAATTCAAAGTGGAAGTTAATGCAACAGTATATGATGAGAAAGATACTAAGAAATTCGCTGCTAACTCCTATGGATATCTTTCGTACTACTGGGTCTAACAACAGTTCAGTGCCTTAGTTTGATATAAATTCACCTCTGTGATCATTTTGATATAAATTCACTTCTGTGATCATTCCATGACATCCTAAAATGGTTTAATGTGTTGTTAATATTTTTCTTTATCTTCTTCCGTTCTTTTTTCAATATCATCGCATACGTACCACACCCTGGATATGAAAAACCTGTGCAAAAAATCCAAAAAACCTGTACAAAAATCCAGAAATCTGTACAAAAATCCAAAAAGCCTGTAGCCTACAAAAAATATTTAAAAAAGAACCATACAAGGAGAAAGATCCATACATCGACCATTTTGTTCTTTGAGAAATCACAAGAGCATTTTTTGCACACAGGCGAAAAGTGGCAGTTATTGTTTACTGTGTTTTCCTTGTTTGTATATTTGGTACAAGCCTTCACGTTTGATATAATAGGAAACTCAATATGGAGCGTTACAACAGGAGGTGGTCTCATCATCATAAGGGTTCCCTCTGTTGGCCAAGTGTTTAGGTCCTTTAATAATCTTCACTTTCACTTTTGCTGTGAACCCGTCATTTATCAAGTCCATGACCAGATAAACTAGATAAAGTCATAAATTTTAACAAAAGTATGCTGTATTGACTGCTTCCTACATGTGATCTGTCATCAATATTATTAGGCCTAAGTTTTTCCCTAAATTCACTTTTGTCATTGTCAGAGTCTAAATCTGGCCTGTGATCAAATTCAAGTCACCTCTCAGCTCCCAAAGCAAAGATTCCATCGCCCGAAAAGCCATGACTTAAAAAAAAAAAATCATGAAAAATTAAACTATTGATTGATTCAGAAAATGGAAGCATCTCTTGTACTGAAAATACCCATGTCTCGCTAAACAGTGTTCCCACTCTCAATTTTGGATAGTAGACCTTGCGCACTGGCATTTTTGGCCGAATCAAATAGTAAAGGGTTAATAATTAGGCGAAAACCCGTACAGAAAGTATTTACCATTGTACAGATCTGAAAACGAGAAAAATCAGTACAGATTATGGGTAACCTGTACTACTTGGCATGTATGTCATCACCAGTAGCTTTCAACTCCCTGAGGAGCACAGGTCCTCAATAAAAACATGCCAAACTCCTCCCTCTGTACCATCTGTAATATAAGTATTAACATAAGTAAAGAGAATATTTCACCACAGTTAACAGAAACATCAAGAATGATAATAAAATTATACTGTGATAACAAAATGGAATTTGTGGGATCGTCAACTTGGAGGGGGTGAGAATAACAGAGCATTTTGACTTTGTACTGACGGCTGAAACTGAGGGAAAGAAAGACTGAGGAACAGAAAGGGAAATGATGATGATTTAGGGTTTTACTAATCTCTTCAATTTTCAATAGATCATTTTGTGTTTTACTGTATCTTAATTTTCAATAGATCATGATATCTTAATTTTCAGTAGATCTTTTTGTGTTTTACTGATATCTTAATTTTCAATAGATCATGATATCTTAATTTTCAGTAGATCTTTTTGTGTTTTACTGATATCTTAATTTTCATAAGATATTTGTGTGTGTTACTGATGATATCTTAATTTTCAGTAGATTTTGTGTGTGTTTAACTGATGATATATAGATCTCTTTGTTTTTAACTGATGATATCTTAATTTTCAATAGATCTCTTTGTTTTTAACTGATGATATCTTAATTTTCAATAGATATTTGTGTGTGTTTTACTAGCTGTGCATAATAAAAAATGCACTGCTGACTTTAATGCTTGTCATGCATTGAAAAACAAAGAAGAGGATAATTAAACACGGAGAATAGAGGGAGCATAAAATGGCAAATTTATTTAAGATGTCATAAGCGCCAAAACCGGCTGTTGCGTAATGCTTTTGCACACAGGCGTATGCATTAGCAACACTTTTGTATGATAAAACACTATTATTGAATGCCACAGTTTTTGGTAATGATATGACGTAATTGTAACTATGTGACGTAAGCGTCGTCTACTGGTAAAGGCCAACCATTAGTTTTCTGGGCCTTTCTCAAGTATTCGTTGAAGTGTGAGGTCGTACTTATTTTATGCTCCCATGCAGTGGAGATTTTTCAAGATATTAATATCGTGGCTATTTGTTCGAGATTGGTCGCCACTATATTATTTGGCCATTACGATTTGCAACTTCTCAAGTAAGTCATGCAATCGATTATTATGAATCAAGATGACGATGTCTTCAAATGTTTAACCTGCCGTAGGACTTCGATCAAGTCAAACGTGGACTGATCTAAAGTTGAAACGGTCAAGCTTAATCATCTATAAATGCATGCTATTGCTTTTGACTTACGAAGAATTGCATTCTACGCACCAATATATTTTGCATGTCGAATATGGAGTATGTTAATAAATATGAAACGAGGACAGGTCTTCAATTGCATCCTGATGTTGCTTGTTGAATCTACCTATGTTAATGGTGGACCGTTTGGACTTGTGTAATCGCTACGTCAGAGCCTAAACCGTTCGCGTTTTGTCATCCACCAACTCTACAGCTAACTTCAAAATCCACCTTAACACTGGACCTGTCTACCACAAGCTAGGAATCTTGACAGGCTTGTGACGAAGGGTACAGAAGGTAGAATTTCAGTTCTGTCCTCATTTACACAGATCAGTTTGTAATGTGGTAAAAATCATATTTGTTACTCGTACGTCTGTTATTACGTTTGTCTCTGTTTTAATGTACTTGTTTTTTTTATACTGAGACTTCCTATCTCTTGTAGATTCCACCAATGGTGAACTACACAATGGTAGGCAGAACTTACCGATACTTGGAAACAGATCCGCTCTATCCATTTGGGTATGGTCTGTCCTACTCCAACTTCTCATATGACGCTTTGATAGTACTAGCACCGGATGTTCCAAAAAGTAATATTTCTGTCTTCCTCTTCGTTTCAAATAATGGAAGTTCTGATGCAGACGAGGTGAGGCTTTTTTTTTTTATTATTATAAAAACCTACATTTGTTACAAATCTTTCATTTTGTTTTGTTTTTCTTAAGAATACTTAACTTTGTCAGAAGAATTTATTTTTAATTCATCATTATCATCACCCTTCAGCTCTACAAGGAACATAGGCCTTCAACAAACTTATGCCAAGTCTTCCTGTTCCGTGCCATCAGCTCAAGGTCTTTCATGTCTGCCTCCAGTTCTCTTCTCCATGTGTTCTTTGGTCTTCCTCTACCTCTCTTACCCTGGGTACTCCAGAGCAAGGACTGTCTGGTGATGTTATCAACAGGTTTCTTCATTTCAAATAACCGAAGTTCTGATGCAGGTCATTTAAGGATATATATATATATATATATATATATGTATATTTTTGTTTTTTTAAAGCCTGCACTTGTTACAAATCTTTCATTTTGATTTTCGTCCTGAAAGAATGCTTAACTTTGTTTGAAGTGAATTATCAGAAGAATTTATTTTTAATGGTATGCAAATTATGGGCTACCAAAGCTTTCACTAGTGCTTACATTAAAACTACTTTGTTTGTCAAACATGGCATTTTTCGGGAATATGTGGTAGTAGGGATGGTTGGTACCTGTGACAGTAAAATGAGGTTAAAGTCGGGCTTTTTTTTTTGCAAAAGAAAATGCAGGAGTGTGAAAAACCTAGAAAATGATACCCAGATTGCACTTAAAGAAACATCTCTACAAGATGCAGAATCCTACATATATTTTGGCAGCAGCATAGAGAGAAATAGTGGGAGTTCCTGGGGTCTCTAAAGAGACTAAGAAAGAATAGCAATACTTCACCCTCAGGCATGTCATACAAGGTGACTAAATATGAGGCTGGCAACCTCATTATATAAAACAAATTGCCACAGAAACCACACCTGCAAGAGCATGTGACTGCCATCAATGGTACCTATACCTTGTAGCGGTATGGCGGCTTGTGTACCCTGACAATCCCCAGAGCTATGCCAGTGGGAGATTTACTCCTGGTAGGTTCAACCAAGCTGGACTGGTCTACGTGGGTAGGGGTCAGACAAAAGCTGGTACTCTGGTCCTCCAGGTTGGGGGTTTTAGCACAGGGCTGACACCCCTGTCTATGTAAAAAAATCGCACGTTACGGAAACAACAATAAATGGAAAAACTTTGCTGCAGGACGGACATCCAGAGTCTCAGGCTCGTATGACTGGCAGTGGTGAAAGCCGAAAGGAAGCCACTGGCATGAAAACGGATGCCCCGACCACAAAACATGAAACCAGAATTGGTTTTTGGAACGTCAGAACTATGAATGAGGCAGGAAAGCTGAGACAAATCACAGCAGAGATGAGGAACTACAAGATACATATCCTGGGAATAAGCGAGAGCAGATGGACAGGTAAGGGGAGAATAAAAACAGCTACAGGGGAAATAGTACTTTATTCTGGCAGAGAGGATGGTCAGCACAACGAAGGTGTAGCCATTATCCTGAAGAAAGGAATGGAAAGGTCTTTACTGGAATGGAAACCCATCAACAACAGACTGATAAGAGCAAGACTGAGAGGGAGGTTCACCAACACCACAATTATACAATGCTATGCACCAACAAATGACAGCGATGAAGAGATCAAGGAGAGTTCTATCAACAGGTACAAAAAGAAATGGAAACTACACCCAGGTGCGATCTCATTATAGTAATGGGAGACCTAAATGCGAAAGTGGGAGCACACAACAATTATAACGAAAGAGTAATGGGAAAATGCGGCAGTGGAACAGCAAATGAGAATGGGGACAAATTAATAAGCTTCTGCAGTATTAACAACCTGGTCATTGGAGGAACACTTTTTCCACACATGGAAGTGCACAAGTTAACATGGGAATCACCAAACGGATGAGACAAAAACCAGATAGATCACATAATGATCAATGGCAGATGGAGACATGCACTACAAGACGTGAAAGTAAGAAGAGGCGCAGATGTGGGAAGTGATCATCACCTAGTAGTAGCAAGACTAAAAGTGAAACTCAGAGCTGCTGGACTAGTTGCAGTCAAACAGAAAAGATACAACATCATGAAACTGAAGGATCCCCTCACCAGAAAAGCTTTCGTGGTCGACGTAAAGAGAAGATATGAGATTATCAAAAGCCAGGAAAGAACAGAGACTGATGATGTTGACCAGAGATTCAACACCATCTCAACAATATACAAGGAAAGCAGCAAGTCATGCTTGGGATTCCAGGAAAGAAAGAGCCAAGACTGGATAACACCAGATACGCTAAACACCATAGCGAAGAGAAAAGAAATGAAAAAGAAAACAGAAGCTAAGTCTCCCAGGTTAAAGGCAATATATAGTGAACAGTACAGTCAGCTGGACAAGGAAGTTAAACGTCAAACCTGTGCTAACAAAAGGACATATCTGGATGACCTTGCAAGAGAGGCATAAGAGGCAGCACTGAGAAATGAACAACGCACAGTATACAAAATAACTAAAATCATCAGTGGAAAACGAGGCGCAAACAATATTACATTAGTAAGAGATAAGCACGGAAATCTTATCATGACAGTAGAGGGACAGGAAACAAGATGGGCAGAGCATTTCAGAGAAACTCTGAATGTTCCTGAGGCTGAAAATGATCTAGATGTTAATACAGACATCCCACGAAAAGAAGAAATCATCACAGCAATCAAAGGGTTAAAGAATGGAAAAACTCCTGGTCATGATAACTTAAATACAGAGCTATTCAAGACAGACCCTGAACTAGCAGCAGAACTATTAGAACCACTATTTGCACAAGTCTGGAAAACAGGGACAACACCAACAGAGTGAAGAAAAGGAATAATTGTCAAATTGCCCAAGAAGGGAGATCTTGCAGACTGCAATAATTGGAGAGGAATAACTCTTCTCTCAGTTCCCAGCAAAATACTAGGCAGGATAATTATACAGAGAATCTCAAAAGCAGTAGACCACAAACTGAGGAAAGAACAAGCAGGATTTAGAAAGAACAGAAGATGTGTAGATCATATATTTACCCTCAGGAACATTATAGAGCAGTGCTCAGAATGGCAAAGACAGCTGTACATTAATTTCGTTGATTTTGAAAAGGCTTTTGACAGTATACATAGGGACAGTTTATGGAAAATACTGAGGGCTTATTGAATTCCAAGCTGCATAGTGTCAATCATAAAAAGCCTTTATGCCAACTTTACGTGTAGCATTGGGCAGAGCAACCTAACCTTTGAAGTGAAGACAGGAGTACGACAGGGATGCCCCTTATCAACCACTCTATTTTTAACAGTCATAGACTGGGTGATGCGTCAGACAACAGAGGGCAATCCAAGAGGAATAAGATGGACTACATTTTCTACATTGGAAGATCTGGAATATGCAGATGACATTGCACTGCTAGCACATTCACATCAACACATCCAGGAAAAAAACGGATAGACTTAATAAGTATAGCCAGCAGGTGGGCTTGAACATCAACCTAAAGAAGACAGAGGTCTTGACGCTCAATGTGAGCAACCCTGAGCCCATATCAGTAAGGAATCAGCAACTGGAACAGACAGATGCCTTCACATACCTAGGATGCATAGTAACACCAGACGGCAGAGTAAGCAGAGACATCAACAACAGAATGAACAAAGCAAGAACAGCCTTTTTTAGTCTAAACAACATCTGAAAGTCCTCTCAGTACAGCACAAGCACAAAATTAGGATTATATCAGAGCTGTGTGCTTTCTGTGCTTCTCTATGGCGCGGAGAGCTGGAGAGTTACAGAGAAGGAAATGTCGAAATTGTCCTCTTTTCACACAACATGCCTAAGAAAAATTCTCTGAATCTTTTGGCCGAATACCATCACCAACCAAGATCTGCTTACTCGGAGCAAGCAAGAGGACATGCACACCATCATAGCTGGCAGACGCTGGAGCTGGGTTGATCATGTCCTCAGAAGAGACCCCGATGCCATCACAAGAACAGCTATGCTATGGACCCCTGAAGGAAAACGAAAGAGAGGCCGACGGAAAACAACTTGGCGGAGGACTGTGGAGGCTGAGATGCAAAGAATGAAACAGAGTTGGGGCACTGTACGAAGGATGGCCGCCAACCAAGCAGAGTGGAATCAATTTGTTGTTGCCCTACAAGACGCCACCAGGCATAATGGCCACTGACTGCTTTGATGGTCGGCAGCTAAGGATCAAAGAAGAAGAAGAAAGAGCATGTGATTGCTTGGTGCCGGATTCCTGAAAGGGGACCAGCTACAGTGGTGGCTCCATGCACCATGGAGGAAATTGATGATGATAAAGAAATATAGAAGAACATAATTTAGAATTTGATAAGTATCAAAATTAGATATAAAAGGCAAGAGGAGCTTTCATTGCATTAGGAAATATATGGAAATCAATAGAAATCAAGTCCAACAAAAAAAAATCTGAATCTTAACTCTAATGTCAAATCAGTCCTATTGTATGGCTGTAAAACATGGAGAACAGCAAAAATTAAAAAAAAAACTTTCATGACATGGGTGCTTGCATTGAATAGGATTGAAATTGTTGGACCAGATCACTAATGTGGAACTGATGACAAGAACCAGACAAGTGCCAGTAGAAAAGAAGATGAGAAAAAGATGCTGGTTATGGACAGGACACACATTAAGAAATCCTGTTGATAGCGTTACACAGCAGTCATCCTTCTGGAGTTCCCAGGATTAGAGAGATAGAGGGAGAACTGAAAAACACATGGAGAAGAGAACTGGAGGAGAAAGGGATGGTATAAAGATGACACAGAAAGACTGAATTGATGGCACTATACAGGAGGATCTAAGAAAAATTCACCGAATCTTTTGGCCGAATATCATCACCAACAAAGATCTGCTTACTCGAAGCAAGCAAGAGGACATGCACACCATCATAGCTGGCAGACGCTGGAGCTGGGTTGGCCATGTCCTCAGAAGAGATCCCAATGCCATCACAAGAACAGCTATGCTTTGGACCCCTGAAGGAAAACGAAAGAGAGGCCGACCAAAAACAACTTGGTGGAGGACTGTGGAGGCTGAGATGCAAAGAATGAACCAGAGTTGGGGCACTGTACGAAGGATGGCCACCGACCGAGCAAAGTGGAATAAATTTGTTGTTGCCCTACAAGACGCCACTAGGCGTGATGGCCACTGACTGTTTTGACGGTCGGCGGCTAAGGATCAAAGATGAAGAAGATACAGGAGGATAGAACAAATCTGTTGAAGGCCTAGAGCTGAATGATGATGTTAATGTTGATGAGAAAACGGGGGAGGGGGGGGGGGGGGGAGGGGGGGGGGGGGAGAACTGCAAAGAATGTCTGAGAAAAATATCACTAGTTTTGTTTACTTGCAAAAGAGACGCACACAGTATCATTTAGATAACATGATTCAAAACAAGTAGGGAAAGCACTAGAGGCCACAGAGATGTGGTTTTACAGAAGAATGTTAAAAATACCATGGACAGCCAAAAATAGAGTAATAAGGATGTCCTGAAAAAGGCCAATGTGCAAAGGAAACTTATTTCACAAGTTAGAAAGAAGCAATCTACTTTTTTTGGGCATGTTATGAGAAGATGAAAGTTGGAATATATCGTAACAACAGGTAAGATTGAAGGGGAAAGAGATAGAGGAAGACAAAGAGAGCAAATACTGGACAATTTTACATCCATGCATGAAAATAAGTCAACAATAGAATTGATAAATGTACTGGAGACAGGAAGTTGTGGAGAGACATGATCTCCTATGCCACTAGGCATGGTACTTGAAGAAGAAGATTCAAAACAAAATAACTTTGATGTTGTTTGTTGAAGCACTTTCTTAGCCAATCAGATGCGTAAGTTCTTAGAGAATTTTACATGTCAAGGCTCAGTGAACATTGTACAGGCAGAATGTAGTTTCAAACCTTTAGCACGCTGCGGGCGACACATGTCGCCGAAGATAACCTATGCTATGCACGCTGGAGCTGCCATGTGTCGCCTTACGGATATCACCGTTTCTAGCATGAGGACTTGTGTACACGTGATTTTCAGCCCCGGATGTTATATGTAATTTTATTTGCAAGAGAGTTAGCTTCCGTTTCCGATCTTAAAAAAGCGATGGGTGTATCCGCGTTTATTTTTTGTAAATTTTTAAAATCGAAATGAATCTGCATCAAACACATGGCCATTTTTGCTCTAATTTTATTGGATTCTGACGCCATGCGGTGGGGATGAGATTTTTGTCTTTATAAGCGCTGATATCGGTGCTAAGAATATGTCTGATGGCTGAGATGGAAAAACGAAAGTAAAATGGCCTTTCAAGTATGTATAATGTTTTAGGGGTTTAGGACTAGGAATATCGGAAAGATTTAGAATTTCGGCCCGAAAATGTCACAGCTGAACTTGAGAGCGTTTGTTGCTTTTAGGCATGGTACTGATGAGATTGGGTTTTGTAACACTTTTTAGAAAAGATCGTCATTTGATTTGTATTGGTCTATTGGTCAAATGACTTTCATTGAGATGCAAGGGATATGGACCCTTCGTTTGCTGGTTATTTTTTTAAATTTTAAAATTAAAAAAAAATATTTTTTTATTATTTAAAATTCTTTTTTCGTTTTTTTCATCTTTCCTTTCCTCTCTTCCTATCACATCTAATATGTACACAAACAAATTTTATATCATCAGATTCACCATTCATTTATTTATATAAATTCCAAAAATGATAGCAATTGACCAAGAAACACAAAAACTATAGACATTAAGGGTCACCCACTATAGAAACGGGACGCTGTGAAAAAGAATGCAGCTGCAGGCGAAAATTTTCGCCAAAGAATGCAGCGTGCTAAAGGCATAATTTATGCTGGGAAGATATCCTATGGGAAATTTCCTGTGGTTTTTGGAAATCTTGGCTGGGGAATTGAGCTAGCCATCTAGATCTGCAGAGATTTATCTCAACATTTCATTAGCAGAAATGTGTGCACTTGATCAGTTTATTGGTAGTTGCAGTCAAACCAAGTTGTGGATCTGTTTGAGAAGCATGACGTGGGCCAGAAGCCACACTCTTGCCAGTGTGCATGTTTAAGATAAAATGAGTAAATAAATTATTATTTAAATAAAACAATAACCGTAAACATCATTTCTTTGTGAGGTAAAAGTGGTTCTTAAAGGTACAACAAATGAAAAAGTATGCTTTTTGAGATGGGGGGAAAGGTTGTTGCAGGCAAAGGCAGTGAGGAAGAGAACTGGTCTCCCTACCTCATAAAGCTGGACAGAGTATAGTAAAGTCTCTAACACTTCACTCCCTTAAGGCAGAATCTGCTGTGGGACTATCATTTCCTTTTTTTTTAAAATTCTACAGGTTGTTCAGTGTTATATAAAATGGCAAAATCAGTCCCTGCCTGTACCACGTCTACAGCTGGTTTACTTCAACCGAGTCCACCTTAAAGTGAACTATCAAACCGAACTTGTGTTTAATCTAGCATGGGAGAACTGGGCATACTGGGACGGCAGACAATGGACAGTTCAGACAGGTCATAATATTTTTTCATTTGATCTAACAGTTGAATTATCCATATATGCAAATATCCCTTTGTCTTTGTCATTATGTGCTCCTGGTGCTCTGGTTTGTTTACGTACTTTATGTATTCTATCCTCTGGTGTATCCTCTAACCGTTCAGTACCCACATGTGTTAATCTGTCAAACATTCTTGATTTGTCATCACTGCCTCTCTCTCATTCGTTCGCTTATATAGTCTCTAATGTTTCTCAAATTCTACTGACATTTTCATTAACTTCTTTTTTTTTTTTAAACATAATCTTGCTTTCCTTATATATTTTCCGAGACTTGTATTGTGAAAAAGGTCTGTGTTTCCAATGAAAATTTAAATTATTCAACAATAAATGTTGTTTTGGGAACACTGGTAAAAATTTCTATCAGAGAATAATTACTTAAAGATGACTTCATTACACATGGACAACTCCATCAGTGCTCCGATCTCCTCCCTTAGATCACACAAGGAGTATCTCGGCAAAGTGCACAAACTCTGTAGGACCGATGAGAATCCCAATGTGTGTATACAGGAATCACACATTCTATAAATATTTTTGTGGTCGGTTGGTTTCCAAATTTTTGAATTTTGCCAGGGCAGCAGCCGTACGACCTACTCTTTACAATTTCCAACTGCTGAGGGGTTTTTAATGTGCACAACTTACATATGGGACCTCCTTTTTTTTAACGCCCTTATCCGAGAAGGCTAGGCATCCGATCTCACTACCCAGGAGACCAGAGAGTAGTATGAAATCATTAGGACCACAGGTTCTGAAAAAAAAATTGCCATAAATTATATTCACTCCACTGGGAATCGAACCTGGTACCTTTATAATTCGAGGAAAAAGCCATACCTCTTAGCCACTCTAACCCCTTACTAAAGATGAATGAATCAGTTACATAAAGTGAAACTCTCTAGCTCTAGTTTCCTCTGTGGTCATTTACTTGTCCTTCTGTCTATACTCATAAAAGACTTTATGTGCTATTTTTGACAGTTGTTGAAGCTTCAGGAAAACCATTATATGCAATTGTCAATGATCATAAAAATCTAAAGTGGTCTTTTTAAGCTGTAGTTTGGCATTTTATATTCCCCTCCTTCCGTTTTTTTTATTTGCTTTTTATAGAGTATGGGACAACAAATGCAGGAGCCTGAAGGAACTGTCTACATCATAGCATTGCCATTGGGCTGTAGTCCTGGTGTCTCCAGCTATTGGGCTGTAGTCCTGGTGTCTCCAGCTATTTGGCTGTAGTCCTGGTGTCTCCAGCTATTTGGCTGTAGTCCTGGTGTCTTCAGCTATTTGGCTGTAGTCCTGGTGTCTCCAGCTATTTGGCTGTAGTCCTGGTGTCTCCAGCTATTTGGCTGTAGTCCTGGTGTCTCCAGCTATTTGGCTGTAGTCCTGGTGTCTTCAGCTATTTGGCTGTAGTCCAAGTGTCTCCAGCTATTTGGCTGTAGTCCTGGTGTCTCCAGCTATTTGTTTTACATGGTGGGGTTATTCTACATTTGGGACTTCTGCTTTCATGCAAATAAGCAATCAAAATGGCTGCACCCACTACAAAGCCTGTAAAGAGCAATTGAATTTTTTCCTTTTTTTGTTGTTGATGACGGTGTACTCTCCATAGAAAAAAAAAAGCGAGTTGCGTGATACTGTGGTTTCCGGTGCGCCTTCTGGCCCAGTATCTATGACTTTAGCACCTGTTCAACGGGAGAGTGGGCTCATCCCTAATCTGTTTATGTTCTCAGTAGTAGACTATTCGCAAGCAGCCTGGGGGTGTCACTGCTCTGCGTGAACCTTGTTTACCGAGGCGGCATCCGAGCTCGTATGGTGAAAATATGGTTGCGTTATCTTCAAAATAGCCCTGTCTTTCCCAGGGCTTTTCTGCCATCCTGCAGCTTTGAGTTAGGGAGTTCTGAGCTCCAGTCTCTTTCCCAGGCATTTTATCCTGGCCTGGCACACATACAGAGGACCCCACTTCTGGTTCTAAGTTAGCAGTTGGGGATAGGTGGGGTAGCACTCTGTGCATTCCCCGTCATCCAGGGGGCTCTCCAACTATGCAGAGCTTGCACAATGCTGTGCTCTGGTTCTGGGCTCTCCCAAGGAATCCTCACGTCCTGCACAGAGCCACTTCCAGATACCCACCACCTGCCAACCCTCCATTGTAGAAATCTCCTGCATGCGGCCATCCAGTCAAGAGCCAGTATTAAGTCTGGTGCCCAAGTGATCCCCCCAAGCTCAGTGTGCAATGCTGGGTTCTCATCATGCTGCAACACAGGGGGGATTGTGATGCTCAGCCATCTCTCACAACTCTGCACCGATAAGTGACATCGGGGACTTAACTGTGCCTCAGTACTGGGAGGCCCCGTTTCCGGGTACACCACACACAGCCAATTGAGGCAACGGTCGCCGTGGGCGTGTCTTCAGTGGGGAAGTTGTGGAGTCTTCCTGTCCATGTTCTTGCACATCCTAACACTGCCCGCAAGACATCGGAGGTTTGGAGAGTGGCCTTCTCTGACATCCACATCCAAATACTATAGCATTCTGCCTAGCTGGTGGTCATATAATGTTGACTCCAGATATGCCTCATGCATAGTATTCTGTTATAGAGTTTCCTATCCTACATACATGGATACATAAAATATGAAAATTACTAAATAACTGACCATTATTCCTTTTTAAAGATTGTAACAAATATTAGAGGATACAGAAAAATCTACAAAAGAAAAATAGGGATTAATACTGCAATGAAGGGTATCAAAATCAGACATATTTTTGATACCTACAAAGACAGCAGACTTTAATGAAAACCATAATGAAGGAAAAGGCTGAAGGCAAAGAGGACTTCAGCAGCATAAGTAGTTCATCAGGGTACATCATGAAGATTGGTTTGGTTTGAAAGACTATCTTCATTGCACACGGACAACTCCATCAGTGCTCTGACCTCCTCCTTTAGATCACACAAGGAGGATCTCAGCATAGTGCACAAAATCCGTAGCACTGGCAAGGATCCCGATGTGTGTATACATGCATCGCACATTCTATACACTTTTTTGTGGCAGGTAGATTTTTCCAAATTTTTTGTTTTGTAAATTTTGTCAGGGCAGCAGCCATATGGCCTACTCTTTACGATTTCCAACTGCCGAGGGATTTTTAACGTGCGCAACTTGCACACGGGACCTCCTATTTTTTCACAGCTATCTGGGAGGGCTAGGCATCCGATCTCACTACCCATGAGACCAAGGGGGAGTATGTCATGATTAGGACCACTGGTTCTTAAAAAAAATTTCCACAAATTATATTCCCTCTACTGGGAATTGAACCCGGTACCTCTAGAATTTGAGGCTGACCATACCTCTTAGCCACTCCGACCCCCACACATCATGAAGATAAAAGACAGAATCTAGTGATTTACTGCATTCAACCTTCTATGAGGATATGGCTGCTGTATTAACCAGAAATAAATTATACACCACATAACTGTTACTTGTGACACGTAAGTATGTAAAGTATATCGAACCTAACTGAAATCATCTTCATTACTCTGTATTTGTGTAAATCCAGTCTACGATATTTACTCTTAACAAATATGCTTATTTACATCATAAGAGTTAAGTAAGGCAATAGGCAGTGAGGAAGGGAACTAGTAACCCCATCTCATAAAAGCAGCTGGACCTAGTATGGGGAAGTCTCCAACTTCACTCCCCACAGGCAGTATCTGCTATGGGACTACCCTTTTTTTTTTTAATGCATCATGAGCTCAAATAACTCCACAGTCATACACATTTAGTATAAATTTCTCCCCCCAAAAAATTTGATGAGATGAATACATTTTTGTCTGAGTGAAACATGTAAAAATCAGGTGATTTAAAAAAAAAAAAAGGACTCTTCAACATTAACAGTCCTCGAGTAGCAACATGTACAGGTCACAGAAGGGAGATGTCAATACTCTCTGCCACTTGCTTCTCTAACTCAGCCAGTTCTTTCTTTTGTTGTTCTATTCTTATTTTTACTTCGGACGGATCAGGAGGCAAGCTGGAGAAAGACTGGAGTTCTGCATGCATTGGTGCAAGTTTGTTCTGCAACGACTTCAGCGTCTCATATTTCTTCACCAAACTTTCGTGGAAGATAGACTCATTAACCTTGGTTTCTTTCAGCTGTGCCTGTAACTTTGACATTTCTTTTCCGTATTTTTTAATCTTATTAAGAAGAAAGGTAATATCAACTTTCCTCTTCTCACAAAGTGGTCGATTTTCTGTGTCCTTTGCTTTCACATTCTCTAGTGCCATATTGAGAGCACTGCATTTAAGCATGACACTATGAGTCTTTGCTGCAAGCTGTTTCAGATGCCGAGCCTCTTGTTGCCGCTGTTCTAAAACATGCTGCAGCTGACTGTCTAAATCTTGTAGGGCAAGAAAATAGCATGTATCTGATGAGTCCTTAATGTCAAGTAATGTTCCAAGTTTTGCCAAAGTCCTCACACAACTGGCTCCAGATTGAGACAAGTTGTCTGAACCCATGTTCAGTCGTGACAATATTGCTGACAAACGCTGCGCTTCAGCATTATACTCATTGGTTTTCTGTTCAAGATCATCCACAATCAACTGAACACTGCGATCTTTTTTACAATTGATGAGCATCAGTTGATGAAGGTACTGTATTGTTGTTGGATTTAGTTCAAACTCGGGAATGGGTTCATCTCCAAACAGATTTTCTAACCAAGCATACACTCTATTTACTACCAGCGACCGGACGTCCAGACGTATTAAATATCTTGTTGTTGATAAAATTGATAATTAAGAGATCTGAACATCTGGGTAAAATAGGCAGCCTACCCAACATTCAAAGGAAAGAAATCACCAGCATATATTTAAAAAAACAACTTTTTTTTTCAAAATGCAGAACATATTAAATGCACAATCCCTTTTGGCAAAGTTATGTAACTGTTACTAGAAGCACACTAACCTATGCATGTAGATTCTCTAATAACGCCCACTTGACTGAATAAATTGTCCAATAGTGTTAACAGCCTGTCCAGACATTCAATGCATGATGCATATAAATTACTGGACATTTCTCTGAAAATGTTTACACTTTTCAGTGCATCTCTCTGAATACCACTTCTCCAAATTTTCCTGTACTCTGAGGGAAATTAATTCCTATTTGGAAATACATTTTCCTTACAAAAACAAGAACATCGTATGGACGTCGTGTGAACTTTAACCTGTATAATTATCAGATTTTCAATGTTTACAGGCAAGGATTCTTGATATAATCTAATTGTTTAGTTAAAAAATCTGCCCGGGATAATCCATAGTGTCAAAATGAGGATGGTCAGCAGCACTGTAAGTGAGGGTGGGTGGGAAGAAATGGTTCTTGACAGATTGTCATCATTTCCCTATTTGCTCCTAATGGAGCATAGAACCACCACTGCATGTGGTCACCTTATAGGAAGCCTGCACCAAAGCATTCATGTGTTCTTGCAGTCATGATGAGGTTGGCAGCCTCTTGCTCAGCTTCAGATTGTCACCTCTTCCGACATGCTTGAGCGACTAATAGGTCTCCTATTGTGTCTACAAAGATTCCCAGGAACTACATGTGGCACTGACAGATTGTGCACTGACAGATTGTGCACTGACAGATTGTGCGGTGAAAAAAAATATTTTGTTGTCTCACTTGTTTTTTTTTTTCTTGCAGGTCTGATGTATTTATACTGTGGAGGTCAGCAGCCTTTCCAGAAAAAAGCAGTACCTTCGAGCGTTCTGTCTGCGGAGTTCCACGTGCGTGGTGATGAACAGAAAGAGAAGCTGTCCCAACAAAAGGAGCCAGTCAGCCGTACTTATTTTGGTAGTAGAGTGTGATAAAAAATGTCAGGTATAAGCCAGAATTCCCAGGAATGTACTGAATGTTGTTGTATAACGAAGAAAAGAAAACCATGTAATGGTATTTTCTTGCTTACAGTTTGAACAGGTTAGACAAGTCCTATAAAAATAATGGTAAACATCAGCACAAATAAGCGATATTTAATTCATTCATGGTATTTCTTACATATTCATAATACATTATGACACTTTCATGTTGCCATTGATGCAGATAAAAAAAAAAAAAAAAAAAAAACCTGACTTCTGCTTCACTGTTACAGCTTTGATAAACGTTAAGAGCTACCTCAGGGTAAGAGCTGATTTATTAAAGTTGACTTTAAACTCACCGTCACAGCTGTCATGAAAAACTACTAGTGTTATATTTGATACACTGCTCAAGCAGGACCCTTGTTAATGTTTATTTAAGTAAATGAAAAGTGTATTAATGTACACACATTTGCTATGTTTAGAAATATGTAATAAATGTAATAAACAGAAATTTACTGTTAACTCTTTGACTCCGTTACAATGCTCAGAGCGTTGGTCACATTTGACACCCATGCCAAAACAACAGTCACAGCGTTGTTTTTAGTTTATCATCAGTAGATCACAAAAAGTGTCTGTTTAATGCAGTTTATATTTTAAAACGTGTAAAATTACTTCTGCTACTATTTAAACAACTAATTTGAGTGTAGTTAAGCAGAACATGTGCGTGTTTTGATGTTATTATTACAATTTGTGTGACGATACGCGTGTTTGTGTTTTTCATTGTTATTGCTACAGAAATAAGTCAAGCTTTATATTTACAATTTCTAAGCCTCCTAAGCGAATAATTGTGTCAAACTACTTAGAAACATTGCTGACATTGACAATAATTGTTTGGTAGCCACAGTTTGTTGTCAAATAACGGAATTAGTGCAGAAAGGCTCAACACATTAGATTTAGCTGATGAGTGGGTGAAGTCCTATTCTGGCCAATCAAAAAGCAACAAAACTAGACCTACAGTAACATCTAATCACTAGTCCTAGGTAGTAGATGAAGCTAGGGATTCTAATAAAACCTAAAACAAGTGTAAAAAGTTTTTATATGATGTTATTCTTTATTTGTTTGAAAAATTACGTTATGCAATATTGCATACATTTTTTAAATTCTTATAAGGGATCACAGTAAACATTGGTGTACTAATGTGGCCACAATTAGTGTTTTATTACTCTTAAATGGATTACCTTGATGTTTGAAGACTAAAAAGAAAGTTTTATTGCCTGCAACAGTAAGTTGTCTTTGGTAAGCTTTTATTCTACTGTGAACGTTTTAGTGTTTTTTCAATTTACATGCAACATGTTTTAAGTATACCGAACGTACTTGTATCAATACTACAACAGACACTATATATTATAATTCTCTATCTATTTCCCTGCAGTTTGGTATATAATAAGTACATGTTCACAGAAAAGATTTACATAAAATTTACACTAAAAGATAGTACACTTCACCGTTTAGAATTCTTAAAAAAATAACTACGGCACAGGGTGGAAAATAATTATGGAAGCAAAGAGTGGAATGAAAATATTTTTTTTAATTAATTCATTTCTATTTCTGCTCTTGATGGAGCATGGAGCCACAGATGCAGCTGGTACACTTGCAGGAAGCCTGTACCAAGACATTTATCAGATTTTGTAGCGGTGGTGTTTGTAGCAATCTGTTTTACATACTGTAATGAGGTTACCAGCCCCATTCACAACTTCATATTGGCCACCTCTTATGACATGCCTGAGGGAGTAGTCGTCCTATTCTTTAGTCCCCTCAAAGACCTCTGGGAACATGGGGCTTATTTTTTGTTGGCTGTTTAAAAATATGATATATGTAATCTGCGTGCAGTTATTGGTATTTATCTGTAATAAGCTTACAGTATTGCATTTATTATTTCTTATATGTGAACAATAAGTGATTTGCCGTTTGAATGACTTAGACTTTGCCGATCCTCGGCATTATGAGTGTTCACTCTATTTTTTTTTTCATACCATCTGAAACAGCCTGCAATAATTGATATATTGTAAATTGCAGTTTTACTGCTGTAGTATCTTTTGTTCGCATGTGATACTGTATGCTTCTGTTAAAACTGTTTTTCTCCTTTTTTTTGTGTGCAGCGACAAAAAACTATTAAACTTTGCAGTAACTGTTGACCACTGAACTTTTGCATTCTTAGTGTTTTATTTGCTTACTGGTGTGCACTCAACATAATTTTTATTGCCTTCTGCAAGTAGAAAATATAAATTAATAACATTGTTGGGATTTAAAAATGTTTTCTTATCCAAGATGTTTATACACAGGACACACATCTAGGAAACCTGTTGATCACATGATGTTTATACATAGGACACACATTTAGGAAACCTGTTGATCACATGATGTTTATACATAGGACACACATTTAAGGAAACCTGTTGATCACATGATGTTTATACATAGGACACACATTTAGGAAACCTGTGATCACATGATGTTTATACATAGAACACACATTTAGTAAACCTGTTGATCACATGATGTTTATACATAGGACACACATCTAGGAAACCTGTTGATCACATGATGTTTATACATAGGACCCACATCTAGGAAACCTGTTGATCACATGATGTTTATACATAGGACACACATTTAGGAAACCTGTGATCACATGATGTTTATACATAGGACACACATTTAGGAAACCTGTTGATCACATGATGTTTATACATAGGACACACATTTAGTAAACCTGTTGATCACATGACATGACAGTACTTATTCTGGAATCTCCAGGTGGTAGACCAAAAAACACATGAAGAAGAGAACTGGTGACAAATGAAACTGAGGAGAAAAACGAGGAAAGAACTTGAACTGATGTCATGTGACAGGGGGATTTGGCATGTGTTTTGTTGAAGGCCTATGCTCCTTTGGGAGCTAAAGGGTGTTAATTGATATATATTGATTGTTTTTTGCACGAGTAATTTATACGGCCATTAAAAATAAAGTGGTTGATAAGGGGCATCCCTGTCTTTGAATAATTGTTGTTTTATGGTACAGCAGAGGCTGGGGGTTTCATATCAGTGACTGCCTTGTGATACTAGCAGAAGACTTTTTAAATATGTGTCCTATCCATTTCCAGTGTCTTTTTCTCATCTCTTGTTTTACCAGTATTTGTCATATTCTTTTACTTAGTTCCACATTTTGAGGAATTATGACAAAACAAAGGAAGCATAAATCAACAGTATTAGCATCTGTCCATTTCATTCATCATGTATCACTGGTTTGTTTGCTAAATGGTTGCTCACCAGTAATTTCTGTTTTGGGCCATTTGGGCTTTGACTTCCTCTTCTACCATTCTTCTCAAGGTTCTATTTGGCCTCCACTCTGGTTTCTAGTCAAGTGAATGGCTAGTTATACTGGTAAATTGTTTATCTAAAAATACATTGCATAAATCTCCACTTTATATTTCTAAATCGTTGGATGTCTTGATTGTTGTCTCATTAGCACCATCATGAAACACAAGTAGATTCTTTGATCCTTAGCCAATGACTGACAAAGTGGTGAGTGGCTCTGGGTCATGCTTACTCCACCAAGTATGTTGCTTTTACCATCTTTCTGGCATCAGTTTGGGTCACTTGGGCTCTCGCCCTTCGGCCCATCATAGCAGTTCTAGTGGTAGTTGTTAATGTTGATCAGAATAGGGGCTCAGTCAACTTGTCTTTCCTTTTCAATTTTCTGCCCATTGAGAGTAATATTTAGAAGGTCTGCTTTCACTATGGAGTTGTTCAAGGAGCATCACATCACATAGACTTTGTTGGGATTGACTTTAGAGCCAGTGTTTTTCAAACACCTCATGTAGTGTCACGTGTATGTCAGTCAGAGCCAGTCTTGTAAATGAGTATGTCATCTGCAAAAGTCAATGCTCGTTTCAGCCCAGTTGGCTGAATGGTGGCTACTTTTGCTTTGTCGATGTTAAACAGCACTGGTGATAGTCCTGGACAAATGCACTTTGATTCTGATGTTCATGTTCCCAAGTGAAATGCAACTGATCTCTCAGTTAAGGCAGTTGCTATCCATCTTGTTTGACAAGCCATTACATAGTTCATTACGGTTTAAAAGTTCACACTGTTATAAGCATCCTCTAGGTCAATGGCTACATCAACAGTTTCTCATTTACCCTGGAACCTCTCGTACACATCATAGGCAAATGTTCCAGCGTTACCCCATGTTACTTTCATGCGTCTATAACTTCCCAGGGTATCAGGGAGGGTTTGTGCATTTTAGAGGTGGTTTTTATTTTTCTTGCTATGATTTTTTCTAGTAAATTACCATAGACATTCTGCAGTGTGATAATTTTATAGCTGCTGAGAAATATGGGGTCTTTACCAGGTTTAAGAAGTGGCCGTAGATAACTATGTATCCAGTCTTCTGGCACCTCACCACATTCTTCAAGCCTGTGTCATCAAGCTGTTTTATGTAGTGATACTGTATACCATCAGGAACCGGGTCAGTGTTTCTACTGTTTTCTAAAGTGCATTCGTCTTCTTCGGATATAAGGTCAAAATATATGTCGCCTCTTCTGTCACTTTCCATGATACAGTCTTTAATTCCTTGGCGGGCAGCATTATCACCGTTATCTGTCCCTTTTAGGCATTGGTATGCAGGTTTATTCTTGACGAGCTTACAATATTAGAAATTGGTTGACTTGTACTGTTCCTATTCATCCTTCGATGTAAGGATCAGAATTTAGACCAGAGTTTTTTCAGTGCCTACATGTGCTAGTAGTGCCAGGGTCAAAGTAGATGTAATGCATTTATAAAACTTTTGATGTAATACATTTACTGAAACCGCGGCTGAAAAAACGTCTGACTGCTTGGTGCAGGCTTCCTGCACGGGGACCAAATGCAGTGGTGGCTCTATTTTCTGTAAGAAGCGCATGGGAAAATGATGATGATGATATTTTTTAATTGTAACATTTAACAATGGCTGCACCATCTGCTGTAGATAACATCAGGTGGTCACTTTGCAATATTTCCTTTTGTTTGGGTTTCAGTCACTGTTTGGGTGTCTAGATTCCAAATGTTATGTATGGATGTCAACCCTGCATAGATGTCAACCCTGCATAGATGTGAAATCAAATGTTAAGAGAAAAGGTGACAGAATAATTCTGGGTTTTAAAATAAAAAGGCTGTTGAAACAGATAGAAAGGAAGGATTCCTAAATGTTTGTAACTCAGGACAATTCAGAAATTACTGATAAACAATGAAGAGTTTTTTAATTGGTTGCAAATTTTAAAAAATAATGCTCTGAACTGATATCTTTGATAAGTACACAAATTTATACTATTTGATATGCATGGAGGTGTATCTGCAGCCATCCCTATGTGACCACCAGCTATGCATAATGCTACAGTATACATATGTGGAAGTGAACCTCTGTCTGTGAGGCTAATTACATCCTCATTGACTCTTAAAATCATCCACACACTTCCAGGGATTCCCCCCTGTGGTGAAACTTGTTGAGAACCCAGCATTGCGCACTAAGATTGGAGAAGTCACTTGAGCACCAAAAGTGATTCTTTGGCTTTGACCTGATTGACTGCATGCAGAAGGATCTCACTATGGACCCAGTGATAGTCAAGGGAAGCTGAGAAGTGGCTCTGTGTAAGATGTGACAATTCCTTGGGAGAGCCCAGAACCAGAGCACAGTATTTTAGTTCTGCATAGTAGGAGAGTACCCTTGGATGGCGGGGAATGCACAGTGTGCCACGCGCTTCTTCCTCCTGGCTTGGGACCAGATGTGATGATCTTTTAAATGCCAGTTAAGCTTGAGAAACTGGAGCTCATGACTTCAACTCAACACGTTTCAGACTGGCAGAAGAGCCACAGGAAAAGCCTAGATCTAGTGTAGATCAGCGGTTCCCAACCAGTGGTATGCGTACCCCTGGGGGTACGCGACAGGATGTTCAGGGGTACGCGAAAAAAAATTGAGTAATGGCGGAAAAAAGATACATATGTCAACAGTGTAAAAGACAAGTCAAAAGTTGTGAAATTAATTCAACGCTATACTATACAACATGAACTGTGTGAGACAATCTCCGCCGTTTTTTTTTTGCGCGCCACTGGCGTGCTGTCTGCTTGGACTGTCGTGTGAGAAAATCTATGGCGTTTCGTATGACCACAATTAAATATTTTTACACAATAGTCATCATTATGATGACTATGGGATTATAGTTGTGCCGTTGAATATTTCATCAAAAATATGACTTGTTTGATCTTCCACACTATCTATGAACGTCTAATGTCCCGGAAGTAATAGTGTCGATTCTTGACCCAAATTTTACAAACGTGAGACAGTGAGACAGTGTTTCTATATACAGTAGTTTTTGTCATTGTCTTAACTTAACTTAAAGTGATTAATTGTTCAATTCGTGTATTATCAGATATGGATCAGTGGTTGAAAACTGGCACAGTAAAAAAAGCTGAAACATAATGTGAAATGTGATCAATCGCCAAGTACTTCTCAGGACACACCTAAGACTTTGGTGCAGGATAGTGAAAAGACACGATCTTCAGTTTTACATAGAGCTAAAAAGAGAAAATACAGTGACGAATACATGAAGTAAGGGTTTTTGTTTATAGGAGATGAGGACTGTGCTAAGCCCCACTGTGTAGTGTGTCGGGAAGTATTATCCAATGGTAGCATGAAACCTTCGTTACTCTTGCAGCATTTACAAACAAAACACCCCAGTTATGAAAACAAGGAACGCAATTTTTTTCAGCGACTATCGAAACAACAGAATGTGAAATCGTACTTGTCATCAGCTAACAAAGATAACGAAAATGCGGTTGAAGCCTCCTACCGTATTAGTTATCGTATTGCTAAATGTGGTAAAAATCATACTATAGCTGAGAATTTAATTTCTCCTTGTATAAAAGATGCCATTCTGTGCATGCTCGGAGAGGAACATGTTCGCAAAATGAACATTATCCCTCTTTCGAACAGTAAAATTTCTCGAAGAATGCAGGATATGTCTGACGATGTTGAAGCGACAATAATAAGTAGAATTAAAAATAGTAAATTCTTTGCTATTCAAGTTGACGAAAGCACAGATATTGCTAATTTCGCTGTTTTGCTTGTTATTGTGAGGTATTTGAAAAGCAATGAAGTTGAAGAAAACCTTTTGCTTTGTCATCCTCTGTCAGTGCTTACAAGAGGTGAGGATATATTTCATGCTATTGATTCTTATTTCAAAGAAAAGGACATTAATTGGTCTAATTGTTGTGGACTATGCACTAACGGAGCCAAGTCTATGTCAGTGTGATGCCGCACTGTAATTATGTCTTTCAACCGGCCCGATTCTGTCGTCTATTTTGTATTTCCGGCCCGATTCTGTGGTTCTACTTTGAATTTTCACCATTTTATTTCTTCTCATTTGAATATATATCGTGTTTGGTATTTTTGAGTAGGAAAATTAAATGGGTTCGTTTTATGACGGTAGATTTATTTTACACTCGACCAGTTTTATTTTCTTCTGATCACGCGATTTTCCGTTGTTTACGGAAATCGCTATTTTCGGGCATGCCGGTATGACGCGTCAGAAACGCACGTGGACGTGATGTCATTTTGGACACGCGGTCGGGTTGTTTTCAAATGTGATTGGCGTAGCTCATAGTTATGTTTATTTTTCTGAGCGTTTCCATTGGTCGAGGGAAAGCTAGGGTATGCTCAGGAGAGAACACGCGGGGTTGGTCCCAGTGTGTATAAATAGTCAGTTAAACGGCGGCCTAGTTCTCTATCGTAAGAAATATTGTCAGCCGTCAGACTTCGCATTATCGTTCTCCACGGTGGGAAAAACCAGCGATAATAGGTATGTAGGATTTTATTTTCGTTTATTTATTAGTGGTTCTTTTAGAATTTCGTCCGTAGTTAATTTCTTCGGGGGACATTAACTTTTCAGTTTTAAAATAAACGATAGTGCCATCCATTATCATTTTTTGAAGAACGACGTAAATGCAACAGTGTGCTTATTCTTTCTATGATTTTGGCAGTAGATAGGAGTGTGTGAAGTTGTGAGAAACACGTGTGCCCATATTTGTAGAACGTTATGTAAAACCACCATTTATTTCTGTGTATTTACTAATGTAATTTTATGGGGAAATCCCTGGTGTGTTCGTTAATTTTACTGAGCCTTAAATGGGAGAAATATTGTCGGAGGGTTCAGATTTACGTTGTAAGTGAATTTTACTGCTTAGAGGAGTAAACTATTCCTATAGCGATATTTCATTTAAATTGGGGCTTAAGTAGGAAACCTCATGTGTAAATGTTAAAAAAGGGAGACCCCGGAATTTCGGACAAACGAAGTTCCCGAGTTGAAAATGTTGACACGTGGGTAGCCATGTGTGACGGGCAAGTGGCCCGTCAGACAGGTTTTGTTTATTTGGCTGGCGGATTTTAGTTGAGAGAGAGAGAGGAGGAGGGAGATTTAAGTGCCACGTGGAATAGAAATATTTTATGTATCGTTTTCAAAACGAGAGAAGGGGAGAGAGGAGGAGAGAGATTTAAGTGCCACGTGGGTAATATTAATTTTTGTATTGTTGTACATGACGAGTGAGCCACGTGGGCAATATTATTTTATGTATTGTTGTAAAAGAAGAGTGAAGGGGAGTTAGGTTAGAGATGCGTTAGGTTGGAATTGTTATACAATAGACGCATCTTCTTTTAATTTCAGCGAGTCGCGGCAAGAATAGTGGGGGAGCGTAAATTTGCCCATGTGCAAAATTACCTACGGCAACAGGACCTATGTTAAGGGTCAGACCTATGGTCTCTGGCAGTGAAGTCCCTATGCTTCAGCGGGACCGTGGTTTATTTATCATACAGCCGAGAGCATCGCTATTATAGTCTCCAGCAACGGCAGGTGGCCGGGAGACTGGTTTCAATTGCGTACAGCCGGAAATCAAGGCTGTGGTTTTTTTCCTCTAACTCCGGAGCGGGTTAAAAGAGGGAAGCTATTCAGCAGCAGAGAAGTTTTGTCGACAGTTCAACAAGTACCTCATGCTTGACGCCAGAACTTCATCCTCATCATCGCAGAATTCAGGAACAGGTGACAGGGTTACCATACCTCGGTCCTGAAAGTAACGAGAGAAGAGCGTAACGGAGATGCCGCATCATCAGTCGTCGAGTGTTAGAGAGACACTGAGACCAAGAGAGAGAGAGACAGAGAGAGAGAGAGAAGGAGGGAGAAAATAGACAGGACCAGTAGGGTCTGTTCAGTATCCACTTGACGGATAGATACCGAGCCATTGTGTTACTCCAAGTCTATTATTTGTAGCATTTCCAGTGGTGTTAGTTAGCGGCGCATATCGCCTACCTAGAGGAAAGCGGTGTAGACGGTTCGTTGAGGAAGAGTCAACAGGACTGAGACAGTAGCAATCTTAGTGGTATTAGAGAGTGGAGGCTAAAGTTGACAGCCCCACAAGATCAAAGTACTTTAAAGCACTAACCATTTTTATTGTTCCTCAGCAGGGTGACAGGAAGAGTGAATGTGATTGAGGTTTTTTTTTTGAGGGTCTTGCTATTTAATCGTTAATTGTTTTCAGGCCGTGCAACAGTGCACGCTATCGACTGACTTGATGACGTAATATGCCATGTTATGTTTTTCTTGTATGTAAATAAATATATACATATATTATTTACTGGATCAGCTTCTATTCTATACTATACCTACATGTGGTCTGTATAGTGGTGTCTGTGGTCGTTTATACACCTTATCTCCTTGTATTTAAAGGAAGTCAGAGGAGGGTGAGATTATAGCCAGTTGGACGTCACGAAGCGGCAAGGGCGAGTCAAAACCTGGTTCTATCCCTTGAGCCAATAGTCTCATCTGTCCACAGGCATGTCATTTTCCATCTAAATTCTATCTTCTCAGACTTTCTCATACTAGGGTCTTGTTTTCATTCAGGCAAACTCTATAAACTTAAAACCACTTCGTGACAGTCAGGTTGCTACTCCGGTTTACGCGCTCGTGTCACAAAGGTAGCCCCCAATATAACCTGGAGCCACTGCTGCACCCACAGGCAAAGCCTTGCATCTAACCACCTCCCTGGTGAATCAAAAGTCGTTCTTGATGAAGCTGTGAAAGTGGTTAATTTTATAAAGTCAAAGTCCACAAACTCGAGGCTTTTCAAAGCACTGTGTGAAGAGATGAATAGTCTTCATTCTACCCTGCTCCTTCAAACACGAGTAAGGTGGCTCTCGCCTGGTAAAGTCCTTACTTGGCTGTTCGAACTTAGACATGAAGTCCAACTTTTTTTGGAAGACCATCCTTTCCAACTTACTTCAAAGTTACTTGACTGTGATTGGCTTCAGAGTCTTGCATACTTATCGGATATTTTCCTACAAATAAACAAACTAAATTTGGCACTTCAGAATAGCTCGGTAACGATCTTCAATGTTTCAGACAAAATTGAATCTATGATTAAAAAATTAGATTTTTGGAGGTCGTGTATTGAAAAAGGCCAGCCTGAGGTATTTGAAACTCTGCACAATTTCCTATCTGAGAACGAGCTGCACCTCTCCCAGGAAAAGTTAGTTGCTTATCCTTTACAGGACGTGGCAATCAACCCCAGCTTTTATTGGCTGTTTGTGATTTTTCTAGGCAATTTTTTTCATTCAGTAGTTTGCCATTGCTTTCTGAACGGTACGGCGTTTATACCATTGTTAAAAATCCACACAAAGTGATCTGCTACCAAACCGCCCGCAGCAGGTTTCGAACCTGGTATATCTGGATTATGAAACTGCGTTCATATCCATTAGGCCACAGACGCCGAAACGAGCGAGAAAATAATTGAACACTTGAAAGGGCTAAAATCATCTTTCGACAAGTACTTTCCGAAACCTGGAAAAGAGAACTACTGGATTGTAAATCCCTTTGAAGAAGAGTATTTCCAAGCAGCCACATTATCAATCAACGAAAAAGAGAAGTTGATTGAACTTTCGACTGAAAATACTTTAACTCTTAGTATCCGGCAAGCCCCGTGAAGTGGCGCGGGTTTAGTACCAATTTTACGGCTCGCCAGTTCAAGTGGCGCGACGGTAACGATAGCTAAACTAGTGGGTAAAAACGCGGTTTTAGCTGCCGTATAGTAAGAGTTACTAGCTCAATTCAAAGGAAAATTCCTTATTAACTTTTGGGGAGACATCAGTAGAGAATATGAATAGCTGACCGACAAGGCGCTTAACTTTCTGTTGCCATTTACAAATACTGAGCTGGTGGAGAGGGCTTTCTCTTCTTATACCTTTATAAAAAATAAATACCATAGTAAACTGAATGCAGGACCAGAATTGAGACTGTATCTTACAGTATTGAATAGTATTGAAGAGACTGTAACTACCGTAAAATCTCGCGTATAATACGCACTCGTGTATAATACGCATGCTTGATTTAGCCCAAAATTTTCTGGTAAAATGGAAATTCGGGTATAATACGCACCATAATTTTTCAAGATTTTATTTTATTAAACATTTGTTAAAAATCTGAAAGAAGATGGAAGATGCTGCGCGATAGTAGTTTTTCGACGAACTGAAAGACCATGTCGCTTCATAAAATGAACTGCCCATCCATATGACGCTTTAAATGTTGTTCTGCCTGTACGAGATTTTATAAGTTCCAGAGCTTTAAGTCGGATTTCAATGCATGAAACACCGATGCCTTGTTGCCTTCTATCCACTACCCACTCCAATAATGTTTTTTTCTAGGTCTGGAAGATCTGGTGGTGACCCACGATTCGCCTTTTTCTTACTAGGCAACACTTGCAGCGCCTCTTTATTTTTTCGCCATAATCGAATGTTGCACTCGTTAATGGAAAAATGTCGACTTGCTGCCCGATTGCCGTTAGATTCTGCATATTTTACTACTAAGAGCTTTTTTGTTGCAGTACAACATTTTCTCGAATTCATTTTTAGGGCTCAAAATAATAAAATGACAAACTTCACAACCAAGCTTAATATCAAAACAGATTGAAGACCAAGAGTGCGAAATGCGTTTTGCAACAATGTCTGACACATATGAAAACACATGACACATTCAATTTTGCGCCATTTTCACTGTCAAATTGTGACAAAAACTTGACAGACTTTCCAATGTAGGTTACTTTCGATATCAAAAATTACGTATTGTTTAGTACTCGCGTATAATACGCACCCGAGTTTTAGCGGGCAAAAATGAGTAAAAATTGTGCGTATTATACGCGAGATTTTACGGTATATATATTCTTGCATCTTAATTGAACCTGATTTAAAAAAAACTATGTGCCTCAAAACGAGCTCAAGGATCGCACTGAACATTTGTCATAGTCACGTGACATGTGTGTTATAAAAAGTGATTTCAACTTTTAACAATAACAACGTTTTTATTATTATTAATAAATTAAATGTGTTAATTTTTATTGTAACTTCAGATTTTTTAAATGTAAAAATATATGCACTGTTTGTTCACCTTCTTATTATATTGTTTTTTAATTCCGTGGTTGGCCCCTTATTTCTGGTTATAATCTATAAATTTTGAATAACAGCAACTATATTAATTTCAAATATTTTGCTAATATTAGGGGTACTATTTATAGGAATGGGCTGCCAAGGGGAACGCAAGTGAAAAAAGGTTGGGAACCGCTGGTGTAGATAATGCCAAGGACTCGTCAAACTGGTATTGGCTGCAAAAGAGCGAGAAGCTCAGCAGTCCTAGTTAAACAACAATAACAATACTATTTGATAAAAACAAAACAAAACAAAAAAACACAAACACTCATTATACCAAATGCTGTTATAACAAGAAGGATGGAATGTTAACAAACTCCTGAAATGTGTCAGTCATTTTGCATGTTTTACATTCATTCATTGCCAGGCAACAAAAAAGTTTTTTGGTTTTATTTAAACCATGCCAATTAAGTATTAAACTTCAGTTTCTATTTTAAACCATGCCAGTAGCATTGGCCCAAATGTAGTTTCCAGGGGGTCTCTGATGAGACAAATAGAGAATAAGAATGCTGCTCCATCAGGCATATCGTACAAGGTGACTAATATGAGGTTGTGCATGGGTGCTGGTAACCACATCATGTAAAACAGACTGCTACAGAAACCACCATTGTAGAAGTATGTCAATGTTTGATGCAGGATTCCATGAACAGCAAAATGGAAAATGATGAATAAGTATTAAACTTCAGGTTATTAACTTATAGAATATGTGATTCCTGTGTACACACTCATTGGGATCCTTGCCGATGCTATGGAGTTTGTGCACTGTGCTAAGATCCTCCTTGTGTGATCTAAGGCACGAGATCGGAAGCACTGATGGAGTTGTCCGTCAGTGCAATGAAGATGGTCCTTAAAACCAGACCAATCAAAACTTCAGGTTCTATTTCAAACTATGCCAATAAGCATTAAAAACAACATCTGTAAATCTTTTCAGTACAGCACAAACACCAAATTAAGATTATATGAGAGTTGTGTACGTTCTGTACTTCTGTTTGGCGTGGAATGCTGGAGAGTAACAGAAAAGAGATCCCGTTACATGCCCATTGAGGCATATTGGGAATATGGTGTTAGGCCCATATTTTCTCGATCGTCGGCACACTAGCGGTGATGTGGTCAGCATTACGCCGGCCGCCTTAACCTTCCCAGAGTTGCTCTGGTACCCATTTGGGCTGGGTCGACCCAGGAGCCGTTTGTGGCCTAAAAAAATCCCACCTCATCTGGGGATCGAACCATAGACCACTGAGCTAGGAAGCCAGTGCACTAACCACTATGCTACCGCAGCTTAACAGAAAAGGAAATGCTCAAATTGTCCTCTTTCCACACAATCTACCTATGGAAAAATTTTCACATTTTTTGGCAGAATACCATCACCAACCAAGAACTGCTTACATGGAAAAGTAAAAAAGTTATGCGCACTATCACTGTTGGCAGATGCTGGAACTGGGTTGGCCATGTGCTCAGAAGAGACCTTCACACCATCACAAGAACTACTATGTTATGGACCCCAGAAGGTGAAAGAGAGGCAGACCAAAGACTACCTGGCGGAGAACTGTGGAGGCCGAGATGCAAAGCATGAACCAGAGTTGCGGCACTGCATGAAGGGTAGCCACCAACCGAGAAAACGAGAGACAGTTTGTTGCTGCCCTACAAGACACCACTAGGCATGATGGTCACTGACTGCTTTGTCCGTCAGGGGCTAAGGATCCAATAAATGAGAAAATATATAAGCAATAAACTTCAATCAGTTTATGATTTTATATGTACAACAGTTGGTACCTCTCTGTTAGTTCAGTGTTATGTTTACGTTAACGACGAATGTAAAAAAGTGACACATAATATTGCAGATAAAAGATGGCTAACAATGTTGTGTCGGAAAATGAACGTGACATTAAAAAAAAAAAAAGGTTTTGCCTCGTTATGGCAAGGCACGTCCTGTTCAACTAGACACCAGGTCAGTCGGTTATATTAAGGTACGTGTCCAAATATAAAAGACCTTGTGGTCTTCTGTAAATATGATCAACGTGACAGATAATTATTATGTCATGTTATGAAGAGAAAAATAATTATACATGTTAAAATGTTAATTCACAACATAAAATGTGGCAGATAATGCATAATAAACACAATCAGGCAGACAATTATGATAGACATCTTAAACACACGATGGTAGGAAATAAATGATGAACAAAATGTGGCAGAGGAAAATGTTTTCTTCAAACAGAAGCTTTACAAATTAAAAAAAATATATATGTAGAAATATATTGTATAAATGTGTGCAATGTAATGAAGATATTACAATAAATATTATACACAGCAAATTTAGTCAACAGTCCGTGATATTTCTCTCTGATGAGGCAACAATTAAAACAGTCTGAAAGTTTTCAACACCAATATGACATGAAGTAGGGCGTTATACATTTAATATATTTTCCAAAAAATTAGATCCCCTATTCACCTCTCCCATAATGTCTAATTTCTACATTTCTTTCCTAAAATCTTGTTTAAAGTCACTTGTATTTCTCTCTGCTGCTATAAAGAGTTTATGCTATCAATCTTTCAGTTCTAATACACTAAGCGTCGAGGAGTGCTTCTCAGTAGATGTTTGAATGGACTTCTCCTTGGGGAGCTATATTTGTTACTTATATCCCATTTATTTCTGCATCTGGTTCTGATAAAGCTATTTGCTTCTTTGAAAGTTATGCTTGTACGAGTCAGGTTGAGGTAGCTTTCCATCTTCCTTTGCCAATTTGTTAGCCTCTTCATTGCCAGGGATGCTATAATGAGATGGGATCCAATGTATCACAACCCTTTTGAATTGCTGACATAGTTTGTTGACATAGCACTACTCTTAGGTCATCTAGTTCTGCATTATTCTTATTTTTATTTGTTTATAATTTATTTATTATTTTTAAAATATATTTGATTAAAAAAAAAAATTATAGTACTGAATAAAATCCAGGAAAATTCTATGGGTTTCTATACATATATTTCCCATATTATATAACATGTAACAAAAAAAAATAAGACAATGAATTTTTGGAAAATGTCTCTAAATCCTTGATAGTCTTTGAATCTTCCCGCCACACCTGCCATTCTCTTGCGCCACACCAGTGTGGTGCGTTGCACCGTTTGGAAACCACTGCCCTAATAAATTTAAGTATCTATATACCCTATAAACGAAACATTGGTTTCTCTTGCTTGAAACTTCAGGAAAGATCAATTTACATAAAGGCCTCAATGCTGCGATGTACCAACAACTTGAAATATTGCAGCAAGAATGTTGGAAGGTGCAGATTTCTTCTGATATGGCTGCTGGCCGCCACAGAAAATGTACATCCTACCTGTAGGAAAGACATGTTGGCATGAGATATTTTAAATTTAAAAAAAATGTAAAGGATCCCGTTTCACGCCCATAGTGGCATATTGGGAATATGGTGTTAGGCCCATATTTTCTTGACCATCCGCACACAAGGGGTGATGTGGTCAGCATCGTGCCGGCCGCCTTAACCTTCCCAGAGTTGCTCTGGTACCCAATTCATGAGGCTGGGTCAACCCCAGAGCCGTTTGCGGTCTAAAAAATCCCACCTCAACTGGGGACAAAACCATGGACCATCACGCTACGAAGCCAGTGCACTAACCACTGAGCTACCGCAGCTCCTATTTTAAATTTATGTATGCCAAATTCTTCAAAGTTTTTGTTGTAAAAAGTATTTTTACAGGATGGGGTAACAATGCCCAACCCTCCTTAGTCTCTTTTTATGACATTGCCTGGTAGGGTACAGTGTTACTACTCTATGCTCCTCTTTCGGGGCCCCAGTAACACACGCGTAACACAAAAATAAGAATCTTCAACTCGCTGACGGCACTGGGGCAGGAAGAGAGAAGTTTGTTGAAGGCCTATGCTTCGTTGGCAGCTAAAGGGTATTGACTGAATATGCTAAAGATTCAGAAGTTTGAAATTGTTATATACGAGTTAATATGGTATGAAATCAGTTTTACAAGTAAATGGTACACATGAAACAAGGGACGTTTCGGGTTTTACCCTTCGTCAGCCACAGTTATGAACAGGTGACAAGGACAAGAACTACATATAGGTGCTACAAAAATCAACGTTGATGAGGAAATCGCCAAATGAGCGATACAAGCAGATGAAATGATGGTGATGAGCGAAACGATAACAGTAATAACGCAAGAAAATCGTAAAACCAGAAAGACATGTCGAAACAGGAAAGTAAATAATCAACGAAGCGAAGACAGAAATGAACAACACTATTAAAACAAGTAAAAAATCACTTAGCTGGATCCCAGAAAGAAACATTCAAATTGGCTGAAAAAATGAGGTATCATGTGGAAGTGACGTATGAGTTAGTGACGGCTGAGAAAAGATAATTGAGGAAACGAAATGAACCAAAGCAAAAACAAGGATAGAAAGGAAAATGATGACAGAAGAAATGCAGTATGAAACAGAGACAGAAGCCACCAGAATTATGCAGAATGATGCTGGATATTCAAGCCAGCAGGAGATAAAACGCCCATTTGAAAAATGAGACAACTCTTCAACGAGAAGCGAGTTCGGTCGTTGCCGGTGTAACGGGTGCAGGTTCCTTCAATTATTTTTGTTGGTTGAATATTAAGATCACTCTTTTGACTTGTTTAATGTTTGTTATTTTGTTGGTTAGCTCTGACCATAAAGAAAGTCCTTTCAACGTTCTGATTTGCATCTTTACAATAATTGATCTTTCTTGTGAGAGAGTTATCGTGCTGAGAAATATAAACATTAAACAGCTGTGGAACCAAACCCGTAACGTAATGAAGATATCAAGCCTTCAGTTTGAGTCCACATGTATTGGCGGTTTTCACATAGATAATATCCAACATTCACAAACTTCATATATAGTTCAGCATAATGATAATTCCAAGCAATACAAGTAAGTATATCCATCCGTGTCAATATACTGTGTCAGATGAACGTCATGGCTATGTACATGCGCTGCTGTAGTCAGACAGCCAGAAATGAGCGCATGAGTTCTTGACAGCTACAAATTGAATCATAATTCGATTCTCCTTCCCTCATTTATTTTACATAATAAATCTCATACTTTATCTTAATATATGAACTGACCCTGAGTTCTATATTGAATTCATACATAGGTTATATACTAAACCTCTCCTTGGAAGGAATACAAGACACGACTTCTCTGCTCGACGGATAGCATAAAAGGGGTAACGTAACCAAGTCACCAAGCGTGACCTTCCCAACGCGAACACGTCATAATCTTAGCATATATTTCGCGTTCAGTAGTCCGTAAAATATCGACATATTCTATTAATGTTATTGACCCCAAACGTTGCGCACTGCTAACCCCAGCAGACGCCGTCATTTAAAATAACACCGTAACAGATTTCCTGTCCGACGGGGGAAAAAAAAATCTATTAGATAGATTTTTTTTTTCTTGAACAATATTAATCAAATTATCAAAAATTTAACAAAACCCGACGTATGGCCTACGATGTTCTATCTGGAACAGTGTCGTGGTCATGTCAGTAATATTTTATGATAAAATAAACGTCATATCATACATATAACTTATATTAAATAAAGAAATGTCACTGTCATTAATTAATTAACTAATTAATTTGATGTATGTATAGACTAACTAATAATGTGAGGTGTTATTAAAATTATTCTAACTAATTAAAAGTAAAATAATTAATTATAATATGTACGTATGGTACTAACTAATTAATATCTAATTAAAGAAAATGAGAAATAGTATCAGAGAAAAAAAAATAAAAATTGAGAAGTACGGACAATTAAAACTAAATATTAAAGTATACATTAAATTAGTAATGTGTGTGAAACTGAAGTATAAGGATAGATACCTAATTAAATTAACGCAATCAGAAAGAAGAGAACAGAAAAAAAATGCATACATTTTAAGTATACATATGAAATATCATCATCTAATATCTATCATCTTAATAATTAAACTATTTAAAATGTTTAATTGGTGTGATATTCTTTTTTTTTTTTTTTTCTTCATCTTTTCTTCTGTATATTTTTTTATTTTTTTTTAATTTCATCACACTTCAACTTTATTGTATTCTATATTAATTTAATAACTAGCAAATTTAACAATATTGGACATGAAGATCCAATCGTTGTTACATCCTATTGACTTGTATGAAAGTTCTTTAAGAAACAAAGTTCATCTTATCCAATTCTGATATGATGATCCAACCGTCGTTAATTCCTTTATTGAAATTTTGAACGTAATTTGAATGTCATTTCAGTTTATGTATCATCACAGTATTTGTCCATTCTTTATCAGAAATTTTACCTTTTTACTACTTTGCAATAGAAATGAGTGATACGCAAAGTCCAAGTGAAGTCCAAATTTTCAACCGATCTGTAACACTTGATACTTTGATAACAATAGTTTATTTCGAAATTTCCTCATCGAAGTAGGAAGTCCATATGAAGTATTGTATATTCTTACGTAGCATTAATACTGTTCATTTCAAATGTAATGCTTGATTAGTCAGTAAATTTTCTCTTGAAATACTAATAGTCATTCAGAATCCGTAGGATGTCTTGATAAAGTATCGGCCATTATGTTCTCAGTTCCTGGTATCGACTGTATTTCGAAATCATAGGGTTGCAGCGCAATAGCAAATCGTGCAAGCTTTGGACTTCTTTGGTTTGAACGACGTAATGCTGCAACAGACTTTTGATCTGTCTGGTATTAGAAATGGTGATCCAAGTAGGCACTTTGCAAGTTTGGTAATTGCCCATATCACGGCCAGTAACTCTCTGTCCACCGTCGAATATTTAGTTTCCGGTGTTTTTAGCTTGCGTGAGATGTATAATACAGGATGAAGGATATCATCGTGATATTGGAGTAGACAAGCCCCGAGGCCGTAATTACTCGCATCTGTACGAAGGACAAACTTTTTAGAAGCATCTGGTAATCTTAAAACTGGTGGGCATGAGAAAATTTTTAAGATACTTCGAAAGGTTCTGTCACATTCGTCTGTCCAATTTATCCTTAACGGCATGTTCTTCTTTAGCAAAGATGACAAGACAGCCATGATGGATGACAAGTTAATTTATGCTGTATTGGGCTGAGCATAGTTAATACCAATAACGACATTACTGTTTCTTGTAGGCATGGTAAAAAAAAACAAATAAGACAGAAAACATGTGTACAAATTTGAAGATGTCAAGAAACAAAAATGTTTTTCGAGAAGAAAAAATCAATAAATCAATCTATATTAGGATAGATGATTATGAAAGACCAGAAATGATGACTGACAAGTGCTGAGTCATCAAAGATGTGACGAATAGGGTTAAAGTACCCTGTTATCTGCGTGACGCAGAATCAGGTACTAATTGCAATCTCAAAGAATGGTGTTGAAAATAAGCACCATTGTCAAGCTCGATAATCCTTCGAGCATTTCTATTGTTACGAAATGTAACCAGAGCTTCACCATACCTGTTGTTGGTAGGTGGCAACAGACGCACGAACCTAACGTCTGCAGTATAATTGAAGAAATTGCTAAGTTCCTGCCATGTAGTATCTCGTGGCAGATTGCGCACTAACACGGTGCGAGAATATGCACCTTTACCAATGTAAGTAATATCATTGTCACGAAACTGTGAACAATGACGATATGTATTCCTTGTCGAATTAAATTTCCCCTTCACCATAGACAAAGTATTTTTAATGGATGACGTATCATCTTGACTGTACTTAGGGTGATACCTATCATTACTAAAGGTAGTAAGTTTCATAGATGTCTTAGACATCTCTTGGCTGGGCAAAGCAAAAACTTTGCTGTCAGACTTATTTGTCTTAACCTTCTTATCCAAGTTCCTACCAACCCGAACATTATTTTTCAACTTATTATACTTCTTAGTACTCTCCTTTTTAATGTCGACAACATCAAAAGTTTTCTTTGGATCAGTTGTATCCTGATCCTGTCGCCAACATCTATTTTCAGAATTAGCAGTAGTGTCCTGACGAGGAAAAGTATATCTCCCTCGAAATGATCTTTTCATTTTGTTGGGTTGTGCTGAACTGGTCTTATTACATGGAGTATCCTTAGTATGTTGTACAATAGATCTATCATCCTCATCAGTTTCCGGGATAGTACTCAGAGTGAAGTTGGAAACTGCTGTGCCACATGTATTCATTTTGTTGGCACGAAGTGTAGCCATCGCAACAACAGCGTTAGCGTTGCTAAAAGATTGCAAATTTTTTTTCTCCCATTCATTAATTTCTTTAAGAGTGCAATCCTTGCTGCCGTGGATGCGTCCTACTGTAAGATCAGCTGATGGATTCTGTAACATGCACACCTTGATATTACCTGTAAAAAATGGTGTGTTAACATATACTATGGCAGTGGGGTAGTACTCAATAGTACCCCCGAAGGTCATACAACTGATGTAGTTCCCCTGTAGCATAACTAGGGTGAACGAGTGACTGTCGAACTCCGATAGTTGTTGATCCAGAATCTCTTAAAACTGAGACCACAGTACCATTTACTAATCCTCTATTGAACATCAGGGTGCCTGTGCCGTCGTTCGCCGAAAGACCAACTGCTGTATGAAGGTGTCCACAATTCAGCACAGTTTCTTTGGCCTTCTGAAAAATAGCATTACAATCTTGGCAACTATTTGCCACATTAAAGTTAACAGCACAACATGAAGACGAAGATTGTGACTGATTATTATTATCAGAAACACTAGGGGTCGTACCATCCGTGAGTGCCGCCCCTGCATTGTGATCAAACTGTGATGGTCTACGTGACTGAGACCGATGACGAGAATAATCATTTGAATTATCCCGTTGTCCCCTATTGTAACTGTTATCTCGATGTCTCGAGCTATGATTATTACCATTCCAATTGCTGTTATTATTGTGGTTATTTGATCTATTATAATTAGTGTTATGTTGACTGTTGTTGTAGCTTGACTGAGGTGAATAATTCCTATTCCGTGATCTACCTCTGTTCAAATCATTTTTATTGTTGAAATTATTATTATTATGTCCTTTCTGAAAATTAACATTGTAATTTCCCTTGAACCTACTTCTGTCTACGCTGTGGGTTCTTGGTTTGTTATGGTTGTAGTATGCCATATTGGAAGCCACAGGTAGAGGTTCTCTTATCAAAGAGTTAGAAATGTTCGCATTCGGATGCGCAGTACAATAGTTCAATGAAATTTTTTCTAACTCGTCAATGGTAGCTGGCTTTCGTTCTTGCAAATATGCGAAGAACGGTGGGCTGACAGAGGATAATACCTTATCACGTAGCAACAAATCAACTAATTTGTCATATGATTTGTTGACATCTGCCAGTTCAAGCCATCTGTTAAATGTATTGCGTATGTTCGCAATAAACCCTGCAAAGTCTTTAGGAGATTCAGGTAGGATATTTTTAAATTTTAACCTACAATTTTCTTCGTCCAAATGAAACCTTCGTAAAAGTAAGGTTTTAATAGCATCGTAATTAGTAGCTATTGCTGGGTCAGCATTCAGAGATGCCGTCAATGGTTCCCCATCTAAAAATTCATTTAACTTAAGTACCCATGCATCCTTAGGCAAGTGATTTGTTTTGCATGTCTGTTCAAATCTTGATAAAAATGATGATAAATCGTCGAAATTTAATTTAAAATGGGGTAATTTGAAGTTGTAAAAATGTTTGTTTTGGTTGGATGACGATCCATTTTGTGCATTATCATCACCTGGTTTGTAGCAGCATTTTGTGCCTGTAACCTAGCTGCTTCCACCTTAAGACGTGTCAATTCCAATTCTTGTTGTCTTGCAATTTCTTCTCGTCTCATTTTATTTTCTTCTTCTTGTCGACGTTCCTCCCTTTCCTGTCTAGCGATTTCTCTTTGTCTATTTTCTTTTTCTATTTCTTTCATTTCACGGTCTGCCTCTTCTTTTTTTTAAATTGCTATCCGTTCTGCTTCTTTGGCTTCATATTTAGCAAGTTCCGTTTCTGCAAACTGACGAAGTTCCTGTGATTTGTAACCATAATCTTTTCCAATTTTAACAAAATGGTCTAACGTAAGCATCTTGACGTTAATATTGTAAGAAATCACAGATCTATAATAGTCAACAATAGAATCTATGTAATTATTTGTACATACTCAACGTATGAACACTCAATAACCAACTATAATATCCTCTTAATAATTGTTGTAAGTTCAACAACTATTCAATATTTTATACTAATATTATATGTAATCAATAATATATATCATAAATAGTTATGATATTTATTTATTTAGGATGCCGAATTTATATCATGCACCTAATATCACGATTAAATAATTATGGGCATTATCCCTCCTAAATTATATTAATCAATTAAAGATATGTGCTAAGTCAACACTGTAGTACTATGAAAGTGTACAAATTACTATATTATAGATATAGTTTTTCAATTCAACACCTATCCATGGTGTGAATACAAGAACATAATTCAATAAATTATTTTAATTTAATATTTACTTGTAATTATCAAGTTATGACTTTATGCCTTATTCATCATCTATAAAATGCTTTATTAAAGTCTTGGACTACTACTGCAGCTTTATAATATAGACTAAGTCCATATCATTTTCAGAAAAATTTAATTAAATCAATTTAATATCTTATTATTGATCAAATTATCATATTATAAACATATTATTAATGTATGAAATACACAGAAACAATACAATTCATCAAACAAGGTTTTACAAAACAGTATCACATCACAAAGTTACAATTTCAGACCAAAAATGAATATACTAAAACAAGCAGATAATCGGAAGTAAGAAGGTCAAGGTTGAAATCAAATTCAGAATGAACCTGCGTACACAAAAAATGGTGACATAACAGTGGACTCATTAACGGTTATTACATTAGAAATAAAACATAGCAAGGTCAGAATAACACTATAGATTACGAACATTATTTTACAAAACTGAATAAAATAACAACTGAATACAATTTAGAATACACCAGTTATTAACACGACTTCCCAGCTAAAACACTGAAGTCCCATAATTACAAATGCAGACGAAGAGTCCAATCGGTACAAACTTCGATAGGGTTCTCTGCAAAAATGTAAATATTTAACTGCCTTAAAGAACATTCAGAATCAATATCGGCATCCTCAGAGCCATATTATTGATTCCGAATCGCCGCATCAACCTCCCACTACATGTAAAAAGACAGAAACAACATTTAACATTTAGCTGGTAAAAATGAACATGGCGTGAAGTCGGACAAATAGGACGAACTATTGTAACGTTCAAATAAGTTACTTATCTTTTAAGCAGCAATTCAGTACATTATCTGCTTCGCCAACAGACTCGTAAGCTTGTTTGTAATAAGGAAGAAGCTAGCAATTCGTTTCCTTCGTTGTTTGAGAGCTGCAAACATATCTCTGAAGGGCACTGATTGTCGCGGGCATTGCAAACGATTCATACCGTTACCAAGGGCGTGACGTCACCGGTGTTTCGTATAACAATGTCCATTTCGGCTCGTAAGGAAAAATGTTCTAATCTTGAGGTTCGCTCTTTTGAAAACTTTCAAGACCACTAATGGCCTACCAGTTGTAACGGGTGCGGGTTCCTTCAATTATTTTTGTTGGTTGAATATTAAGATCACTCTTTTGACTTGTTTAATGTTTGTTATTTTGTTGGTTAGCTCTGACCATAAAGAAAGTCCCTTCGACGTTCTGATTTGCATCTTTACAATAAATGATCTTTCTTGTGAGAGAGTTATCGTGCTGAGAAATATAAACATTAAACAGCTGTGGAACCAAACCCGTAACGTAATGAAGATATGAAGCCTTCAGTTTGAGTCCACATGTATTGGCGGTTTTCACATAGATAATATCCAAAATTCACAAACTTCATATATAGTTCAGCATAATGATAATTCCAAGCAATACAAGTAAGTATATCCGTCCGTGTCAATATACTGTGTCAGATGAACGTCATGGCTATGTACATGCGCTGCTGTAGTCAGACAGCCAGAAATGAGCGCATGAGTTCTTGACAGCTACAAATTGAATCATAATTCGATTCTCCTTCCCTCATTTATTTTACATAATAAATCTCATACTTTATCTTAATATATGAACTGACCCTGAGTTCTATATTGAATTCATACATAGGTTATATACTAAACCTCTCCTTGGAAGGAATACAAGACACGACTTCTCTGCTCGACGGATAGCATAAAAGGGGTAACGTAACCAAGTCACCAAGCGTGACCTTCCCAACGCGAACACGTCATAATCTTAGCATATATTTCGCGTTCAGTAGTCCGTAAAATATCGACATATTCTATTAATGTTATTGACCCCAAACTTTGCGCACTGCTAACCCCAGCAGACGCCGTCATTTAAAATAACACCGTAACAGCCAGCACATGACAGGAGTTTGAAATTGTGAATGCTAAACAAAGAATGAAGGGCTGCGAGGAAGAGCCAGAAAATCAAGAAGAAATAGAAGCAAATGAATCCATGAAAAAGAAAATAATAGAAACAAATATTTTGTATGACGATTTTGCATTAAAGAGAACTAAAAATATAACAGTTACTGTTCAAAGCAATGGAAAAGAAAATGTAACTGCTGAAATAAAAAAGCTGAGCACAATTGATTTTGAAGAAATCTATGAATGGTTTTGGCAACAACTGATTGTCAAGCCAATTGAGACTTTGAAGAGAACCAGTTGTGGGCACTTTTTTTTTTCTTAACCAGCGGCACTTGGGCTTTCAGCCCTTCGGCCCAATGACATGTCATTGCGAGGCTGGGGAGCCTGTGGACTTTCCTTCCAACCCGGTCAGGAGCTTTGTCCTTCCCATCCACAGAGGGTTTATCTTAGGAGCCATTCTGGTTATTCAGTCAAAATCCCGGTCGATGACACTTCTTCAAATGCTCACGCCCGGGCTTGAACACCTGATTGCCAGCGCAATGTGGTAACCATTACACCAGCATGGCTCCCGCACTTTGCCTTTAAACACTAAAATAAAATACAACAAGAAATAACAGGAGTATTGCTCCATAAGGTATGGCATTAGAGGTAACTAAGGTCAGGTTCCAAAGGTTGTCATACCAGGAGTTGTAGTGAGGATAAGCTCTCACTGCAGATAAACACTTCTATGGCACATGCCTCAAAAAACCCTCTGACAACCAAGCCCAGCTCCTGGCCTTCATGTGTGGCTCAATTTGAGCCTGGCAGTACTGTTTCCACTGACAGGAGAAGGGGCGAAGGAGAGTCACAGGCGCGTTAAAATCAGCAGCTTCGGGCAGATAGGGCTCGTGATCCTTGGTTGGAAGCCTATCTAAGAGAAGATAAAACTCTGAATTCAAACCACTGCTGCCTTGCAGGCATATCTGTTTACGGGAAAGGCTTCGGGAGTAAACCCTGAGGATAAATCCGGAGTCAGAGTCCCTAAGGCAGTCTAATGTCGATTCGACATTATATTCTGGCAACTCCTGCGACATGGCCGGTACCAAACTATTTTGGCTACTGTCGTTCCTTTGCACCTGCCAGCTGCGTGGAGAGGGGGAACATGCTGCATGAGCAGCAACTTGATCTCCATACAACTGTGCCTACGCTCATGCCCTGGAGAGGACACTCCAGCTTCACCCTTTAGGTGTCAGCACAACACGGGAAGTAGCAGTTACCGGTTATAAGCATCATGCCCAATTGGCGTAGGGCATGGCGCCAGGGGCTACTTCAGACAGTGGGAGAAGTTCTAAGATCTCACTGGGCAGCTACCACCCGCTTCAAGCTGGGCAGCCCCCAGCCAATTAGGTGTTGTCCCGCCACTGTCTGCTTTCCCCACTGGGATCATGGGAATTAGGGTCAAACCTGAACTATGGACAGAAAATTACGCACCATGCAATAAACGCAAAACAAGAAATAATAGAAAAGAACAGTTGAGCGATCACAGCTGAGGTTCAATGATGTGTGCATGAGAGACATGAGGGCATGGGACATTAATCCAGCAGCTTGAGAGGATGAAGCTGCCAATCACACCAAGTGGGGATGCTCTCTACGGCACCACCTCAGGTTGGGCAAAAAGAAGCTCTCACGGCAAGCAGAAGAGAGGAGAAAATGCCAAAAGGAATACCGGGAAAAAAAGCAGCTAAGGGCTATCACCTCAGGGATGCATTCTCATAGTCAGTTATGACTGAAGGGGCTATTATAAGGTCAGATTCTTTATGAGACAATCTCATCATGTAAAACAAATTGTTACAGAAATATTCAACTCCGCCAATGCCGGTCCCAAGCCCGGATGAAAAAGGAGGAGGGCGGCCTGCATGGAGGCCGTAAGGAGGCAGCCCCTCCACCATGCAAAGGCACAACAGGCCAATCACCTGTTTGCTTTAAATCATGATTACGCGAACTACAAGAGAGAAAACCGGACTGATTCTAAAGGCGACGAACTGGAACGGACTACGGACTACGACTTATGGAACTTGGAATACAAGAAGTATAAATGGGAAGGAAGAGGAGCTGGTGGAAGAGATGAGGAAAGCAAAACTAGAAATCCTGGCTATAACGGAAACGAAGAAAAAAGGACAAGGAGTCATGGATCTCGATGGCAACACGTTGCTCTACAGTGGTGTACCCATATCTGAAAGAGCTAAAGGGGGCGTGGGTTGCATTGTGGCCCAAAATCAAAAAGATAGTATCAAGGGATGGAACTTTGTCTCGGAGCGCATTATGGTTGTAAAACTAAAAGAAGGAGAAACCATAGTCAACCTGGTCATAGTGTATGGGCCAAATGAGGATGAGAGAGCAGAGGTCAAGGAGGAATTCTTCGAGCTGCTTCAAAGGACAGTGGATGACTGCCTAGATGAAGTTATTATGCTCGGAGATTTTAATGCCAGAGTTGGAAATGACCATGCTAGATGGGGTGGAGTTATCGGAAGATATGGAGAAGATACTCTCAATGACAATGGAAAGCGACTCCTTAGATTCTGCAGTGAGCAGAATCTGATCATTACAAACACAAAGTTCCCCCATAAGCGCATACATGCATACACTAGATGTGAACCAACCAAGAATGAGAAGTCAGTGATCGACTATGCCATTGTTCGGAGAAGCTCATTCAGATATGTCCGAGATGCAAGAGTCTGGAGGGGGCCAGAGATTGGAAGTGATCACTACCTGCTAACAATCAAACGAACAACTGAAAGAGTTGCTCAGCCTAGGAACTGCCCAACATCACGCAAGAAACCAAGTAAACGAGCAGGAGAAATGAGCATTAGGACCTACAAGCTTAGAGAGCCAGAAATTAAGACCAGATATCAGGGGCTTATTGCTACAGCAGTGAGCAACACAGAAGAACGACCTGATGACTTGGAAACCCTCTGGAATAAATTCAAGGATATCATAAAGACAGCTGCTGCAGAAGCATGCGGTGAAGTCCGACTTGGGAACCAGAGAAAGAGGACACCTTGGTGGACAGAGGAAGTCAAAGAGAAAATAAGAGAGAAGAAAATGGCATGGAAACAATACTTGGGAGCTAAAAACACAACAGGACAAATGGAAAAATATAGAGAATATGTGACACTCAGAACAGAAGCAAAGAACAAAGTGCTAGCAGCAAAACAGAAGTCCTGGAAGAATTTGGAGAAAAGCTAGAAAAAGATGCACAAGAAAACCAGAAATTGTTCTATAAGACCCTAAAGAACATGAGGAAAGAAAAACAATGCCCTCTCAAATTTATAAAGGACAAGCAAGGCAAATTGCTTACTGCCCCGAAGGAAGTAATGGAAAGATGGAAAGAATATTTCTCAGAACTCCTGTATGGTGAGCATGATGAAGCATCAGAAATAATAAACACTAGCACAGAAGAGAAAACCAATGATGGTGAAGATGACATAAAGATGGAAGAACTGAGGGCAGCACTGGAGAAAATCAAGATGGGCAAAGCAGCAGGGCATGATGGTATAACACCAGAAATGGTTAAGTACATGGGAGCATCAGGCGACCTATTACTCTTAAAGGTCCTACAGGCAGCATGGTGCAACAAGACCATACCAAAGGATTGGGAGATTGCCATCATAACACCAAATTTCAAAAAGGGTGACAATCGACAATGTGGAAACCATAGAGGCATATCCCTTCTCAGTGTCCCTGGTAAAATCTACTCTAGAATCCTAGAGCAGAGACTCCGACGCCTAGCTGAGCCACAATTGGATGAGGTCCAGTGCGGATTCCGAGCAAACCGAAGTACTCAAGACCTAATCTTCACACTCAGACAGCTGAGTGAAAAGGCCCTTGAGTATAAGAGTGAGATCCATCTTTGTTTCATAGATCTGGAAAAGGCGTTTGACAGGGTCCCTTGGAGCAAACTTTGGGACTGTTTGGCAAGGAAGAATATTCCAGCACCTCTGATTCATGCTATACAGAGCTTCTACAAGTCTTGCAGAAATTATGTGAGGACAGCAAACCATAAGTCAGAAGAGTTCAGGACCACCACTGGTGTAAGACAAGGTGATATCCTATCACCTTACCTCTTCATACTCCTTATGGACGATGTCATCAAGGCATGTAAGGAGAGAACAAGAAAGTATTCAGTAGGGTACTGGAAGATGAGACAGGTCTATATTTCGGAGATGGCATTTGCTGATGATGTTGCCCTGATTGCTAAATCAGAGGCACATCTCCAATCCAACCTGCAAGTCTGGAAGGAAGAGCTGGAGAAGAGAGGGATGGTCATAAGCAGCTCTAAAACAAAATCCATGGTGATATCACGAGAAGAAAGAAAACATCAGATTAAGTTGGGAGAACAGGTCCTGGAGCAGGTCGACCACTTTAAATATCTCGGAGCTATTATAGACCGAAAGGGAGGCATCAAAGAAGAGTTGGCCACTCGAAAAGCAGCGGCTGGGAGACTTTTTCAGGCCATAAATCGTGGATTGCTCAGCAAGAAAGAGGTTGGCAAGAAAACGAAGATGGCTGTATACCGCTCCACCTATGTCCCAGTCTTGACATATGGATGCGAGTCGTGGGCAATGACTACAACCCACAAAAGCCAGATCCAAACCTCAGAAATGAGGTATCTGAGGAAAGTGGTTGAAGTAACAAGAAGAGACATGGTCCGCAACCAGACGATCCGTCAAGGCCTAAAATCCCATCCGCTGCAGACCCAAATAGAACAGTCCCAACTAAGATGGTTTGGCCATGTCTGCAGAATGGGAGAAGATCGGCTACCACGACAAGCATGGGAAACAAAGAGCCAGGGATCCAGACCTCCAGGACGACCCAGAGTCCGCTGGGAGGACAACATTAGACAATCTTTGAAGGACCGAGGACTAGAATGGAACCAGGCCAGGAAGAAGACAGCTGATAGAATGGTCTGGCGCTCTCTCTTCCAAACCTCTACACCTCACGGTAGAAGGGGAACGACTAAGTAAGTAAGTTACAGAAATATTCACAGCATGAGCACATGAAATGATGTAGTGCAGTTGTCCAGCAGTGGTGTCATGCTCATTGAAGAAGGGAAAAACAAGGAACATTAATTTAATGACACTAAGTAAGATCAAGATATCAGAAAGGAGCAACTGGCTATTAAAGTCATACAACTTTGTGAAGGTAGAAATAAAAAGAAACCCGTCTAAAGCACCCATTTGCCATTGTTCATGAGGTAGTAACAACTAATTTTTTTCCTCTTCCGCTCATTATAGAGCATAGAACCACTAATGCAGCTATCACCTGGCAAGACGTCTGCATCAAAGTATTCACAAGCACTTGCCATGGTGGTTTCTGTAGAAATGTGTTTTATATGATGAGGTTGACAGCCCCAAGCGCAACCTCACTTTCGTCACCTCTTACGACATACGTGAGGAATCAGTTGCCCTATTCTTTGTTCTTCCTTCCCTAGAGACCCCTATATGGGGTAAAACTTAGAGAAGGTAGAAGTAAAAAGTACCTGTCTGAACAGCCCACTCTCCATTGTTCCAGTAAGCCCAGTTCTCCCAAGAGACTGTAAATGTGTGTTTGACTGAGCTCCCAACTAAAAGAGGGATACGGTTGAAGTATACCAGTTGTCTTATGGGCACAGGTAAGGACTGATCTTCCCAAGATATGTAGCACTGGACCACCTGGACAAATGCAAGTTTATGAAAATATAATTAGGGCTGGAATCTTTAACGATTAATTAATAGAATTATAATTTTTTTTAAAATCTAACCGATTAATTGATAAAACAAATTGTTATCAATTACTTTATGTTTAGCAGTGTTTATGGTTTTATGCTTAAATGCGAGAGCATGTACTATGTTAGACGTTTGTGTTGCGTGCATATTTTGACGCACATATTACAAAAATCGATATGGCTATTTAATATGGAAAAGATATAGACATTCATTCATTTGTGTATGAAAATGCTGTCTATGGTAAAGCGAGATAACTCATGATTGATTTACACTTTTGATCATAGGAGTAATCGTTCTTGATATTGATTCGGCGCATGGATATGACACCCATGTCCGTACTTATTTGTTAGGGCCAGAAGATATATTAATTTGCTTATTATGTTTATGGCCTGAATTCATATGTATTACATATTATTAGTACAAGTAGAATCAGTCCTATATTGTATATTTTTGATGGGTAGGCAGGACTATATTCTGTTATGCCGCTCTAGCGGAAGTATGAGTTGTCTTGACAAGTCGTGATGAGTTCCGAGGTACTGTTTACAATGGCGGGTACGCCTTTTTTCCAGGGCTGGTGCATTCTTCAATAAAAATGATTTATGAAGTGGTTTTCTTCTGTAGGAGATTGTGTCTCTACTAGAGTTTATGTTAGAGACTCTCCTAATGTACGGTACCATATATGATTCGGACTCCAGGTAATTCCAGACCCTATTTTTGATGATCTCAGGTCGGTTAGACCTAGCTGGAATTTTGTGCTTCACAACGCTAGGGTCACGTTTGTATCGACGAAGATGACGGGCTTCCATATAGCAGTTATGTCTACGTAAAGTAACTGGATTACTGTAGAACTGTTTGGAGGAACTTTAAGAAATTATTCTTATATATTTCAAATTAACTTTGGCTTAGATATACCCTCCTGTGAGTGAGCGACAACTCAGGAAGGCGGCCATGTTACATTCCTGTCATCGTATTTTTGGATCACTGTCCAAAGAACGGGGCATGTATCTTACTATTCGGACAGTGGCAAGGAGATCTCAATTTTGATAGAAACCCCTTCCATGGTTTCATATATGATATAAACTATGAACATAAAGCAACTTTAGTTACTTACCGATCCGCCTTCACTGACGCGCTTAGTCAGATAGGGGATGCGGCCATTATGTATCATGACATTGGAAGCTATTGATGTACTACCCATTATTTATGAACGTGTCATGACTTGTGATCTGCTATGTATGCCTACAAATTGATGTGTCCACCTGTACCCATGATTTACTCGTTATGTCCCAGTGTGTGCGTCTAAATAAACTGTGTAAACAAAGATTCCAGCAGTCTGCATTGGTGCATTGTAGACACAAGTGTATGAGTGATTAGATTGGTCAGAACACGAACAGTACACCATTCGCGTTAATCACACTCTACACTTCTACTCCATATCTACACCATCCTGCGTTGGTTGAATTGACCAAGTTTAGGGCCTGCTTCCCCTGGAGCCTTAGAGGGAAACTATGTTTACAGCTGCCTTTGCCTTCCCTAACGCAGGTCTAGGGCGAGTTACCCATTTACAGCTGGGTAGACTGGAGCATGCCTGATCTCAACAACTCTGTACACTACAATGGACATATACAGTAGTGACACCACAAACAACATGTTACAGTGATTGATAGTGGAGCTTTACAGAAGATTATATACAGCACTTTACAGTGTGAGAAAACTTTACAGTGGTGAGCCAGATTCCTGGGTCCAGCCTACGCAGTCTTGTTGTGTTGAGAATCACATTTTACATTTGCAAGAACATTTGTTTGACCACATCAACACCAGTAGGACAGCTATACAATCAATGTCAGCTTGACCTGTTCTGACAAGTGTAGCAATATCTGGGTCAGCACTTGTTGACATTTGGCACAGTACAGTCAGTGTTCTAAACTAGTGATTGTTTATCCTGCTGTAATAGAAGAGCAATGTTGAACTTAAAGTGCAAATTTCATCGTTGGATCTTCTTATGTGCTCAAAAAAATTGAACAGTGTAACAATTAGAATGCAAATCTATTACTCAATAAAGTGGTAGTCTAATTTGTTAAAACTGAGCATACAGTACAATACGTTACAACTGCAACACATTTCATTATATGATACACACATTGATGATTTATATGTATTTATGTTTATATATTATTTGTTATATGTGTGATTGTTATATGTTTGCGGGCCTGAATGGGAGGTGACTAGAACAGGAAATACCAAGTGATATTGGTCTTGTTCTGGCGTTCTATAGGGAGCAATTTCTTAATTGAAACTTGCATGCAACATAGTTTGCAAATATTTGGTTAGTTGTGACGACTGTTTCATATTTGTATTTGTAACATTTTTCTGTTCTTTATTTTTGTTTGATTTGTTTGTATAATTGTAGGTCTCATCTTTCCTTTCATTTCAGTTCTTTACACCTTTATGTTTATACACTGTGGCGTTATTTGTCTTGTTATCTTATTGCAGTTATCATCACGGTTTCTGTGATCATTTTTTTCATTTCTCCTATTTAATTTAATTTGATCTCTGCAAATGTTTTCAGATTGTCTTTTCTTGTTTGTCCTTTGTAATGTCTTTAGTTGACATATGACATAGGAGGTATAGTTGAATACACTTATATTATAGTACAGATCAGTACTTTATGATTATTATTGTTATAAAACAAAGTGTACAAGACCTGTGTAAGGCTTGTCTCCCAAAGTGATTGGCATAGGAAATATTATTTTCCACAGGTACTCAAGTGATCATTGATTACATTAAGGTATACAAGACCTTTATAAGGCTTGTCTCCCACAGTATTTGAGATATACAATTATTGTTTTCCACAGGTACTCAAGTTATCATTGGTTATATGATAAACAAAATAACCATACAAGTTTTTCACTAAGACTAAGTCTATGGTATAGACTTGTCTCCCATTAAAGTGAAATAGGGTAATTTATTTACTTTTTCAGGTTTCTGATTTAAGAAGACAAGATGTCTACATTAGATTACTTTATTGCACAAGGAAAATCTCTTGATAAGACTGGGAAAGACTTAGAACAATGGGCTGTTGCTCAATATGACAAAGCATTAGCTGCAGAAGAGAGAAAAGCTGCTGCTGAAGAGAAAAAAGCTGCTGCAGAAGAGAGAAAAAACTCTGGCTGAAGAGAAAAGATTAGAAAGAGAAGCTGCTGCTGAAGAGAGAAAAGCTCTGGCTGAAGAAAAAAGATTAGAAAAAGAAGCTGATACTGCTGCTGAACTAAAGAAATTGCAGATGCAAGTGGAGGAAAGGAGATTTGATGCAGAACAGAAAAAATTAGAAGTTGCAGCTGAACAGAAAAAATTAGAAGCTGCTGCTGCAGCTGAACAGAAAAAATTAGAAGTTGCAGCTGAACAGAAAAAATTAGAAGCTGCTGCTGCAGCTGAACAGAAAAGATTAGATAGAGAAGCTGAAGAGAGAAAAGCAATAAGAGAACATGAGTTTGAATTAGAGAAATTAAGATTGACTAGTATGAGTAATATTAATCAGGCATCTGGTGGTAATGGTAAACCTTTTAATTATAAGGTCAAGGTGCCAGCGTTCAACTCTGCCAGTGATGATATAACATTCTGGCTTGATAGATTTGAACGTGCTTGTCGAGCTCATAATGTTGACAAATCACAGTATGTGCATCAGTTGTCTGAAAATTTAAAAGGGGAGTCTCTGACTAAGTTATCTTTGGTTGAAGAGGCCGACAAGGATAATTATGATGCTATTAGGGCAGCTTTGATAAAGAGATATCAGCTGTCAGAAGAAGGTTATCGTCTTTTGTTTAAAACAATGAGACCTGAGGTAGGTTTAGAATTCTCAGATTTCATTTCAAAAGCACAACTTACACTCTCACGATGGATTGAATTATCCAGAATAGAGAAAACATTTGATGGTCTTACGGATTTATTGCTAAGAGAAAGGTCATGTCTTCGGTAAATAAACCATTCCTAGAGTTCTTACATGAGCGTAAACCTAGTACATCAAAGCAAATGGAAGAATATTGTGACCAGTATGCCACGGCACACCCTGACATGATTCTTAGTAACGCTAACATCAAAGAGAGTATGCCAGTTGCTTCGGCAACAGAATATAATCAGAATTACTCACACAAATTCCAAGGAGCTAAAAATAAATTTGATAAAAAGGTTAATTGGAATAAATATCAAAACCAAGATAACCACTCAAATCAGGGTTCTTCTTCGAAGAACTGGAATCGGGCTGATAGTCCTCGACACGCGAGGGGTACCCATAATTTTAGACATTCTCGAAAGGGGAGTAGCTATAGGAACTACCCAAGTGCTTCATGGAGAGAAAAGAACCAATATTACAGGGATACTCAGTATAATGAGCGTGATGATTATGATCATGAATATTATGATTCAAACCCAAATAGGGGTTATAAAAGGGGAAATAATAATTATAGAGACAATTATAACCGAGGTAGATCACAACACAAAAGACATGGTAAATCTTATTACCAGGCTAACTCTGCACAACAGGAGTTCCACGACACCGGTAATCAGAATAATGATAAAAAAGACTCCAATAGTGTAGCAAATTCCGCTTTCGATTTTGCTAGAGCATCTGAGTGTTCGCAATGCAAAACATTATTCGATCCAACCACAGTTTCTACTTTAAGTTGCGGTCACCCGCTTCCCGCTCTCCCTGCGTCAATCGCACATAATGGAAGGGGTGCTCTTGTTTTCAATAGAGGCTTAATAGATGGTACTCCAGTATCAATTCTTTTCGATTCGGGGTGCACTACCATCGGAGTGAGGCAATCACTCGTAAATCCTTCTCGAGCTACAGGCGATGTAGTCAAATGTGTAACATTTGGTGGCACATTGGAGAAGTACTCCACTGCCATTATCAATATTGCTACGCCTTTCTTTACAGGAGAGGTGCAAGCATGTCTCTTGCCGAATCCGATCGCTGATCTTATCATCGGTCGCATTCACGGAGTGAAAGAATGCACTCCACAGCAAATTTCTAATTGGGAAAATGTTAATATGCAATCTGCCAATGCAGTAATCACTAGGGCTCAAGCTCTTAATATGCCACAATCTTCACATTCTGAAGATAATGATGCGCAGATCCAAGATGATCCCTTGGAGATTTCCCATGATTCCTTTATAAAACAGCAGGAAGATGATCCTACTCTAAAGAAATTCTTTACTCTGGCAACAAAAGGTGATCCGAATAAGGATACAAATCGTAAATCTTGGGTTACGATGAAGAATGGCGTACTTGTACGTATGGTACAAGACTCCGCTAAGTCCATTCATTCTCAAATCCTAGTGCCTAAAAATATGAGAGTTAAAATCTTACAGCACGCTCATGATTCGCAGTGTGCTGGACATATGGGTTTTTCCCGTACTAAAGCTAGAGTTCTTGAATCTTTCTTTTGGCCTGCTGTGAATAAGGACATACGAATCTATTGTCGATCTTGTAAAGTATGTCAAGAGATTAAATCCAGAGGTCCACGTCATGATGCACCTATTCAGGCTGCAGACATTCCCATTCGACCATTTAAAAAAATGGCGATAGACATCATTGGTCCATTTAAGATAAAGTCTGCTAGAGGACACCAATTTATTTTGACGTGTGTTGATATGTGCACACGTTGGCCGGAGGCTGTTCCTCTAAAGAGCATAACTACTGCTGATGTCGCAGATGCTCTTTGGTTAATATTTTCTCGTCTGGGGTTTCCAGCAAAAATATTATCCGACCATGGTACCCAACTCATATCGGATACCATGTCTCAAGTAATGTCGACTCTTAAGATAGAGAGATCGCTGAGTAGTATTTATCATCCTATGTCCAATGGGATGGTGGAACGTCTGAATAGAACTCTGAAAAACCTATTAGGTAAGATAACAGAAGATTATCCTCAGGGTTGGGATAGGGTTTTACCCGCGGCTCTCTTTGCATATAGAGAGGTCGCCAACGAACATACAGGATTTTCTCCCTTTGAACTTGTCTTTGGCGCGAAACCGCGAGGTCCTATGTCCTTACTTCATGATCTTATAACTGCTGATAATATTGTCGATGACACAAAATCCTCTTATGAATATGTCATCGCACTTAGACACAAGATTATTGAAGCATGCAAATTGGCAACTGCTTCTTCTGAATTTGCGAAACAGAAGGCAAGGGAATTTGCCAATAAAAAGAGATGCTTGCGACAACTTTGTCCAGGTGACAAAGCATTCGTCTTGCTACCTTGTAGGGAAAATAGACTTCTTATTTCTTGGAAAGGTCCGTACAATATAATATCAAAAGTTTCCGATGTTGACTATATCGTCGATATTGACGGGAAGCGTAAAACCTTCCACATCAACATGCTCACTGAATTCCATGAACGTCCTGATTATTTACAACCTGTTTTCCAGGCAACGGACGATTTTCCAGTCCAACATGGACAGTACTCATCCCTGTCAGTAATACAGGATGAGGAAACGAGTTTCTCGGATGTAAATCTACCTTTTCCAATGATTCCTCTTCACTCTAATGAATCATGGAAAGATGTTGCAATTTCTCCCGAATTATCTCCAGGAGAGCAGAAACAAGTTTCTACTATGTTAGAACAATTTCAGGATGTCCTTACTGACATTCCTGGTCAAACTGATGTCATTCAACATGACATTATTCTTACTGACCATAGTCCTATAAGAGTCAGACCGTATCCTATCCCGATACATTTTCAAGCACAGGTAGAGAAAGAGTTGGATGAGATGATAGAGTTAAAAATTATTGAACCATCCACATCAGCATATTCTTCGCCGATGGTTATTGTACGAAAAAAAGACAATAACATACGTCTTTGCGTGGATTATCGCAAATTGAACCAAGTGACGAAATTTGATGCTGAACCTATGCCTTTACTAGAAGAGCTACTTACGAGACTATCGAATTCTCATTTCTTTACTAAACTCGATTTGTCTAAGGGATATTGGCAAGTTCCATTATCCGAACACGCCAAACCGTTTACTGCTTTTTCGACGCCTAGGGGTCTATTCCAATGGAATTTCATGCCTTTCGGTCTTATGAATGCCCCTGCAACATTCGTACGCATGATGCGTCGAATCCTATTTCATCGCTCAGATGTCATTGCGTATCTTGATGACATCTGCCTTTTCAGTGATACTTGGAACGATCACTATAATGGGATAAATGAACTATTGTCTATCTTACGCGAGCATAACCTGACAGCGAAACCATCGAAAGCATGTATTGGTTTTAGCGAAATATCTTTCTTAGGACACTGTGTTGGTCATGGGTTCCTAAAAACAGAAGACCATAATACAAGTAAGATACTTAACATTTCTATTCCTAAGACTAAAAAGCAAGTGCGAAGTCTCTTAGGTCTAATACAATTTTATGGACGATTCATTCCGAATCTGTCCTCCATTATGTCACCTCTTTCTTCCTTGCTAAAGAAAGGGTCTCCTAATGTAGTCCATTGGACTCAAGAATGTCAATCCTCTTTGGATAAGGTTAAAACTATGTTTTCTACTTTACCTATCCTAGTATTGCCTTCTGACGGTGTACTCTCCATAGAAAAAAAAAAGCGAGTTGCATGATACTGTGGTTTCCGGTGCGCCTTCTGGCCCAGTATCTACGACTTTAGCACCTGTTCAACGGGAGAGTGGGCTCATCCCTAATCTGTTTATGTTCCCAGTAGTAGACTATTCGCAAGCAGCCTGGGGGTGTCACTGCTCTGCGCGGACCTTGTTTACCGAGGCGGCGTCCGAGCTCGTATGGTGAAAATATGGTTGCGTTATCTTCAAAATAGCCCTGTCTTTCCCGTGGCTTTTCTGCCATCCTGCAACTTTGAGTTAGGGAGTTCTGAGCTCCAGTCTCTTTCCCAGGCATTTTATCCTGGCCTGGCACGCATACAGAGGACCCCAATTCTGGTTCTAAGTTAGCAGTTGGGGATAGGTGGGGTAGCACACTGTGCATTCCCCGTCATCCAGGGGGCTCTCCAACTATGCAGAGCTTGCACAATGCTGTGCTCTGGTTCGGGGCTCTCCCAAGGAATCCTCACGTCCTGCACAGAGCCACTTCCCGATACCCACCACCTGCCAACCCTCCATTGTAGAAATCTCCTGCATGCGGCCATCCAGTCAAGAGCCAGTATTAAGTCTGGTGCCCAAGTGATCCCCCCAAGCTCAGTGTGCAATGCTGGGTTCTCATCATGCTGCAACACAGGAGGGATTGTGATGCTCAGCCATCTCTCTCAATTCTGCACCGATAAGTGACATCGGGGACTTAACTTTGCCTCAGTACTGGGAGGCCCCGTTTCCGGGTACACCACACACAGCCAATTGAGGCAACGGTCGCCATGGGCGTGATAGACGACAAACAGTGAAGAATGAGGCAAGAAAGCATTTAACCCATGAAGTGGGGGTGGATTGGTGCAGACCAGAGCATGTACCACTCGCCGGTGGGTTCTGCATCTACACCTATAGGGTTCCACCCACTCCTCAGCCCATTTAGTCTGGCCCCTCACCCAGGACCTGTCCGGCTTGGGTGACCCTGCCAGGAGTAAAACTCCCGCCGGCATAGCTCCCGGGATCATTGAGGCGCTCAAGCTCTCCAACCACGGCAAGGTAGGCTTACATGTGGAGAGTATTGCCTTCTAAGGATAAGACATTTATTCTTCGTAGTGACGCTTCATCCACCGGGATTGGAGCAGCACTAATGCAAGAGTACTCTGGAACTCTGCATCCTGTGATGTATATTTCTCGTAAATTAAATGCCGCAGAAAAGAACTACTCGGTCCTAGACCGTGAATTATTGGCTATGGTTTGGTCAATCCTTAAACTGCAAAGATTTCTTCTTGGCGCGCATTTCATCGTGGAAACTGACCAGAAAGCTCTTACGGCTATTCAGAGTAAAAATCTGAAGAGCGCGAGATCAACGCGTTACGCGATTGCTCTGCAGCCATTTCATTTTTCGGTGCGAGCTATCCGTGGGTCAGAAAATGTGATGGCAGATATTTTGTCTAGATGCCCACATGATTCATAACTGTTATACAACTTTGATACAGTTGTTCCTATGTTGAAATGTGTACACATATGTAATATCATATATTGATTGTAACACTACTTAGCGGTTCATTAATATTTATTCACCGCTGATCTTTCAATGTTTTTTCGTCTTTGATGATCATGATGTTAAGATATCTTAGATGAAATTTATGTATAAACTAATGTAGAAATTGTGTCATTGCTAATATTGTAGTATGCGTTGGTGACACCTCTCTGGAAATATTTATACTTAGAGAAGTACTTTCTCTAAGGTCAGAAAACTTATGCTTATCATCTGCGCATTGTTATTGGTGCGTTGTGAGCCTATTGTATGTTGCTCCTAGATGTATTTCAAAAAAAAAAAATGTATCATTTTTTTTCCCCGAGGGGTGTGGTAATCTGTTGCGTGCATATTTTGACGCACATATTACAAAAATCGATATGGCTATTTAATATGGAAAAGATATAGACATTCATTCATTTGTGTATGAAAATGCTGTCTATGGTAAAGCGAGATAACTCATGATTGATTTACACTTTTGATCATAGGAGTAATCGTTCTTGATATTGATTCGGCGCATGGATATGACACCCATGTCCGTACTTATTTGTTAGGGCCAGAAGATATATTAATTTGCTTATTATGTTTATGGCCTGAATTCATATGTATTACATATTATTAGTACAAGTAGAATCAGTCCTATATTGTATATTTTTGATGGGTAGGCAGGACTATATTCTGTTATGCCGCTCTAGCGGAAGTATGAGTTGTCTTGACAAGTCGTGATGAGTTCCGAGGTACTGTTTACAATGGCGGGTACGCCTTTTTCCAGGGCTGGTGCATTCTTCAATAAAAATGATTTATGAAGTGGTTTTCTTCTGTAGGAGATTGTGTCTCTACTAGAGTTTATGTTAGAGACTCTCCTAATGTACGGTACCATATATGATTCGGACTCCAGGTAATTCCAGACCCTATTTTTGATGATCTCAGGTCGGTTAGACCTAGCTGGAATTTTGTGCTTCACAACGCTAGGGTCACGTTTGTATCGACGAAGATGACGGGCTTCCATATAGCAGTTATGTCTACGTAAAGTAACTGGATTACTGTAGAACTGTTTGGAGGAACTTTAAGAAATTATTCTTATATATTTCAAATTAACTTTGGCTTAGATATACCCTCCTGTGAGTGAGCGACAACTCAGGAAGGCGGCCATGTTACATTCCTGTTATCGTATTTTTGGATCACTGTCCAAAGAACGGGGCATGTATCTTACTATTCGGACAGTGGCAAGGAGATCTCAATTTTGATAGAAACCCCTTCCATGGTTTCATATATGATATAAACTATGAACATAAAGCAACTTTAGTTACTTACCGATCCGCCTTCACTGACGCGCTTAGTCAGATAGGGGATGCGGCCATTATGTATCATGACATTGGAAGCTATTGATGTACTACCCATTATTTATGAACGTGTCATGACTTGTGATCTGCTATGTATGCCTACAAATTGATGTGTCCACCTGTACCCATGATTTACTCGTTATGTCCCAGTGTGCGTCTAAATAAACTGTGTAAACAAAGATTCCAGCAGTCTGCATTGGTGCATTGTAGACACAAGTGTATGAGTGATTAGATTGGTCAGAACACGAACAGTACACCATTCGCGTTAATCACACTCTACACTTCTACTCCATATCTACACCATCCTGCGTCGGTTGAATTGACCAAGTTTAGGGCCTGCTTCCCCTGGAGCCTTAGAGGGAAACTACTGTTTACAGCTGCCTTTGCCTTCCCTAACTCAGGTCTAGGGCGAGTTACCCATTTACAGCTGGGTAGACTGGAGCATGCCTGATCTCAACAACTCTGTACACTACAATGGACATATACAGTAGTGACACCACAAACAACATGTTACAGTGATTGATAGTGGAGCTTTACAGAAGATTATATACAGCACTTTACAGAGCACTTTACAGTTTGTGATATGGAATTTGGCAAGGATGGTCAATAATAATAAATTGTTTGGTTGTAATTTTTCAGTATTTTCATTATATTTTCAGGACAATGTTACATTACAACAAGTCAAATAAATAAAGTCCTCAGTGATTTAAAAAAAAAATTTTGATATATGATTTTTTAGAATTTATCAGATTGTTTGCAACTGGTTGATTAATCTTCGGTTAAAGAAATTTGATTAATTGATTAAGATTTTTAAAATCACCCCTGGAGCCGCGCTAGTGTAGCGGTTACCACACTGCGCTGACGATCGGGAGATCCCAGGTTCAAGCCCAGGCGAGAACATTTGATGAAGTGTCGTCGACCGGGACTTGGACTGGAATAATTCGAGCCCTGGCGATGACACTTGAAGGAGTGTCGTCAATCAGGGACTGGAATAACCTGAACGGCTCCTGAGCCGACCCAGCTCTAATGGATACCTCTGAAGACGGTGAGTATCTGCCTGAATGGCGAGAGGACACCTGTCAGCATACAGGAAAAAGGGATACTCACGTAAAATCAGTCTCAGGTTAGACATACTAACCGGAGATTTCGCCTCAAGTAATAGCTTTGGATAAAAATCACCCCAGCCCTAAATATACTGTTCAAAAAAAGAAACGCAACATTATTGCAGTGGTAATGGACACCAAATTTTAAACTTGTACCAAAATTTTATTTTACGGAATTAATGTTTCAATCTTGGCAAGAAGAAACTTTCAGACTTTAACAATGAAATGATGTTCATTAAATTTGGTTTGGACTTTTATTCTTTGCGACTGAGGCCTCCGTTTCAGTAAGGTGTATGGCCTCCTCTGGCCTCTATCAGAGAACGACATCTCCTTGACATGGATCCGATTAGCCGTTGGATCTGTTGTTGTGGGATGGCTGCCCACTCTTCCTGCAGTGCAAGAGACAACTGTCGGAGATTGGCTGGAGCCACGTCTCGCTGGCGGAGTCGTCTGTCGAGTTCATCCCATAAGTGTTCTATGGGGTTCATGTCTGATGACATGGCTGGCCATGGAATGGTCTGGACATTGTTGTCAGCGAGGAACTGGGTGGTGAGTTGTGCCACATGAGGTCGAGCGTTATCCTGCTGAAAAATCAACCCTCGTGCAGCCAGAAGTGGAAGGACGTGAGGACAAAGAATTTCAGCGACGTATCATTGGGCATTCAGGCGTCCTTCAATTTGCACCAGGTCACTTCTTCCCATGAAGTTGATCGCCCCCCACATCAGTACACCTCCACCACCATGTGGAGGAGCCTCATCAATGCTGTTCTGGGCGTAGCGCTCATGGACTCTGCGGTAAACTCTTCTCCGTCTATCGTGTCGCTGGAGCACAAAAAATGATTCATCACTAAACCAAACCCGTCTCCAGTCATTCCCAACGGTCCATTGACGATGCTGGTTCGCCCACTGCAGTCGGTTCTGGCGATGCTGGTCCGTAAGAACAAGACCTCTGTAGGGTCTTCTAGCCCAAAGTCATGCAGCCGGTTCCTGACCGTTTGATCTGAAATTCGACGAGCTGCTGACATTGACTGGACTGTGGGGGACGCAGATGCAAGTCGATTCCTGAGGTGACGCAGCCGTATGAAGCGGTCTTCGGCAGGAGTTGTGACTCTGGGTCTTCCACTGCGCGGCCGGTCTGCCACTGAGCCAGTTTCTTGAAATCGCCTCCAAAGGCGACTAATGGTGCTTCTAACCACATTAAATTGTCTGGCCACTACACTTTGTGACTGTCCAGTCTGTAAACGTCCAATGATGATGAGTCGTTGTTCTGTAGTGAGATGAGCCATACTTGCGCATTGAATTTTCAACTGAATTTATTTGAGGAGCGTCAATCTTTTATAGGCATTCAATAATATGGTCAGAGAGTTTTGTGTTCAGTAAGTTTCACGGGATTCTCATGAACCTGTCACGAGTTATTGTCAAAAATGTTGTTTTGACCTTGACCTCTTTCATGACCTCACAAATCATGAGGTGAGTACAATTCAGGTAACCACGAGAAGTTAATGACCAGGTGGACACAGTCGATAGGTTGACTGATGTCCAATCAGCGAATATCTTTTATAAAAGTAACACCAAAAAAGTTGCGTTTCTTTTTTTTGAACAGTATATAATATTAGATTGTGGCAAATTATGGCATGTTACTAACAGTTTTACATCCAGTAACTTCAGGCTTTTAGCAACAGATGTTTGTACAATGAAAGATTCCACTATTAGGATAGTTATAGTCATATTACTCTTGTCTATCTGTATGAGATACATCTTCCATCTGATGTCCTTAACTCTTAAACTCCAGAGCAACGCTCTGAGCGTTGCAAAATTCAACACGCCGTGCCAGAGCAACGCTCAGAGCGTGGTTTTTAGTTTATCACGCATAAACCTTAAAAATAGTTCGTTTAATGCAGTTCATATATTAAAATTCGTAGAATGACTTCCGCTACTATCTAAACAACCAATTTAACTGTAGATAATCAGCACATGTGCGTGTTTTGATGTTATTATCACACTTTTTGTGAAGATTTGCGTGCTTGCGTTTTTCGTTGTTATTGCTAGAGAAATATGTCACGCTTTATATTTACATTTTCTAAGTCTCCTAAGCAAATAATTGTGTCAAACTACTTTGAAACATTGCTGACATTGATGATGATTGTTTGGTAGTCACAGTTTGTTGTCAAAATACGGAATCTGTGCAGAAAAGCTAGACACACTAGGTTCAGTTGATGAGTGGGCGTAGTCGTATTCTGGTCGATCAAAAAGCAACAAAACTAGACCTACCGTAACATCTAATCACTAGTTCTTGGTAGAAGATGAAGCTAGGGATACAATTAAAACATTAAACAAGAGTAAACAAGTTTTTATATGACGTTATTCTTCTTTATTTGTTTGAAAATTACGTAATCAACGATTGCATAATTTATATTTTTCTTACAAAGGACCACGGAAAAACTGGTGTGAATAACAATAAATGTACTAATTGTGGCCATAAGCATGCTTTGTTTTACTTGCATATGGATTAACTTGATGTTTGAAGACTAAAAAGAAAGTTTTATTGTCTACAACAGTAATTTGTCTTTGGTAAGATCGTATTCTACAGTCAACTTTTTAGCGTTTTTCAATCTTACATGCAAAATGTTTTAAGTATACCGAACATACTTGTGTTAATACTACCAAAGACATTATATATTTGAATTCTCTATCAACTTCTCTACAGTTTGGTTTATAATAAGTACATGTTCAAAGGAAAATTCACAAACAAATTTAGACTGAAAGATGAACACTTCCCTCTATAAAATTCTGCCCACAAAAAAAGTCTGGCACAGCGTGCAAAATAACTCTGGAATGAAAGAGTTAATCAGCATAAGCATTTGAAACTATTTATCATTGCTTTCCTTCACGCTCCTTGTGGAGCATGGAGCCACCACTGTAGCTGCTGGTCTCTTGCAGGAAGCCTGCACCAAGCATTCACATGCTCCTGCAGCGGTGGTTTTTGTAGCAATTTGTTTTGGATGATGCGGTTGTCAGCCCCGTGCACAACTTCATATCAGCTGCTTTATACGACATAGCTGAGGTTGAAGGAGTCCAATTCTTTCTTTGTCAATTTGAATCTACTGACTTGTTTCAATACTGCTTTATTTATTTTGATGATGCCTTCTGCCGAAGTCACAGCTATGCTGTTCATCATTATCACCCTTCAGCTCCCCCAGGAGTATAGCCTTACAACAAACTTCTCTTCTCCATATGTTCCTTGGTGTGATGAAATACTGAGATTCTGTCTTTCAAATGGCCCATGTCTTTTTCTCCTTGCACCAGGAGGACATGCACACCATCATAGCTGGCAGACGCTGGAGTTGGGTTGGCCACGTCCTCAGAAGGGACCCTGATACCATCGCAAGAACAGCTATGCTATCGACCCCCGAGGGAAGGCGAAAGAGAGGCCGACCAAAAACAACTTGGCGGAGAACTGTGGAAGCTGAAATGCAATGAATGAACCACAGTTGGGGTACTGTATGAAGGATGGCCGCCAACCAAGCAAAGTGGAATCAATCTGTTGCTGCCCTACAAGACGCCACCAGGCGTGATGGCCGCTGACTGCTTTGACGGTTGGTGGTTATGGATCAAAGAAGAAGAAGAAGAAGTAGAAGTGGGCCACAGTACGTCTGCACAGGTAGAGCCAGTGAGAAAAAACTGTTATGTTTCAGAGTTAGTCATGCAGAACAAGTAGATCGGGGGTCAGTAATGTTTACTTTGGATGCAGGTAGAGAAGGGAACAGTGGGGGAGCGGACTTCTTTGGCCGGATTACGTTTGTATGGTGGTACAGACTGGGAATAGACCGAGGAAAGTATTGTACTATGGGAGTTAAGTGTTAAAGACTTGGGACTTAAGGGTTAAGGCAGGGAGTTATTTGTTATATAGAAATGTATTATTAATGTGTTGTTCAGCTGTGCATTTTTCTATTCGTTTACAGCGGGTAGCGGCGCAGTGGGAAGAGCAAAAGTTGCCAATAACTTTCCCCACGGCAAGATTTGGCATCTCAGACAAAGAAGGGATTGAGATTTTGCCAGAGGCGGACGAAGAATAGAAAACCCGTTTTTCCCAGGCAGGGGAAGACATTTCTCTAGTGCAATAGGATTTGTTGGATAAATCCTGAGCGCTGAGCTCATTTTGTTACACACGCAAATTTGGCATGCTGCCAGCATTGTCGTAATTATTTCGCTTCGTCCCGGCCATAATAAAGCCGAAGGCCCATCACCCAGAGAGAGGTAATCGGGCAGGTAAACGTCAGATGTGATAGAAGAAACCAGCTACAGTTCCAGTCCAGAATTCAGTGGGGTTCTTTTAAACCTTAGTCATCAATTCCAGAATTTGTGGAGAGAGAAAGGGTGAAAATACTCTCTACAGAGGTCAGCGCAGATAGGCAGAACTGATACAGTTTTGTTCCAAGTATAGCAGATAGACAGAACTGAGAGCAAGCTATTTAACAGCATAGCAGAGGACAGCTGCTGAAGTGTTTAGAAGAGTTAGTTGTGTAGCAGTGTTCAGGAGATTTCAGGATAGGCGGTGTAGACACTTCATAGTAGTTCCAGCTGACTGTATACTTAGAGTTAAAATTAGAAGTTAGAACAGCTAGTTTGGAGTGGAGGCTCGACATCCGAGACCCCACCAAGTGCAGTGTGGTTGTGTTGTGTAATCATAACTTCTTTCCTCCATACAGGTGAACCTTGTGGGTGGGGGGGGGTTGTTTTGATGATACATCATCTGTAATTTTGCTTGATTGTTTTTCCAGGTGTGCGCACATGCACTTTATGTCTTTGACATGTATTTGAGTTTTCTATGTGTAAATAAAACGTGTACATTATAGTTGGGATCAGTCACTTTATTTTCGTACAGTAGCTATCTGTTGTCTGTATCATTGTGTATGTGAATCTTAAGTAAACCTTATCCCCGTAGGGTAGTTAGAGGTAGTTGATATTATAGCACATAAGACGTCCGAAGTGGTGGGGAAAGAATCAACCTCGGTTCTTAACCTCGGAGCCAATAGTGTCAACTGTTCACATTTCACTATCATTTTCTTCTAAATCTATCTTTTCAGTCTTTCTTCCCACTAGGGTCTTGTCACTATACGTAGACAGTCTCTAGTCTAAAACCATTTCGTGACACTTGGTCTCTCTCACCCTGGGGATTCCAGAACAAGGACTGCCTGGTAATACTGTCAACAGATTTCCTCAAGCTGCTACAAACTCATAAAACAATAAAAATAACGCATACCTCATCGGCATTAACACTTCCCACATTTGTTATGTGAAGAGTGACTGTAAGATTCTGCTTTGGAGCAACTACAATATCCCAACTCATGTCCAGATACTCAAAGCGTGAGTAGGACAAACCATAACCAAATGGATATAGTGGATCAGTTGTCATATACCGGTATGTTCTGCCTTCCATAGAGTAGTTTACCATAGGTGGAATCTGCAGAAACGTAGAAATATAATATGTTAGAGAACTGCCTTATTGGTAACATCATACCTCATCTTTTTAAACGAAAGCTATAATCTATTCATGGCACATTCCTTACTTACTTACTTAGTCGTTCCTCTTCTACCGTGAGGTGTAGAAGTTCAGAAGAGAGAGCACCATACTGTCCTATCGGCTGTTTTCCTCCTGGCCTGGTTCCATTCTAGTCCTCGGTCCTGTAGAGATTGTCTAATGTTGTCCTCCTAGCGGACTCTGGGTCATCCTGGTGGATCCCTAGCTCTTAGTTTCCCATACTTGTCATGGTAGCTGATCTTCTCCCATTCTGCAGACATGTCCAAACCATCGTAGTTGGGACTGTTCTACTTTGGTCTGCAGGGGCTGGGTTTTTAGGCCTTGATGTATCGTCTAGTTTCGGACCATGTCTCTTCTTGTTACTTCAACCACCTTCCTCACAAACCTCATTTCTGAGGTTTAGATCTGGCTTTTGTGGGTTGTAGTCATTGCCCATGACTCACATCCATACATCAAGACTGGGACATAGGTGGAACGCACATTCTTAACAAGGAACTAAATTACATACCTGTTGAAACAATGCACCTTTGTTCCCAATAAACTTCATGGCACGAGATGTTTGTTAGAAACATCCCTGGCTCTGTGCTTTTTGTCTGGAATTTTCACCATTTTTATTAACCAGCTCAAATAATTATGAATAAGTGTCTCCACCATATATTTAGCCAATGAATCCTCACTGCTCATCATAGATGAAGCTTCTATCCTTTCCTGCCACAGTTTCCTACTTCTGAAGCACAATGGAAATGAATGAAACGACCATAAGAGAATTTAGTTCCATCATAAGGGCATGCAGCAGAAAGAACGTAACATAATTATTTACCGCCATATCTTGATGGGTGACTTACTCGTATATTATACAAAACCCCATTCCCAGCATTCTCTGAGGAGACACAGAAAGAATATGACGTCTGCTAACTCAGGCATGCCATAAGAGGTGACTACCATGAGGTTGTGTATGGTACTGGCAACCTGATCATGTAAAAATAATGGCTACTGAAACCATCACTGCAAGAACACATAAATGCTTTAGTGCAGGCTTCCTGCAAGGAGAACAGCTGCAGAGGTGGGTGGTCCCATGTTTCGAAAGGAGCAACGAAAAGTAAATAAACCAATGATAATATAACAAAACAAGAATCATCACAGAAACTATAAAAACTACTTCACAATAATAGTTTGTATCAGACTGATATAATAATGTGAGCTGATAAACATGATGAAATGTGTGGCAGTCTAGCATAAACCTGTGATACCAGCTTCACTGATTACAACAAAAACACACAAACAAACAAAACCTTAATACAGTTCAAAATATTGATTTTGATATGTTTAAATTTTATAAATTGTTTCTGATTCTGGCTAAAACCTGTTACACTGGCTTCACTGATTAAAACAAAAATACACAAACTAAACCTTACATACAGTTCAAAATATTGATTTTGATATGTTTAAATTTTATAAATTTTTTTCTGATTCTCAGCTATCAAATTGCATAGGTTACATAGGTCAAAAATGATCTTAAAAATTTGTATTTCTCAGGTGAAAGCTCTGACCTATTAGGTAATATGAATTAATAGAAGTACAATAGTCATATGTTTTTCAAGTGCTATCAGGTTTCAGGATTCACACAAGACACTATAGCAGAAGTTCTTAACCTTTCTTGTGCCACTGACCCCTTTGATTGTCCTGTGAGACTAGACCCCTTTAATTGTCCGGTGAAGGCTACAGACCCCTTTAATTGTCCTATGAAGGCTACAGACCCCTTTAATTGTCCTATGAAGGCTACAGACCCCTTTAATTATCCCATGAAGGCTACAGACCCTTTAATTGTCCTATGAAGGCTACAGACCCCTTTAATTGTCTTATGAAGGCTACAGACCCCTTTAATTATCCTATGAAGGCTACTTCTTCTTCTTCTTCCATCCTTAGCCACCAACCGGCAAAGCAGTATGTGGCCAGTACGCCTAGTGGCGTCTTAGGGCAACAACAAATTGATCAATCTATCGCTGTTTCCACCACGCCTAGTGGCGTCTTTGTGGAACAGAAACAGACCAAACAATCTATCGTTGTTTCCGTAATCAGATTGGTTGGCAAGCAGGTGATCAGCCCACTGTGCAAAGTTTTTACGGGATGGGGTAAACAGCCCTATGCCCAACCCTCCTTAGTCGCTTTTTACGACATGCGTGGTAGGGTGCAGTGTTACTATTCTTTGCTCCCCTTTCGGGCCCCGGCAACACACGGGTGATGAAGGCTACAGATCCCTTTAATTGTCCTATGAAGGCTACAGACCCCTTTAATTATCCTATGAAGGCTACAGACCCCTTTAATTGTCCGGTGAAGGCTACAGACCCCTTTAATTGTCCTATGAAGGCTACAGACCCCTTTAATTATCCTATAAAGGCTACATACCCCTTTAATTATCCTATGAAGGCTACAGACCCCTTTAATTATCCTATGAAGGCTACAGACCCCTTTAATTATCCTATGAAGACTACAGACTCTTTCTTAGGAAAAAATGTACAAAAACTCGTAATTAAAATTTTGCATACAACTAATACATTTTATTACAAAGGAAACTCATTAAGCTTACATTTAGCCTTATTGAAATATAAAAACAATCTGTTTAAGAAAAAAAAATATTTCTTTAAGCGCAAAAATCTATGATAACTTTCTGAGTAACATTTTTTAGTGAAAATAAAATTCAAGTTTTTAGGTTATGTACATTAACCCTCTGGAATCCATTTACAACAACCATAAAAGGCATATTCAAATCCAAATGGGACAGAGAACACCCAAGTCACATAAAAGATTATGCCTATCACCAGCTAGCCAGACAAGACCAGGTCATCATGTTCCGCTTTTGCCCTGGTCACAATAGGCTGAGGTACCATCTATATCACACGTACAGGATTGGTCCAACAGATCTCTGATTCTGTCACACCAGCCCTTTGACAGTCGAACATCTGCTCCAGTCTTGCCCAACTTACAGCAGTGAGTGGAGTGGTATTTGGCAACAACTCACCTCTACATGAAAAACTGTTTGGAGATGTCAGGAGCCTTGAGCTGACCACTGCATTTATTAGAGTCATTAATGTAGAAGTCTGAGGGTGAACGAGATGTCAGGAACCTTGACCTGACCACTGCCTTTATTAGAGTCATTAATGTAGAAGTCTGAGGGTGAACGAGATGTCAGGAGCCTTGACCTGACCACTGCCTTTATTAGAGTCATTAATGTAGAAGTCTGAGGGTGAACAAGATGTCAGGAGCCTTGACCTGACCACTGCCTTTATTAGAGTCATTAATGTAGAAGTCTGAGGGTGAACGAGATGTCAGGAACCTTGACCTGACCACTGCCTTTATTAGAGTCATTAATGTAGAAGTCTGAGGGTGAACGAGATGTCAGAAACCTTGACCTGACCACTGCCTTTATTAAAGTCATTAATGTAGAAGTCTGAGGGTGAACGAGATGTCAGGAGCCTTGACCTGACCACTGCCTTTATTAGAGTCATTAATGTAGAAGTCTGAGGGTGAACGAGATGTCAGAAACCTTGACCTGACCACTGCCTTTATTAGAGTCATTAATGTAGAAGTCTGAGGGTGAACGAGATGTCAGGAACCTTGACTTGACGACTGCCTTTATTAGAGTCATTAATGTAGAAGTCTGAGGGCAAATGAAGAAGAAGAAGAATCCATTCATGGATCCTTAAGGGGTCCATGGACTGCAGGTTAAGAAACCCTGCCCTATACGAATGTTCTGCTTATTCTATTTTCATCAATGTAGAGCATTGGACTTTCATAAATGGGTGCTAGAATAGAAGGATTAAAATGGTATGACAAGATCACCATTGTGGAAGAGATGACAAGATCACCATTGTGGAAGTGATGACAAGATCACCACTAAGGATGTGATGGTAAGATCACCACTGTGGAAGTGGTGACAAAATCACCTATGTGGAAGTGATGATAAGATCACCACTGTGGAACTGATGATAAGATCACCATTGTGGAAGTGATGATAAAATCACCATTTGGCAGTGATGATAAGATCACTACTGTGGAACTGATAATAAGATCCCCACTGTGGAAGTGATGGCAAGATCACCATTGTGGAAGTGATGACAAGATCCAGACAAATGCTAGTGAAACAGGAGATCAAATGTAGATGCTGGTGGTGGATATTGTACATACTAAGGAAGCTTGCTGCCCTTGAGTATAAGAGTGAGATCCATCTTTGTTTCATAGATCTGGAAAAGGTGTTTGACAGGGTCCCTTGGAGCAAACTTTGGGACTGTTTGGCAAGGAAGAACATTCCAGTACCTCTGATTCATGCTATACAGAGCTTCTACAAGTCTTGCAGAAATTATGTGAGGACAGCAAACCATAAGTCAGAAGAGTTCAGGACCACTACTGGTGTAAGAAGGTGATATCCTGTCACCTTATCTTTTCATACTTCTCATGGACGATGTCATCAAGGCATGTAAGGAGAGAACAAGAAAGTATTCAATGGGGTACTGGAAGATGAGACAGGTCTGTATTTCAGAGCTGGCATTTGCTGATGATGTTGCCCTGATTGCTAAATCAGAGGCACATCTCCAATCCAACCTGCAAGTCTGGAAGGAAGAGCTGGAGAAGAGAGGGATGGTCATAAGTAGCTCTAAAACAAAATCCATGGTGATATCACGAGAAGAAAGAAGACATCAGATTAAGCTGGGAGAACAGGTCCTGGAGCAGGTCGACCACTTTAAATACCTCGGAGCTATTATAGACCGAAAGGGAGGCATCAAAGAAGAGTTGGCCACTCGAAAAGCAGCAGCTGGGAGACCTTTTCAGACCATAAATCGAGGATTCCTCAGCAAGAGAGAGGTTGGTAAGAAAACAAAGATGGCTGTATACTGCTCCACTTATGTCCCAGTCTTGACATATGGATGTGAGTCATGGGCAATGACTACAACCCACAAAAGAAATGAGGTATCCGAGGAAGGTGGTCGAAGTAACAAGAAGAGACATGGTCCGCAACCAGACGATACATCAAGGCCTAAAATCCCACCCCCTGCAGACCCAAATAGAACAGTCCCAACTAAGATGGTTTGGCCATGTCTGCAGAACGGGAGAAGATCGGCTACCACGACAAGCACGGGAAACAAAGAGCCAGGGATCCAGACCCCAGGATGACCCAGAGTCCGCTGGGAGGACAACATTAGACAATCTTTGAAGGACCGAGGACTAGAATGGAACCAGGCCAGGAGGAAGACAGCCGATAGGATAGTCTGGCACTCTCTCTTCCAAACCTCAACGCCTCACGGTAGAAGGGAAACGACTAAGTAAGAGGAAACTTGCTGTTGGCATACAAGGCAGTCCTTGTTCTGAAATCACCAGGGTAAGAGTGGAACAAGGAGATTGAAAGAAACACGGAAAAGAGAACTGGTGACAGAAATAATAGGGATGAGAAAGACATAAAAAAGATCTTGAGCTGATAGCAGGAGACATGAGGACTTAATATGAACTTGTTGATGGCCTATGCTCCTTGAGGAGCTGAAGGGTTATGATGGTGAAGATGGAAGATGATCAGGATTCACACAAGACTTGACAGGATGTTCTGCTTACTGTTTTTTTGTTTGTTTCAAAACTTTGTAGAAAATTACAAATGGCTATTTATTTCATCACTTACATTATCACCACACACCTGTCATAGAAATCTATACCTGCACCATCCCAACCCACCTGCCATGCAAACCTGGGCCATGTGATAGGCAGTCTGCCTGCAGGACTACTATTACCTCCCTTGTTGGTCAGAACTGCCACTAGGGCATCCCCTGTTGCTTGCGCAGGAAAGAAACATTCCATAATGGCAGTGATATGGTCTGACTCATCAAAGATTGAGATATTGAGAGGTCCAGCATTGAACAAAAGTAGGATGATGCTCGCATTCTGACCTGTTAGAAAGATTCAAGGACTTTTATTGATTTTTGTAATGAAAACAATTGTCACGTTTAACCTTCACAACAACATAATGAATAGGTGGGATAAAAACTATAAAGCAATGTCCTTCATCTGTGTTTGATGAAAACTATAAAGCAATAAAAAGTTCCTTCATCTTTGTGTGATGAAAATTATAAAGCAATAAAAATGGTCCTTCATCTGTGTTTGATGAAAACTATAAAGCAATAAGAAAGTCCTTCATCTTTGTGTGATTAAAACTATAAAGCAATAAGGTTCTTCATCTTTGTGTGATAAAAAATATAAAGCAATAAGAAGGTCCTTCAGCTCTGTGTGATGAAAACTATAAAGCAATAAAAAAAAGGTCCTTCATTTTAACTTTCATTTGAGGATAAATATTAAGCAACGAGCAAGTGACCCACCAAAACATGATGGGAAATAATTATATTGTACTCTTTTCTGCAGCATGTCGTAATGACAGCATTAATTCTCCTGGGGTCATTCTATTTCTTTCCATTCCATGTCAAATTCATTGGATCTTTATAGTCAAACTTATCATGATTTACGGTCAATGTCAGTTGCTCCCCAAACAAATTTGAAAGGCCTATGTGCTATATTAATGGATGTTCAATTTAGATCACATGGTGCAATGTTTCTTATCTTCTTCAAGTACCATGCCTGGTGGTGTAGGAGATCATGTCTCTCCACAACTTCCTGTCTCTAGTACAATTTATCAATTCTGTTGTTAACTTCTTTCCATGCCATGATGTCAAACTATCCAGAATTTGCTCTCTTTGTCTTCCTCTATCAATTTTTCCATCAATATTTCCTGTTGTACGATATATTCCAGCTTTCCTCTTCTCATAACATGCCCAAAGAATGTGGATTGCTTCTTCCTAACTTGTGCTTCTTTGTCTGTAAAACCACATCTCTGTGGCCTCAAGAGCTTTTCCTACGTGTTTACTAATTATCCTTGACTCACTCCCGTTTGTCAGGATTGGTTCTTCATAACACTGAAGAACTCTCTTTCTCACTTCCATTGATAAAGAATTGTTGCTCAAAATGCTTTTCATTTTATAGAATGCTATTTGGATTTTTAAACTGGTCTTTGCAAGATGCTTCACTCAGACAATCAGTATGTAGGGGATTCTAGTTATAAAATTAGTATGTATGGGATTCTAGTTATAAAATTAGTATGTAGGGGATTCTAGTTATAAAATTAGTATGTAGGGGATTCTAGTTATAAAATTAGTATGTAGGGGATTCTAGTTATAAAATTAGTATGTAGGGGATTTGTTATAAAATCAGTATGTAGGGGATTCTAGTTATAAAATCAGTATGTAGGGGATTTGTTATAAAATCAGTATGTAGGGGATTCTAGTTATAAAATCAGTATGTAGGGGATATGTTATAAAATCAGTATGTAGGGGATTCTAGTTATAAAATCATATGTAGGGGATTTGTTATAAAATTAGTATGTAGGGGATTCTAGTTATAAAATTAGTATGTAGGGGATTATAGTTATAAAATTAGTATGTAGGGGATTCTAGTTATAAAATTAGTATGTAGGGGATTATAGTTATAAAATTAGTATGTAGGGGATTCTAGTTATAAAATTAGTATGTAGGGGATTCTAGTTATAAAATTAGAATGTAGGGGATTTGTTATAAAATCAGTATGTAGGGGATTCTAGTTATAAAATCAGTATGTAGGGGATTCTAGTTATAAAATTAGTATGTAGGGGATTCTAGTTATAAAATTAGTATGTAGGGAATTATAGTTATAAAATTAGTATGCAACAGGGGATGACAATCTAGTAATGAACGGGGTTATAAAATTAGTATGTAGATGAAGTTGACTGCTGCCTTTATTAGAGTCATAAATGTGGAAGTCTGAAGGCGAACGAGGAAGAAGAAGAAGAAGTATGTAGGGAATTATAGTTATAAAATTAGTATGCAGGGGAATCTAGTTTTAAAATTAGTATGTAGGTGATTATAATTTTAAAATGAGTATGTAGGTGATTTTAGTTATAACATTAAGAACTGATGAAAAACAAACAGGACTGTATACAGTTATTATATAAAGAATGAGAAGACAGAGAGGCAGTGTTAAAAAACATAAGTAAATCATCATCATCATTTGCCTTCAGCTTCCAAGGGAGCATAGGCCAACAAACGTATGCCATATTCCATGTCCCATGCCATCAGCTCAAGGTATTTCCATGCCTCCTTCATCCCTTTCACTTCTGTCACCAGTTCTCTTCTATGTGTGTTGTTTTGTCTTTTGGTTTCCCTCTCTGACCCTGTGGAGTCTAGAAAAGGAGTACCTTGTAATGCTATCAACAGGTTTCCTTAATATGTATCTTATCCATCACCAGCATCTTCTTAGGAAACTAATAACTTGCTCCAAAAATAGTCTCCGAGTCATATTGTCCAGAAACAAGATTACAAAACTATGATGATGGGGAAATGATTCAGTGGGTTTCTATTGTTTCATTTTGTAAGTTGATGTTAGTTTTCACATTTCTATCTTTTGTCAGTTCCCTTTATCCTTAGTCCCAGTAAGATGGGTTACCTATTTTCGTTTACCAGCCATTTATCACTGTCTTACTGCAGGCCTTAACCTTTCTACCTTAAATATCAATAAACTGACAACATCTGCTCATTGTACAGAACTAACAATTACTGTAAAAGATCTATGATTCTGCAAAGATTCATGATTCTGCAAAGATCCATGATTCTGCAAAGATCTATGGTTCTGTAAAGATCCATAATTCTGCAAAGATCTATGATTCAGCAAAGATCTAAAATTCTGCAAAGATACATGTTTCTACAAAGATCCATGATTCTGTAAAGATCCCCAATTCTGCAAAGATCAATGTTTCTACAAAGATCAAGGATTCTGCAAAATCCATGACTCAGCATCACATAACAATGTGATGTATCACATTTTACAACAACTTTAAAGAACACAAAATAGAAAATATGCATACTTACCGAACAAAATTGTATCTAACAAAAGCAACTCTTGCTTCCCGGGCAGATTGACATCAGGTCGATCGGTATCTTCAGACTCAACTACCTGCCCTGAAGATATGACAGAATGAAAAAAACTGATGAATTAACACACAGACAGGATGGAAAACAAATTGATAAAACATTAAAGGCAGGAGTGGCACTTAATTTTAAACCAACATAGTTAAAAAAAATATGAAAAATGGAATGATCTATTTTCTGATAACTTATAAATGAATTTCCTGAATCTTCTTCGTACACTTGCAGACGTCAACTTAAATATGATTAAAGAAAGCAGTGGTCAGCTTGAGGCTATTTCTATCTCCAACAAAGCTTTTCCAATTTCCTAAATCTAAATGTGTCAAAATAAGTTGTTAGAACACATTCTAAGCAAAAGTATTTTGACCTTAAACATTGTATTTTCTTAAGAAATTGTGCTTTTCCTATGAAGAATACTGTGAATTTCTCAGAACTTTGTTTTATGTTACTAATTTTCTTATAACTTGTTTATTTATTTAAATCAGCACAACATTAGGTACAGACACCTGCTACTGCATGTTAAAACTTTTGTCAGATCAGATTTCTGATATTTTCTCAAATTTCGATCAACTGCAAAAAAAAAAAAAAAAAAAAAAAAAAGTTCCCACATTTTGCAATTTTTTCAAACTATTTTTAGATACTAACTTTAAAGTTATATAGCTCAGGATCTACTACAGTTATCAAAAATCTTATTTAAAAAAAATTGTAGAACACAATGATGAGCTTCCAATTCAAATTTGGTGCTCATAACTCGAAAAATAAAAAAAAAACCTTAATAAAATGAAATATAGGATTAAAATCAAATATGGCCACCATTTCCATGGCAACCAACAGCAATACAACATCAAATGCTTTGTTGTGTGCCGCTATTATTATTGTAGGTTGCATGTGTATTTTAATTAAGAAATATTAATTTATGAAATCAGCATTTCATTAACTGTCTTCCCCTTAATGTACATTCAAATTAAGGAAAAATAACTTTTACAGAAAGAAATGTTTTGGACAAAATCAACAGAACACATTACAACGTTATTTCAAGTAAATGTGGGACAATAGGGTGCAGCTGGATTCATCAATTTCAAAAAATTATATCTAGAAGTTAATGGAGATCATCAACAATAAAATATGGCCAATATACAGCATAAAAGTGAGAAGCTTCTAACTATAAAAAAATCTTATGAACAACTTTTACAGATATTTTGCACCCCAACACAACCAGGAAAGCAGTGGAATTTGTTATAAACTGTTATGTCCGTTAACTGGTTGGTGTAAAATTTCTTACAAAACAAAAAACACTTTAGTCTATTCCTGTCATTTAATACTTAGTCACAATATTCAGTGCAAAAAATAAAATGTCAAACAATATAGCATTTACTGTTTCTAGTATCCCAAGGCAGTCCTTAATCTGGAACCCCCCAAGCAGAAAAAAATAGAGGAATTACCAAAACCCATGAAGATGAGAACTGACGACAGAAGTAAGTAGGATAGGGATTTTAAAATTTAAAGTACTGGAGTAGAATCACCAGACAGAAAAGTTAGAAGAGATCAGGCTGAAGCCTACACTCCAAGGGGATCTTAAAAAATAAACAATCTACCTGTTCCAAGGATTACAAAAATAAGATCAGCTCCAGTCACAACTTTGCTGACAACTGTGGAATTGTATGATTTACAGGGTGTTCCATCCTCACAGGCTGTTCCAGTCTGAAGGCCAGGAAACAACTCCTGCAAACCTTGTAATGGTGTCTTGGTGAAGTTTCTGTCTTGTTTTGGGCTGTAGTTACCAAAAATCTGGCTAACATTATTGGCCATTGGACCAATGACCTGTGTTGAAGGATGGATGACATTTTTTTAAATGAGATAACCATAATATAATGATTTTATTCACCACTATTATGTGCCTTGTCCCTTCTAGAAGCTGACTAATGAAATCATTAACTCTTCCTTCTCTTGAGCTTTTCTAGAGCATTCTTAACTCTTACAGGACATGGGGGTTTTCTTATGCTTGACACAAAGAATTTTCTGGCTCTTTGAATTTTCATATAGTTTTAACTCTTTCTATCTCAGGCAGTTTTTTGGTTTTACCCTGGCGCCAAAATGGATGCATTTTTTTCTACAAGTGATATTTTAAATACAGGCAGTAGACTTACTTACTTACTTAGTCGTTCCCCTTCTACCGTGAAGTGTAGAGGCAGTAGACATATATATTAATTCAGCAGACATAAGTAATAAGTTTCAAACTTTAGAAAATGGGCTTAAGAATGTTGTGAAATGCAATGATTTCTTACATGATGTAATAATTGTTTGTTGTGTCTTGCAAAGTGTAGAGACATAAACAAATTAAAACAAAAAAATTACTTAAAATTGTGGTTACACATGAATATTTCAGCTCTGCTTGAATCCATTACGGTAAAAGCTCCGTAATTGAAATGTATATCCAGTGGAAAATTACTCCAAGAGGTTAGATAACAAACAAGTGAAAATTCTAATTTTTATGATTTATTTTTGGTGAAGTCACATCTTGATGAACTAGAATCTCACCTACACAGTTCTCTCCCACGCAATTTAGTTAATTTATTATTTAAAAATATAAATTCAAGAAATCAGTTAAATGTCCTTCTTGGAATCAAAAATAGGTTACTGTGGCTATAAAAGTTATTAAAACTTATTTAGAAATAATCTATTGCACTTAATCAGTTGAGAATCTATGACTGTCATGTCTGCGACTAAACTGTTCATAGAAAAACGGTCTACCAAAACAAAACAAAAGCTTAATTCAAATATACTAGCCTTGAACACTGACATCCATCACAAGTGCCTGAGAAAATTGGCCTTGAATACCGGCCTCTTGGTCTTTAAGAGTTAATAGTTTTTTTTCATATTAATATATTCTCATACCTTGTCCTTCTCTGTTTCTCGATATCCTTTGCAGCTTGTTTTCCCATAAAGCAGAAACTTCTCCCTTCAATTTTCTCTTGTCAGATAGTTTAAAGCATGCAGCTGTTTTTTTCTTTACTTTTCTAAGTCATTAAATTTGTGTTTATACATTTTTTTTTTTTAAAGATTATGATAAAGACACATGACAACGAAGAGAGAAGTTATGGGACAGTCTGACATCATTGGATGTAAAGAAGGAAACAACAGAATTTGTAAACAAAGATTCTCTTCAAATTTTTTTTTTTTTGTATTTTGAGTGTGATTTGCATTGAAATGGGGGAAAAAAAGGGAGCTAACTACGGATCACCTTATATCCAACTTCATGTTCTAACAGGACCTGTTATTGTTGGATTTTACTATTCTCATCATTTAACTAACCGAGCATACGATTGGCTTAGCAGTTAGAGTGCTGGCCTTTCGATGGCAAAGTTACTGGGTTCCGGGATCACAATCTGGTAGTATCACAATCCAGTCTTCCCAGCTGTGAATGGGTACCTTTTATTTAAAAAAAAAAAATTTTTTTGGCCTCCTTCTGGGGAGGCGTGCCTGTTCAACCTAGAGACAGGGTTTGTTGGTTATATTAGGGGACATGGCCAATACCTTTACCTGACTCTGCTCTTGAGTTAGGAAAGGAAAAGGCAGCAAGGAAGGGAACTAGTCACCTCATCTCATAAAGCTGAACCTAGTATATAAAGTCTCTAACACTTCATTACCCTACAGCAGTTTCCACTATGGGAATACCTTACCTATAATTTAAGTAAAAGAGAATTTAAGAATTATACTTATTAACACTTTATAGCGTATTATTTAAAGAATGGATGCCACTATAAGAAACATGGATATGTCTTTGCCTTATAGAACTGTTACTAACCGCAACCTTCTTGAATGCCTCCGGTTTCAGTGGCAAAACAGAATTCCGGTTTTTGAGCAGAACAAAAGACTTGATAGCTGCCTCAATGGCCAGTGCCCGGTGTTCTGGAGATTCAGCAACGCTGCTGTCCAACTTGGCATACGGATTCATGTCTGGCGGATCAAATTCTCCCAGTCTCATTCTTGTGTAAAACAAAGGCTTGACCCTCTCTCTGACCAGATTTTCTGACAGTTTTCCTTGTTTTATTGCATCAACTGACCAAAACAATTCAAATTTATTAACATATGTATAAGGTGACAGACTTAGCATATTAATCAATGCATTAAAGTCACTTTTTAATGAAGATTTAACCAAATAAATGCCTCATCTTCTTCTTTGTTCATTCTCAAATAACCACACCCATCTCTCTTATAAAGCTGGAAGTCTGTCTCAGGCTCCTCTTGTCACCATGGAGTTTCTCCCTCAACAGGGTTGGATAAGGCCATGCTGCCACTCTGCTCTTCTAGTGGAGCCAACAGTTTTGGAGTACGTGTTCTATGAATCATATGGCAACAATAATAATAATAGCAGTAGTAGTCACAGCTATGTCACAATCAACAACAACAATCATTCCTTTTTTTGCTCCTTATGGAGCATGGGAGCACTACTCCAGCTGACACCCCACCCGCCCCCCCCCCCCCCCCAGCAGGAAGCCTGCATTAAAGAAATTATGTGCTCTTGTAGTGGTGGGTTCTGCGGCACTGTGTTTTACATGAAGAGGTTGCCATATTGAGCAGCAGCAGCCATATTCTTTTTATTTCTCTTCAGAGATCCTCGGGAACTACAAGGGACAACAATATCAATAATTATAACTACTTAACTCTTTGACTCCGGAACAATGTTCAGAGCGTTGGTCAGATTTGACACCCGTGCCAAAACATCTCTGAGCGTTGTTTTTTAGTCCATCACGAATTAAAATTATGGCTACGGAGTCAAAGAGTTAATAATAACAGGTACAGAAAACCTGTTGGTAGCATTACCATGCAGTCTTTGTTCTAGGATCCTGAGGATAAGAGAAGTAGAGGAAAACCAAAGAACATCTTATAGAGGAGGACTGAAGACAGACATGAAGGTGATGAAGACAGACATGAAGGTGATGAAGACAGACATGAAGGTGATGAAGACAGACATGAAGGTGATGAAGACAGACGTGAAGGTGATGAAGACAGACATGAAGGTGATGAAGACAGACATGAAGGTGATGAAGACAGACATGAAGGTGATGAAGACAGACATGAAGGTGGTGAAGACAGACATGAAGGTGATGAAGACAGACATGAAGGTGATGAAGACAGACATGAAGGTGATGAAGACAGACATGAAGGTGATGAAGACAGACATGAAGGTGATGAAGACAGACATGAAGGTGGTGAAGACAGACATGAAGTTGGTGAAGACAGACATGAAGGTGGTGAAGACAGACATGAAGGTGGTGAAGACAGACATGAAGGTGGTGAAGACAGACATGAAGGTGGTGAAGACAGACATGAAGGTGATGAAGACAGACATGAAGGTGGTGAAGACAGACATGAAGGTGGTGAAGACAGACATGAAGGTGATAATAATAATAATAGCCCCTTCAGTCATAACTGACTATGGGAATGCGCCCCTGAGGTGACAGCCCTCAGATGCTTATTTTCCTGGTGCTCCTTTCGACGTTTTCTCCTCACCTCTGCTTCTTGTGTGAGCCTCTCTTCGCCCAATCTGAGGTGGCGCCGTAAATAGCATCGCCACTTAGTGCGATCGACAGCTTTATCCTCCCATGTTGCTGGATCCATGTCCAGTGCCCTCATATCTCTCTTGCACACATCTTTGAACCTCAGCTGTGGTCGCCCAACTGTTCTCTTGCCCTCTGCTAATTGTCCGTAGAAGATATCTTTTGGGATGCGACCATCATCCATGCGGCGAACATGGCCAAGCCAGCGAAGTCTGCGCTGTCTAAGAAGCGTATACATACTTTGAAGGCCAGCACGTGACAACACCTCGACATTTGTCACTTTATCTTTCCACGAGATGCCGAGGATGCGGCGTAGACACCGCAAATGGAAGGTATTGAGCCTTCTTTCTTACTTAGCATAGGTCGTCCAGGTCTCGCTGCCATATAGGAGTGTGCTGGTGACGCAGGCATTATATACCGCAGCTTTGGTCTTCATTGTGAGTTTAGAGTTTCCCCAAACACGCGATGTAAGGCGGGCAAAGGTAGCTGCAGCTTTGCCAATGCGGCTGTCGATTTCTGTATCCAGTGAGAGTTTGTCATTGATGGTAGACCCTAGGTATGTGAAGTGGTGCACCACTGCCAATTCATAGTTATCGATAGTGATAACTGGTGCAGCACCCACATCCTGACTCAGCACATTCGTTTTCTTTAGACTTATTGTGAGGCCAAAGTCCTTGCATGCTTTAGTGAAGCGATTCATCAAGCTCTGAAGCTCCTGTTGGCTTTGAGTGATGACTGCAGCATCATCAGCGAACAACAAGTCTCTTATAGTGACCCTTCTGATTTTTGTTTTTGCCTTCAGCCTTGAAAGATTAAACAGACGGCCATCTGACCTAGTGTGAAGGCATATTCCTTCAGTTGCATCTCTGAATGCATGTTTCAAGAGTAAGGCAAAGAAGATTCCGAAGAGGGTCGGAGCCAGAACACAGCCATGTTTAACGCCACTTCGTATATCAAAGGGCTGTGACGTGCTTCCAGCATATTGGACTGTTCCCTTCATGCCGTCATGGAATGACTTTATCATTTCCAGCATTTGAAGGTGATGAAGACAGACATGAAGGTGATGAAGACAGACATGAAGGTGATGAAGACAGACATGAAGGTGATGAAGACAGACATGAAGGTGATGAAGACAGACATGAAGGTGATGAAGACAGACATGAAGGTGATGAAGACAGACATGAAGGTGGTGAAGACAGACATGAAGGTGATGAAGACAGACATGAAGGTGATGAAGACAGACATGAAGGTGATGAAGACAGACATGAAGGTGATGAAGACAGACATGAAGATGATGAAGAAGGCATGAATAGACCTTGAGCTGATAGCAGGAAGACTTAGCATACATTTGTTGAAGGCCTATGCTCCTTGGGGAGTTGAAATGGAAAGAGAAGAGAATAACAGGTTTTGTTTCACTCGCTTGTGAGTACTCAAATCTGAGAAATATGACATTAAACCCACAATCAACATGATGATTAATAAATATTAGACAAACATAAAGGTATGTTTTCAGGCACTCGTAAGAAATAAAGAAGTAGAAAACTAGACAACAGAAAAACAACAGACATGAGTGGCTTACCCAGGACTCGAACCCAGGACCTTCCGTGCGACAACCCCGCCTAGCTATGCAAGCGAATCACACTATCCTCCCTGCCATCTAGGCATCACCAATAAATGATGCTTCGATGACGGGTCATTAGTGTGACCCGCAACACATAACAACGGAAGTTTACCATGGGCAGTCCAGCCTATTAATGATGACTTCACTTCTGTTGTTCCCCTATTATGTTTGTCTAATATTTATTTACTGTTTACGGGCCTCGGGTTTCCCTTCCTTATGTGTTATAAATGTTTATACAATACCAAAACCTACCCTCTGTCCTGTACTTACTGTTCTTAGTCATCTATCATTTACTAGACACAGTATTAAGGTCTTTGTCTTGTGTGGACTGACCTATACTGTATAATAATATCAGTATACATCTTAGTTCTAAAAAAAGTCTAACATTTTAGTTGTCAGAAAGTCTGTAATTTCTTGGTTGCCAGAAAGTCTGTAACTTCTTTGTTGTCAGAAAGTCTGTAACTTTTTAGTTGTCAGAAAGTCTGTAACTTTTTAGTTGTCAGAAAGTCTGTAACTTTTTAGTTGTCAGAAACTCTGTAACTTCTTGGTTGTCAGAAACTCTGTAACTATTTAGTTGTCAGAATCTCTGTAACTTTTTAGTTGTTAGAAACTCTGTAACTTTTTAGTTGTCAGAAACTCTGTAACTTCTTTGTTGTCAGAAAGTCTGTAACTTTTTAGTTGTCAGAAAGTCTGTAACTTTTTAGTTGTCAGAAAGTCTGTAACTTTTTAGATGTCAGAAACTCTGTAACTTCTTGGTTGTCAGAAACTCTGTAACTATTTAGTTGTCAGAAACTCTGTAACTTTTTAGTTGTCAGAAACTCTGTAAGTTTTTAGTTGTCAGAAACTCTGTAACTTTTTAGTTGTCAGAAACTCTGTAACTTCTTGGTTGTCAGAAAGTCTGTAACTTTTTAGTTGTCAGAAAGTCTGTAACTTTTTAGTTGTCAGAAAGTCTGTAACTTTTTAGTTGTCAGAAACTCTGTAACTTTTTAGTTGTCAGAAACTCTGTAACTTTTTAGTTGTCAGAAACTCTGTAACTTCTTGGTTGCCAGAAAGTCTGTAACTTCTTGGTTGTCAGAAAGTCTGTAACTTTTTAGTTGTCAGAAACTCTGTAACTTTTTAGTTGTTAGAAAGTCTGTAACTTTTTAGTTGTTAGAAAGTCTGTAACTTTTTAGTTGTCAGAAACTCTGTAACTTTTTAGTTGTAAGAAACACTGTAACTTTCTAGTTGTTAGAAAGTCTAACTCACTTCCAAGGATTCCCCCTGTGGTGAAACATGTTGAGAACGCAGCATTGCACACTAAGCTTGGAGAAGTCACTTGAGCCCCAGACGTTACTCTCTGCACCTGGTTGACTGCATGCAGGAGGATCCCACTATGGACCCAGTGATAGGCAGGGAGAGCTGAGAAGTGGCTCTGTGCAGGACGAGACAATTCCTTGGGAAAGCCAAGAACCAGGGCACAGTAATTTAGCTTTGCATAGTTGGAGAGCCCCCTTGGATGGCGAGGAATGCACAGTATGCCATGTGCTTTTTACTCCTAGCTTGGGACCAGATGTCACGATCCTTTAAATCCAAGCCAAGCTGGAGAAACTGGAGCTCATGACTTCAGCTCAGCATGTTTCAGAATGGCAAAAAAGCTTAGATCTACAGTGTAGATAATACCAAGGAGTCTTCAACTTGGTATTGGCTGCTAAAGAGCAAAAAGCTCAGCAGCCCCATTTCAACAACAATCTAATCACATCCGCTGAAAATGAAAAGCAGGTGAGAACCAACCCGAAGGAACAATAAACACAATAAATAAAAAAACAAACCTATTGAGAGGTAGACAGGCTCCACTAGGTTAGGTGACAGCTCAAGGTTACATCCTGCATTGACACAGGCTGCTGCTGTATCAATGCTGTTGTTCAGGTAGTGGTGGTCATTGATAATATTCTCTATGGCAGACTCGTCACTGACAACATACCCAGTAAAGTTCCACTCATCTCGAAGGATGTCTGTCAGCAGTTTCTTATTGGCACATGAAGGAACACCATTTATTCTGAGCATAAAAGTAATATACAAAAGTATAATTAATTCCAGGACACAAAGACGATAAGGAGTCTGAGTCTATTACAATGATACCATCTTGTGTTCTAAATGGACTTATGAATGATATAATCATTTCACAGCATTATTTTTAAGCATTAAGTCTTCACTCATTACCTTTTAACTCTTTGACTCCAGACCAATGATCTGAGCGTTGCAAAATTCAACGCGCCATGCCAGAGCAACGCTCAGAGCGTGGTTTTTAGTTTATCACGAATAAACCCTAAAAATTGTCCGTTTAATAAAGTTCATATTTTAAAACTCATAGAATGGCTGCTGCTACTATTTAAACAACTAATTTGACAGTAGTTAAGCAGCACATGTGCGTGTTTTGATGTTATTATCACAATTTTTGTGACGATTCGCGTGTTTGCATTTTTTGTTGTTATGCTAGAGAAATATGTCACGCTTTATATTTACATTTTCTAAGTCTCCTAAGCAAATAATTGTGTCAAACTACTTTTAAACATTGCTGACATTGATGATGATTGTTTGGTAGTCACAGTTTGTTGTCAAAATACGGAACCTGTGCAGAAAAGCTAGACACACTAGATTTAGTTGATGAGTGGGCGTAGTCATATTCTGGCCGATCAAAAAGCAACAAAACTAGACCTACCGTAACATCTAATCACTAGTTCTTGGTAGAAGATGAAGTAAGGGATACTATTAAAACATTAAGCAAGAATAAAAAAGTTTTTATATGACGTTATTCTTCTTTATTTGTTTAAAAATTACGTAATGCACAATTGCATAATTTATTTTTTTCTTACAAGTGACCACAGAAAAACTGGTGTGAATAACACTAAATGTACTAATTGTGGCCATAAGCATGCTTTTTTACTTTGTATATGGATTAACTTGACGTCTGAAGACTAAAAAAAAAGTTTTATTGTCTACAACAGTTATTTGTCTTTGGTAAGATCATATTCAACAGTTAACTTTTTAGCGTTTTTCAATTTTACATGCAAAATGTTTTAAGTATAACGAACACACTTGTGTTAATACTACCAAAGACATTATATTACAATTCTCTATCCATTTCCTTAAGTTTGGTATATAATAAGTACATGTTTCACAGAAATGATTAACATAAAATTGACACTAAAAGTCAGTACACTTCACCATTTAGAATTCTTCAAAAAATAATTATGGCACAGGGTGGAAAATAATTATGGAGTCAAAGAGTTAACTCTCCATGGTGCGCAGGCCTTCAAAATATTCATGCCAACACTTCCTGTCAGGTGACATTTGTTGAAGGTCTTCCCATGTTTTCTTCCTCTTTTCCCACATCTGCTTCCAATTTCCTTTTCCATGAATTTTATCATGCTTCCTTTTATTTGTTTTCTTCAGAACATGAACTGCCTTGTACTGCTATCAGCTAGTTTCCTTAATGTATGTCCTATTAAGTGCCAGGATCTTTTCCTCAATTTCTGTTCCATTGGTGTTTGTCTGGTTCCTTCCACTGGTTCAACATTAGTAATCTTGTCTTACCATTTCCACCCTTCTAGCCTCTGCAAGATCATATTTATGACAGTCTGTTAATGCACTAGCATTTTATTTATTTATTTTGTTGGGTGTATTTTCTAAGTTTCAAAGCCTTATAATATCATTTGATTTGAAGATTCTTATCTTTGTGTTGGATTTGATTGCTTCTTCTTCGTACACTCTCAGACGTCTACTTGAACGTGGTAAAAGAAAGCAGTGGTCAGCTTGAGGCTATTTCTATCTCCATAGAGCTTTTCCAAGAATGGTACTGGTGACAGTCATATGTGCTTTCTCTGTTCCTCATATGTCAGTCATCTTTGAAGCAGATGTTCAGCAGTCATTTTATCTGTGCCATATTTATACTCAGCAATAGTTCTTATCTTGTTGAATTGATGGTTTCCCAATCTGCTGTGGCCCATAAGTCTGAAAATTACCCCTTGTTCTCTTCTGCTGAGCTGGTAATATGCATTTTTTGTTTGTGGTCTGGATGCTTTGTTTCCCATTTACTCCTGTATCTGCTTCTGATCAAACTCTTGGCCTCTTCAAAAGTTATGCTTGTATCAGGCTGAGGTAGCTTTCCACCTTCTTTTACCAATCTGTTAGCATTTTCATTGCCTGGGATTTTACAATGAAGCGGGATCCACTGTACTACAACACTCTTAAAATGCTGACACAGTTTGTGGAGTATTACTCTTAGGTCATTCAGGTCTGCATCTGGCTCTTTAGCGTTGCAATTACTGACAGAGCATCTGTAAAAAAAGCATCTTGTCTCTCTGTGCTTTCCTCTGTCGTTAAGATCTCTGTTGCAGTTTTATAAGCCTCTGCTTTGAAGTTACTGTCCCAGCTTGTACACAATTTTCCTGTTGCCACTGACAGCTTTTTGTTGTGTACCAGCAACACTCCTCCAGCTTCTGTTGTATTTGCTGCTGATCCATCTGTGTAGGCATGGGTCCAGGTGTTGCTTGGGTAATTTTTTTGCTTGATTTTGGAGTCTGTTAATTTTATCGAAGTTTGTGATTGCTTCTGATTTCCATACACAGGGTGTCCATAAAAGAATGTACCTATTTCTTTTTTTTTTCACCTACTTGACCAGTGTGTGGAGAGACATGTAACAATTATCGGTTGCAACTAAACTGCAAAAGTTTCACTTGAAATACCCGCCGTGCGCATGCGCACTGTTTTTGCAAAATGGCGCCGACCAAACAACGTAGAATATTCGAAAACGACGTCTGTTATCGCAGTTCAACGCAATTTTTGGCAACAGTTTGGGGTTGATCCACCTGATAAGAATTCCATTTAGCATTGATATACGAAATTCCTGGAGGAAGGTTGCCTGTGCAAAGGCAAAAGCACCAGTTGCCCATCATGTTCGGAGGTGGCAGTGGATAGAGTTCGGCAAGCCTTCCAGCACAGCCCCATGAAGTCGGTTCGAAGGGCGAGTCGTGAGTTGGAAATGCCCCGCAGTACGGTATCGAAAGTGCTTCATAAGCATTTGAGAATGAAGGCTTACAAGCTGCAACTTGTGCAGGAACTCACTGAACCAGACAAAGCATTTTGCATGGCCTTCAGTGAGAACATGCAGAAATTGCTTGAGAATGATGATTTCGGGAGAGGCTCGTGTTCAGTGATGAGGTGACCAGATATCTGTCGCGTTACTAAGGGTGCACATATTGAGTCTTTGTAAGGTATGCTTAAAAACTTGCAGAGATTATCTTACTTTTGTGATAGAAAGCATCCTCGTACCACGTCATTCATAACCCTCCACTCCCAAAGGAGCATAAGCCTTCAACAAACACATGCCAAGTCCTCCTGTCACGTGCCATCATCTCAAGTTCTTTCCACGTTCTCCTCATCATTGTTACCTCTGTTTCCAGCTCCCTTCTCCATGTGCTTCTTGGTCTACCTCTGCTTCTCTTGCCCTGGGGATTCCAGAACAAGGACTGCCTTGTAATGCTATCAACAGGTTTCCTCAGTGTCTGTCCTATCCATCGCCATCGTCTTCTTCTCATCTCTTGTTCCACTGGCACTTGTCTAGTTCTTGTCATCAGTTCCACGTTGGTAACCTTATCATACCATTGTAATCCCTCTATTCTATGCAAGACTACTTATTCGGAGTAACCAGGAGGACATGCACACCATCATAGCTGGCAGACGCTGGAGTTGGGTTGGCCATGTCCTCAGAAGGGACGCTGATACCATCACAAGAACAGCTATGCTATGGACCCCCGAGGGAAAGCGAAAGAGAGGCCGACCAAAAACAACTTGGCGGAGAACTGTGGAAGCTGAGATGCAAAGAATGAACCACAGCTGGGGCACTGTACGAAGGATGGCCGCCGACTGAGCAAAGTGGAATCAATTTGTTGCTGCCCTACAAGACGCCACTAGGCGTGATGGCCGCTGACTGCTTTGACGGTTGGCGGTTATGGATCAAAGAAGAAGAAGATTCTATGCAAGCACCCATTTATGAAAGTCTGTAGCTTTTTGGTTGTTGTCTTTGTTGTTCTCTATGTCTCAGAGCCATACAATAGGACTGACTTCACATTTGAGTTGAAGATTCTTATTTTCGTGTTGGATCCGATTTCTCTTGATCTCCATATATTTCCCAATGCAATGAAAGCTCCTCTTGCTTTTTGTATTCTTATTTTAATACCACTGTCTGTCCCTCCAACTTTGTCTATATTGCTGCCAAGATATGTGTATGATTCTACATCTTGTATTGGTGCTTCTTCAAGTTCAACCCTGTTATCATTACCTGCATTTATTCTCATTATCTTTGTCTTTTGCCTGTGTATTTTCAGGCCCAATTGTTGTGACCTCTCATCAAGTGTTTTCAATTTGTCCTGCATCTGATTACGGTTATGGGACAGAAGAGCCAAGTCATCAGCAAAATCCAGATCATCCAACTGCTTAGTCAGAGTCCACTGGATTCCATTTCTGTTGTGTGTTGTCGATGTTCTCATAACCCAGTCTATTGCTAGTAAGAAAAGAAATAGAGACAAGAGGCATCCCTGTCGCACGCCTGTTCTTATCCCAAATGGTTCTGTAAGCTGTCCTTCATGAAGAACTCTGCATGTCATGTCTTCATATGTATTCTTTATTAAATTAATGATCTTCAGGGGAACTCCATAATGCCTCATCAATTTTCAAAGTGATTCTCTGTCCATGCTGTCAAATGCCTTTTCGTAGTACACAAATCCGATGTATAGTGGTAAATTCCATTCCAGACTTTGTTCAACTATTATTCTCAAAGTGGCTATCTGGTCTGTACAGGATCTGTTTTGTTGAAAACCTGCTTGTTCATCTCTTAGTTTCTTGTCTATGGACTCTTTTAATCTACATCATGGGGCCGAGAATAAATATTTTGAAAAAGGTACAATCTTTTATGAACACCCTGTATTTCCCAAAGCAATGAAAGGTCTTTTTGCCTTTTATATTAATAATTTGATATCACTGTCTGCTTTTCTAACTTTTTCTCTATGCTGATGCTAAGCTATATGCTTGAGGTCACATCTTGTAGGGATATTTCTCCACTTGCAATTTAGATAACAATTGCCATATTTAGTCTCATAATTTTAGTCATTTCTCGGTGTACATTTATACCCTATTTCTGTGACCTCTCATCAAGTATTCTCATTTCTGTCTTGCATTTGGTTACGGTTAGGGGACAGAAGAGCCGGGTCATCAGCAAAACACCATTAGATCTTGCCTGAGTAAAACCTTTTCAAATATGGTCTATTCCTTTGCTAGGTGATCTTACTCCAAAACAGTCAAAATGTCTTGTCACGAGCAAAATTTGGTTCTTGGCAAATTTGCATTCTAAAACTTTTGTCAAGTCTTGCATTCACAAACATTCATTGTTTTAAAATTGAAATACCATCTTGAGAACATCATAATAAATCTCATTCTCTCCCCCCCCCCCCCCCCCCCCCCCCAATGTATTTGGTTTTGTTTTTGTTATAAAAACTATCTTCATTGCACACGCATAATTCCATCAGTGCTCTGATCTCCTGCCTTTACATCACACAAGGAGATCTCAGCAAAGTGCACTGGCAAGAATTGCAATGTGCGTATATAGGAATCACACATTCTATAAATATTTTTGTGGTGGGTAGGTTTCTAATTTTTTAAATTTTGCCAGGGCAGCAGCCTTATGGCCTACTCATTAAAATTTCCAATCGCCGTGGGATTTTTAACTTGCGCACACTGCACACGGGACCTCCTATTTTTTTGCCCTTATCCAAGTAGGCTAGGCATCCGATCTCATGACTCATGAGACCAGGGGGAGTATGACATCATTAGGACCACTGATTCTGAAAAAAAAATGTCCATAAATTATATTCCCTCTACTGGGAATCGAAGCAAGTACCTTTAGAATTTGAGGCAGACGCTCCCACCCACACTGAATGTAAAGGAGATAAAAGAACAGAAACATTTGTTCGATATTAGGACCACTTCTGATGATCAGATTACCTCCTATTGTAATGCTCTCTAAAGAATTTCCTTTCATGATTCAGTACTCACACAAAACAGGAGAAAAAAAAATTCATAATATAATTAAGAGAGAGGAGCAGACAATGATGACAGCTATGAAAATCCTTAACTTAACTGACCTGTTATAACTACACATGAGACTAAATGTCCCAGCTTGCACACATTTTTTGAATGCCGGTAGAAATGTCATGCGCCAGTCAATGTCAGACACCTGAAAAAATACAACAAACTGTCAATGCATATTTCTTAATAACTAAAGATCAAAGCATATTAGCCATTCTACTTTTGCAATGAGTAAATCATAAACATAGTCAATACCCTTAACTCTTTGATTCCATAATTATTTTCCACCCTGTGCCATAATTATTTTATGAAGAATTATAAACTGTGAAGTGTACCGTCTTTTAGTGTAAATTTTATGTTAATCTTTTTCTGTGAACATGTACTTATTATATACCGAACTGTAGGGAAATGGATAGAGAACTGTAATATATAACGTCTTTGGTAGTATTAACACAAGTATGTTCGATATACTTAAAACATTTTGCATGTAAAATTGAAAAACACTAAAAAGTTAACTGTCGAATACAATCTTACCAAAGACAAATTACTGTTGTAGACAATAAAACTTTCTTTTTAGTCTTCAAACATCAAGTTAATCCATATACAAAATAAGAAAAAACATTGCTTATTGCCACAATTAGTACATTTAGTGCTATTCACACCAGTTTTTACTGTGGTCCCTTGTAAGAAAAAAATAAATTATGAAATCGTGCATTACGTAATTTTCAAACAAATAAAGAATAACGTCATATAAAAACTTTTTAACACTTGTTCAATGTTTTAATAGTATCCCTAGCTTCATCTTCTACCTAGGACTAGTGATGAGATGTTATGGTAGGTCTAGTTTTGTTGCTTTTTGATCGGCCAGAATATGACTACGCCCATTCATCAACTAAATCTAATGTGTCTAGCTTTTCTGCACCGATTCCGTATTTTGACAACAAACTGTGACTACCAAACAATCATCATCAATGTCAGCAATGTTTCAAAGTAGTTTGACTCAATTTTTTGCTGAGTAGACTTAGAAAATGTAAATATAAAGCGTGACATTTTCTCTAGCAATAACAACGAAAAATACAAACCCGCAAATTGTCACACAAATTGTAGTAATAACATCAAAACACGCACATGTGCTGCTTAACTACAGTAAAATTAGTTGTTTAAATAGTAGCGGAAGTCATTCTACGAGTTTTAAAATATGAACTGCATTAAACGGAAGATTTTTGGGGTTTATTCGTGATAAACTAAAAACAACGCTCTGAGCATTGCGCTGGCACGGCGCGTTGAATTTTGCAATGCTCAGAGCATTGGTTTGGAGTCAAAGAGTTAAGCTTCTTGGGGCGGCCATCAACAAACACAAGCCAAGTCACCCTGTGGCGTGTCATCATCAGCTCAAGGTCTTTTCATGTCTCCCTCACTATTTTCATTTCAATCCCCAGTTTTCTTCTCCATGTGTTCTTTCATCTGCCGCTACCTCTCTTACCCTGGTGATTCTACATTAAGGACTACCTGGTAATGTTGATGATGATAGGAAACTCTATACAGAGTGATACGGCAGGAGGCAATCTGATCATCAGAAGTGGTCCGCATGTGCTCTTAATAAAGTGGTTTCCGTAGCAATTTATTTAATACTAGTGTAAAAGCCCGTCATATGATGGGAATTAACTTAAGAAACGCCAATACTTAATGGAAATTTTATTTATTCAATACTCGGAAAAAAACAATGTTTGGTGTAAACATCCTATTGTCCATCAGAAGAGCACCTTGTGTTTCTGTTGTTTTAATCGGCCGGATAGTTCACAATATAACTGGGACCTTCAGATATCATGTGATCGGAACTCTAATAGATCTTTAGATCTAGAGTAAAAGTCCATCATAACTTGTTGTTGTTCTTCTTCTTCTTTGATCCTTAGCCGCTGACTGTCACAGCCATCAGTGGCCATCATGCCTTATGGCGTCTTGCAGGGCAGAAACAAACTGCTTCCACTTTACTCGGTCGGCGTCATATGACGGAAATTAAATTCAAAGCGCCAATACTTAATTGCAACCATTCAGATCTAAAGCCTCCTTATTCTTGGTGCAGAAAATGACTCGGAGGAAATAAAAGCAGACATCATCCAAACTTTGCGCACTTTTCTTTGTCGAGCGCTACTATTTTCCGGAGAGTATTAAAAAACGAAAATATTTGTTTTACATTCGTTGTTAAAAGTCTGAACACCCACGCCGTTCACGTGCACACTGTGCTTTGCGCAAAGAAAACCCACGCCGTTCGCGTTGCATACCGTGTTTTGCACACTTTTTTGTGGCGAGTGTTACTATTTTATGGAGCATTACGCACAGACAGAAAAAGCTGGGATATTATGTATAGGATGATGAGGTTGCCAGCCTCTAGTACAACTGTTTTCTTCTTTTTAGCCGACTGCAAGTACATTCTTTTAAATACCGCACGTGTTTAAGAGTGAACGTGTTTCTGTTTTGAGATATTTATTTTAGATTTTTAAAGCGATTTTTTTAAGCGCATATCCTAAATTTTACCTTGAATAACTAATCATTTTTTTAAGCGCATATCCTCCATTTTACCTTGAATAACTAATCATTTTTCAATGAAAGCTTTTATACTTGTAACACAAGAGTAAAGTACATCCAATTACCTTCAGTTTCATATACAACAACAAAGTTATTTATGCATATGAACATTTTAAAAAAATTATTTCCAAACAACAACAATAAAAACGCACTGGGGTGGCCATTTTTGCTTGGGCCAAACCCACTTTTTTGCTTGGGACTGAAAGAGTTAAGAAGCCTCGCACCCCTTTATAGCATCTTAAGAAGCCTCACACCACTTTACAGCATCTTAAGATCCCTTTATCTTTTAGCTCGCAAAGCATGACAGAAATGCTTTTTTTAAGCCCTGATTTCACCACCGGCTGTCACAGTCAATGTTTTTTTCAAGTACCTCTGCATTAAAAGACATCCTGTTGACTGGAATATCTTCTGGACCTCCATGAGCATCAAAATGCTTGCATCCTGCACTGGCCTGCACATATCTGGGATCACTACCTGTTGGAAACATGGTAAAGTGGTTCATCACATGAGAATTAAAAGGTTTAACAAAATTTAAGCTGATTCATTTTCCTTCAGCTTCCCAAGGAACATAAGTCTTCAAAAAATCCATCCAAGTCCTCCTGTTCTGTACCATCTGCTCAAAAATCTTCCTTTACCCTTCCTGTTGAAAAGCTGAGCACAATCATTGAAGACTGGGTTTTCCCCACAGAGGGTTCCTTCAATCATCGTTGGCAGACTTTATGAAAGAAGTAAAATGCGTTGTAAAGGATGACGTTAGAGTGAAAGTGTGACGTCAGTTGGAGAGTGGACATTGGTCGGGCCAGTGGAAGGACAAGATGACTATTTTAGTTGTGTGCAGACATCATATTATTCAGGAATTGTGTAAATCTGAGGCAGGTTAGCTTCTCTGGTATCTGTGGAAAAGTTAAAGCACACACAGCTTATATTAAAAAAGGCAGACAACATAAATATGGGCAGTATGAATGTCAAGGGCAATGACTGAACATGCCAGACATGGAATGTCAGGGAGTGAAGCCTGAATTGATATGTATACAGTTCACTCTGTCGTACTTTATCTTATGGATTAAACCTTGGATCATCCTGGCTGGATTTATTCATTGAATCCATGTTGTGTAAACCTGTACGTCAGTCCTTCCTGTGAGAAGTGTCAAACGTCAACTGTCACGAGTTTCACAACCTGTTCATGTTTGTCTACAGTTCCCTTCTTCATATGTTTGTAGGATTTCCTCTACCTCTTTTACATTGGGGATTCCAGAATAAGGACCTGCCTTGCAATTCTTTCAGCAGGTCACCTCAGTGTGTTTGATATCCATTTCCAGTGTCTTCTTCTCACTTCTTATTCCACTAGCACTTGTCTGGTTCTTGTCCAGAGATTTGCACTCATGATCTTGTCATACCACTTCAAACCTATTCTACACAAGCACCCATTTAAGAAAAGTTAAGCAATGGTTAAATTGTTATTATAGCAAAATTATTGTTTTCATACAATGAAGCTATCGATTACACCAAATGGTGATGTTCCCTGTGGCACCACCTCAGATTGGGAAAAAAGAAGCTCTGACAACAAGCAGAAGAGAAAAGAATATGCAAAAAAAGCAGCTGAAGGCTATCACCTCAGGGGAGCAATCCTGTAGTCAGTTATAATTGAAGAAGGTTACTACTACAATTGTTAACCTAGGCTTCTTCTTCATTCCCTTTTAGCCCTTTAAGGAACATGGTGCCACCACTGCAGCTGGTCCCCTTGCAGGAACCTGCATCAAAGCATCCATGTGATCTTGCAGTCAGGCACTCTAGCAATTTATTTTTATTGATGAGGTTGCCAGCCTCATGCACAACCTCATATTAGTCTTGTGATACGTCTCAGGGAGCAGTGGTAGTTTTCTTTCTTTGCCTTCTCTGAGACCCCCCAGGAATCACATGGGGCAGTATCTGGTGAACTACCACAAAAGCTGGTTTTTGGGTGGAGTACCTTCACTTGATGATTTCATTTCATCATTTAGAAGGAAAACGAGAAAGAGGATGACACAGACAGAAGATTCTGCACAGTCTGACATTTGGCTTGGAAAGATGACAACAACATAATTGATCAACAGCACTGTAGACAGGCAACATGCCTAAGAAAATTTCACCGCATCTTTTGGCCAAATACCATCACCAACCAAGATCTGCTTACTCGGAGCAAGCAGGAGGACATGCACACCATTATAGCTGGCAGACGCTGGAGCTGGGTTGGCCATGTCCTCAGAAGAGACCCCGATGCCATCACAAGAACAGCTATGCTTTGGACCCCTGAAGGAAAACGAAAGAGAGGTCGACCAAAAACAACTTGGCGGAGGACTGTTGTGGAGGCTGAGATGCAAAGAATGAACCAGAGTTGGGGCACTGTACGAAGGATGGCCACCGATCGAGCAAAGTGGAATCAATTTGTTGTTGCCCTACAAGACGCCACTAGGCGTGATGGCCACTGACTGCTTTGACGGTCGGTGGTTAAGGATCTAAGAAGAAAGACTGTAGACAGGAAGTTGTGGAGAGACATGATTACCTATGCCACCAGTCATGATACTTGATGGTGATGATGACCATCACTTGTCTTCATCACAACAAGGATCATATAAAGCACATGTAAAATACTCAGACAACCATGGTCCTGGGGAAAGTAAATTATTTATCTGCAAAACTGTTTCTCTTTCTTCAGCATCAAAAAATTTGGAAGCAACTAGTCATCATCATTACATGAAGCATATAAAGGGGAAGTAAATTTTCAACCTTAGATTGTGGGCATGCCACCATTTATCTCCCATGCTCTCTCTCTTTTTCAGACTATGATGAACGTTCTTTCATAAATTACTACTTCACAAGCACGTGTGTCAAGCATGGATAATTTTACTACACTATCTGATTTACAAAACTATCTCACAGTGAAAAAACTCTTGCAGTCTTTCATACGATATACACACATATACATATATAATTTCAGACACAGGGTAACTGAATAGTCACTTCCAATTTTTAAATTGTTATTTCAGCATTCCTATCCAACTAATTTATTTGAAACAAATGTCAAAACAAAGAGAATGGGATCCCGTTACACGCCCATTGAGGCATATTGGGAATATGGTGTTAGGTCCATATTTTCTTGACCATCGGCACACTAGGGGTGATGTGGTCAGCATCATGCTGGCCACCTTTAACCTTCCCAAAGTTGCTCTGGTACCTAATTCATGAGGTTGAGTTGACCCCAGAGCCGTTTGCAGTCAAAACAATCCCACCTCAACTGGGGATTGAACCATGGACCACCGAGCTAGGAAGCACTAACCACTGTGCTACTGCGGCTCCCAAAGAGAATTAACTGTGACTTAATTACGTAAAATGCAGTGTCACATTAATATGACAGCTCGCGTGAGATCTGGTTTGTTCAACATATGGCTTCATAATGGGCAGCAAGTGTTGCTGTCTCTTGTAAAACCGGTTCATTGGTTGGTCATTTTTGATTTGATTTGGTTTTGTTTCTGGAAATAAAAAATAAAACTAATTACTCAAATGGCAGATGTTGCTCACTGTTTTGACACTGAGGATAGAAAAGTTTAAAAATAGAATGTGACTTTTCAATACATTACATACATACATTACATAACACTACATAACACAACACAACACAACAGAACAAACAAACACACACGCACGCACACAGAGAGAGAGAGAGAGAGATATGTATCTTAAACATCCATTTAAACTATTTTGTGGTTACGTGGTATATACAGGTGCATATCCTTTTATCTAAACACAGGAATATTCTCAAAATCGAAAGTTTCTTTGTGCAACTTTGGGCTATTATCTGGTGATATTTGAACACATTTTGGGCAACTCTGGGAAATTTTCTAACACAAAAGAAAGGGAAACCTGAGGCCTGTAAACAGTGAATTAATATGAGACAAACATAAAGGTATGTTATCAGGCACTCGTAGGGAATAATGAAGTAGAACACTAGACAACAGAAAAACAACAGACATGAGTGGCTTACCCAGGATTTGAACCCTGGACCTTCCGTGCGACAACCCCGCCTAGCCATGCAAGCAAATCACACTATCCTCCCTGCCATCTTCGCATCCCCAAAAAATGACAAACAAACTTTCTAACACGTTTTAGGCGATTTTTCATCTGCTTTTCTAATATGATTTGGGCAACATTTGGAAACAGAAAAAAATCTGCTTTCCAAAACACAGCTGTTCCTGACAGTTTCAGATAACAGAATACGGACGTGTATTTCACAAGAATATCACGTACCTTGAAGCCCCCTAACAAAATTCTGAGAAAGCACCCCACTTAAGAAAGGATCCTCTCCATATGTCTCCTGTAATACACAATCAAATATAAATTAAAGAAACTAATATTTATAGAAATAGAATGAGCTATTAACATTAGGTGCACTTTTACATAATCAAGCTAATATTGCCATTAATAATTTTAAAAAAAAAAGAAAAATAACAAAACTGGTATGGAGTCAGTTTTATAGATGGACAATAAATTAAAAACATCATACGTGTCAGGATATACCCTTTCTCAGCCATGGTCACAAACAGGAGACAAAGATAATACAGAAAGGCTATGAAAAACATGACATGGTTACAAACAGGAGACAAAGATGAGAAATATAGATAGGTTATGAAAAGCATGACACGGCCACAACAGGAGACAAAGATGAGAAATATAGAAAGGTTATGAAAAACATGACACAGCCACAACAAACAAGTAAACACTGTCAGAGCCAACATTAACCAAAGAGCAAGAAAGAAGAATCACCATGGATGAAATGATATTGAGATGTCTGAGAAAAGCAGCTAAAACTTAGTGGCAAACAGAACGATTTTAGCTATCACTGCAACACCACAAAGAATATAATGAGAAACAGAGAATATGAACTGAGAAGAATGGAAGTGAAATGTGATTGTGACAGACAATTGTAAGGGGTTGGAATGTTGACAAATGAAAAAAAATCTGAAAATTCTTATTCAATCAAATTCCATACAAATATAAATTTCCAGATCTCCTAATTTATCATTTCAATTCTTAAATCTTCTTCTTTTCCTACTAATTTTATTCTTAAATACAACTTAGAATAAACAGAAGTAGCAGAGTGACTTTAATATTAGCCAACCTGATTCCTTCCCCACCGAGGATCTCTTGCAATGTTGATAACTGGGCTGAAACAACTTGCTCCTGTGTGGGATGCAAATATTCCTTTGCGTACAAAATCATTATGCTTGCCCCTGACCTCTGACCCTGTTGCAGCAGCAACTCTAAATAGCAAGTCAGGACTGCGTGAAGAAAATAAGAAATTACACACTAACGGTTAAAATTGAGAGATCCTTATGGATACAGGCATATGTAAGCATAAGAAAATGAAATAAAAATAACGGAAACAATTAAAGATAACAAAATTCTGAATGATGATAGTGTCGTTGGTTTGGTTTTAAGGACCATCTTCATTGCACACAGACAACTCCATCAGTGCTCTGATCTCCTCCCTTAGATCACACAAGGAGGATCTCAGCACAGTGCACGAACTCCGTAGCACCAGCAAGAATTACACACTCTATAAATTTTTTTTTGTGGTGGGTATGTTTCCAAATTTTTTTTTTACATTTTGTCAGGGCAGCGGCCATATGGCCTACGCTTTACGATTTCCAAGAGCTGAGGGATTTTTAACATGCATAACTTGCACAGTGGGCTTCCAATTTTTTCACCTTATCCAAGAAGGCCAAGCATCCAATCTTACTACCCAGGAGATCAGGAGGCTGAATAATATCATTAGCAGTCACTGGTTCTGAAAACAATGTCCATCAATTATATTCCCTGTACTGGGAGCTAACACAGGGTTATAGTCTAACACTACTTGATATTAGCAGCATGCCAGTACAACTCAAATAATTTGTGTTTTTATTGGTCATAGAACAAACATGATTGTCTGACACACCTTAGCCTTTCACAGTAACAAAGAAGAAAAATGAGATGCTAAAATAAGTGAACAAAAATTAAATTTTATTTCATTCATTCATCACCCTTCAGCTCCTGAAGGAGCATAGGTCTTCAACAAACTTATACCAAGTCTTCCTGTCCCGTGCCATCAGCTCAAGAGCTTTCCATGTCTTCTTCATTTCCTTCATGTCTATCTCCAGTTCTCTTCTCCGTGTCTTCTTTGGTCTTCCTCTACCTCTTGTACCATGGGGATACCAGAACAGGGATGTCTATCAACAGGTTTTCTCAGTGTGTGCCCTATCCAACTAGAATGGAACCAGGCCAGGAGGAAGACAGCCGATAGGATACGACTAAGTAAGTGTCCTATCTATCTTCAGCATCTTCTCATTTCTTGTTCCTCTGGCACTGGTCTGGTTCTTGTCATCAGTTCCACATTAGTGATCTTGTCATCAGTTCCACATTAGTGATCTTGTCATCAGTTCCACATTGGTGATCTTGTCATCAGTTCCACATTAGTGATCTTGTCATCAGTTCCACATTAGTGATCTTGTCATCAGTTCCACATTAGTGATCTCGTCATACCAATTTATTCCTTCTATTCTACAAAAGCATCCATTTATGAAAGTCTGTAGCTTCTTGGCTGCTGTTTTTGTTGTTCTCCATGTTTCAAAGTCTGGCAGTTAGTAAATGTCTTAAGTTATAAGTTAAAGGGTTTTGTCAAGGAGGGAGATTATATTTTAAAAAAAATGATTTCTGATTTTATATACAGTAAATACTCACCTAAAGGTGGCTGCTAGTCCTAGGGCTTGGGGAAAGGCAGTCGCATTTCCTGCAGTCTCAGCATCACCTCGTAGACATTCGGTATCCCAGTTATAGGGTCCAATACCTATGATGTACAAAAATTAATAAATAAAATTTTCAACTGGCATAAGGTTCAATTTTTTTGTTCTTCTCATGTCCAGGAACATGTACTTCATCACACTTCAGCTCCTCAAGGAGCACATCAATCAATTAATCAATCAATCAATCAATAAATACCCTTTAGCTCCCCGAGGTGCATAGGCCTTCAACAAACACATGCCAAGTCTTCCTGTCCTGTGCCATCTGCTCAAGTTCTTTTTATGTTTTCCTCATCATTTTAACCTCTGTTTCCAGTTCTCTTCTCCATGTGTTTTTTGGTCTACCTCTGCCTCTCTTTCCTGTGTGGATTCCAGAACAACAACTGCCTTGTAATGCTATCAACAGCGTATGCCTTCAACAAAAAGTCTTCTTTTTCCATGCCAACAGCTCTAGGTCTTTCCACGTCGTTATCCCCTTCATGTCTGTCTCCAGTTCTCTTCTCTATGTGTTCCTTGGTCTCCTTCTACCTCTCTTACCCTGTGGATACCAGAACAAGGACTGCCTAGTAATGCTATCAACGGGTTTCCTCAGTGTGTGTCCCAGCCATCTCCAGCTTCTTCCCATCTCTTGTTCCACTGACACTTGCCTGGTTCTTTTCATCAGTTCCACATTAGTGATCTTGTCATAACACTTCAATCCTTCTATTCAACGCAAGTACTCATTTATGAAAGTCTGTAGCTTTTTGGTTTACGTACTTTTTAAAGCCAAAATGGCCCTAAAGGTGTGAGCATAAGTGTCTTATTTGTTTCATTATTTTTTGTACCGAGTATAGTATCTGCAGTAACTGTGCTCCTGCATGGAGTGTACAATATGAGTGTGGTATCTGTTATGAGCATAGCATACACAACAAGTGTGGTGTATGCAATAATGTGGAGCACAGGCCTTCAACAAACACATTCCAAGACTGTCTGTCCTGTGCCATCTGCTCAACCAGAATAAGAATTGCCTTAAAATTCTATCACCAGGCTTCCTGAACAAGTGTCCTGCCCAACACCAGTGTCATCTCCTCACCTCTGACGTCAGTAATCATCATCATCATTTCCCCTTTTTCCACCCCCTCATGGAGCCACTACAACAGCTGGCCACTGTAAACTTTTCATTCTTTCCACTCTGTAAAGTTGCTTTCACACACACACTGTAAAGTATCAGTCTGTCTGCTCTGTAAGGAAGAGTGGTGTGTTGTTGAGATCAGGCATGCTCCAGTCTACCCAGCTGTAAATGGATAACTCACCCTAGTCCTGAGTTAGGGAAGGCAAAGGCTCCAGGGGAAGCAGGCCCTAAACTTGGTCACTTCAGCCGACGCAGGATGGTGTATGTATGAAGTAGAAGTGTCGAGTGTGATTACCGCGAATGGTGTACTGTTCGTGTGCTGACCAATATAACCACTCACACTTGTGTCTACAAGGCACCAATGCAGACTGCTGGAATCTTAGTTTACTCAATTTATTCAGACGTACACACTGGGACATACGAGTACATCATGGTTCATTGACATATCAATTTGTAGGTATACATAGCAGATCTGAAGTCATGACACATTCAGAAATAATGGGCAGTACATCAAAAGTTCAATGTCATGATACATTATGGCCACATCCCCCTATCTGACTAAACGCGTCAGTGAAGGCGGATCGATAAATAACCAAAGTTACTTGACGTCCATAGTTTGTAGTATATATTATGAAACCACGAAAGGGGGTTTCTAGCAAGATTGAGATCTCCCTGTCACTGTCCGATAATAAGATAAATAATCTGTTCTCTTGGCAGTGATCAAAACATATGATGACCGAAATCCAACATGGCTGTCTCCCTGAGTTGTCGTTCACTCATTCATAGGAAGGAGAATATAAGCCAGAGTTAATTTATAATGGTTATATAAATGATTTCGTAAATGTTTCCATACAGCTCTACGGTGATCAGGTTAATTTCATGTAGCCATAACCGCTGCAGGAAAATCTGTCATCTTCGTCGATACCAAACACGACACTAGCATAACGAAGCACCAAAAGTCAAGCTAGGCCTAACCGACGAGAGATCATCAAAAATAGGAGCTGGGTTTACCTGGAGTCCGAATCATCTATATACTGACATAAGGAGAGTCTCTAACACAAACTATCGTAGAGACACCATCTCCTTCAGAAGAAAAACCACGTCGTAAGACATTTTTTTCTGACGAAAGGACCAGCTCTTGAAAAACGTACCTCGCCATTTGTAAGCGGTACATCGGAACTCATCACGACTTGTCAAGACAACTCATACTTCCGCTAGCAAGAATCTAGTCCCTCCTACCCATCCAAAATATACAATATAGGACTGATTCTACTTGTACTAATAATATGTAATACATATGAATTCAGGCCATAAACACAATAAGCAAATTAATATATTTTCTGGCCCTAAAAAATAAGTACAAACGCAAGCGCAATATCCTTGCGCTGGATCAATATCCAGAACGATTACTCCTATAATCAAAAGTGTGAATCAAACATGGATTATCTCGCTTTTACCATAAACAGCATTTTCATACACAAATGAATGCATGTCTATATTTTTCCCATATTAAATAGCCATATCGATTTTTGTAAAATGTGCGTCAAAATATGCACGCAACAGATTACCACACCCCTCGGGAAAAAAAAAAAAAAAAAAAAAAAGGTACTTTTTTTTTTTTTGAAATACATCTAGGAGCAACATACAATAGGCTCACAATGCACCAATAACAATGCGCAGATGATAAGCATAAGTTTTATGACCTTAGAGAAAGTACTTCTCTAAGTATAAATATTTCCAGAGAGGTGTCACCAACGCATACTACAATATTAGCAATGACACAATTTCCACATTAGTTTATACATAAATTCCATCTAAGATATCTTAACATCATGATCATCAAAGACGAAAAACATTGAAAGATCAGCGGTGAATACATATCAATGAACCGCTAAGTAGTAGTAATTCTTCTCTGCGGCATTTAATTTCCGAGAAATATACATCACAGGATGCAGAGTTCCAGAGTACTCTTGCATTAGTGCAGCTCCAATCCCGGTGGATGAAGCGTCACTACGAAGAATAAATGTCTTATCCTTAGAAGGCAATACTAGGATAGGTGAAGTAGAAAACATAGTTTTAACCTTATCCAAAGAGGATTGACATTCTTGAGTCCAATGGACTACGTTAGGAGACCCTTTCTTTAGCAAGGAAGAAAGAGGTGACATAATGGAGGACAGATTCGGGATGAATCGTCCATAAAATTGTATTAGACCTAAGAGACTTCGTACTTGCTTTTTAGTCTTAGGAATAGAAATGTTAAGTATCTTACTTGTATTATGGTCTTCTGTTTTTAGGAACCCATGACCAACACGGTGTCCTAAGAAAGATATTTCGCTAAAACCAATACATGCTTTCGATGGTTTCGCTGTCAGGTTATGCTCGCGTAAGATAGACAATAGTTCATTTATACCATTATAGTGATCGTTCCAAGTATCACTGAAAAGACAGATGTCATCAAGATACGCAATGACATCTGAGCGATGAGATAGGATTCGACGCATCATGCGTACAAATGTAGCAGGGGCGTTCATAAGACCGAAAGGCATGAAATTCCATTGGAATAGACCCCTAGGCGTCGAAAAAGCAGTCAACGGTTTGGCGTGTTCGGATAGTGGAACTTGCCAATATCCCTTAGACAAATCGAGTTTAGTAAAGAAGTGAGAATTCGATAGTCTCGTAAGTAGCTCTTCTAGTAAAGGCATAGGTTCAGCATCGAATTTAGTCACTTGATTCAATTTGCGATAATCCATGCAAAGACGTATGTTATTGTCTTTTTTTCGTACTATAACCATCGGCGAAGAATATGCTGATGTGGATGGTTCAATAATTTTTAACTCTATCATCTCATCTAACTCTTTCTCTACCTGTGCTTGAAAATGTATCGGGATAGGATACAGTCTGACTCTTATAGGACTATGGTCAGTAAGAATAATGTCATGTTGAATGACATCCGTTTGACCAGGAATGTCAGTAAGGACATCCTGAAATTGTTCTAACATAGTAGAAACTTGTTTCTGCTCTCCTGGAGATAATTCTGGAGAAATTGCAACATCTTTCCATGATTCATTAGAGTGAAGAGGAATCATTGGAAAAGGTAAATTTACATCCGAGAAACTCGTTTCCTCATCCTGTATTACTGACAGAGATGAGTACTGTCCATGTTGAACTGGAAAATCGTCCGTTGCCTGGAAAACAGGTTGTAAATAATCAGGACGTTCATGGAATTCCGTGAGCATGTTGATGTGGAAGGTTTTACGCTTCCCGTCAATATCGACGATATAGTCAACATCGGAAACCTTTGATATTATATCGTACGGACCTTTCCAAGAAATGAGAAGTCTATTTTCCCTACAAGGTAGCAAGACAAATGCTTTGTCACCTGGACAAAGTTGACGCAAACATCTCTTTTTATTGGCAAATTCCCTTGCCTTCTGTTTTGCAAATTCAGAAGAAGCAGTTGCCAATTTGCATGCTTCAATAATCTTGTGTCTAAGTGCGATGACATATTCATAAGAGGATACACTGGCCACCACTGTAAACTTTTCATTCTTTCCACTCTGTAAAGTTGCTTTCACACACACACTGTAAAGTATCAGTCTGTCTGCTCTGTAAGGAAGAGTGGTGTGTTGTTGAGATCAGGCATGCTCCAGTCTACCCAGCTGTAAATGGGTAACTCACCCTAGTCCTGAGTTAGGGAAGGCAAAGGCTCCAGGGGAAGCAGGCCCTAAACTTGGTCACTTCAGCCGACGCAGGATGGTGTATGTATGAAGTAGAAGTGTCGAGTGTGATTACCGCGAATGGTGTACTGTTCGTGTGCTGACCAATATAACCACTCACACTTGTGTCTACAAGGCACCAATGCAGACTGCTGGAATCTTAGTTTACTCAATTTATTCAGACGTACACACTGGGACATACGAGTACATCATGGTTCGTTGACATATCAATTTGTAGGTATACATAGCAGATCTGAAGTCATGACACATTCAGAAATAATGGGCAGTACATCAAAAGTTCAATGTCATGATACATTATGGCCACATCCCCCTATCTGACTAAACGCGTCAGTGAAGGCGGATCGATAAATAACCAAAGTTACTTGACGTCCATAGTTTTGTAGTATATATTATGAAACCACGAAAGGGGGTTTCTAGCAAGATTGAGATCTCCCTGTCACTGTCCGATAATAAGATAAATAATCTGTTCTCTTGGCAGTGATCAAAACATATGATGACCGAAATCCAACATGGCTGTCTCCCTGAGTTGTCGTTCACTCATTCATAGGAAGGAGAATATAAGCCAGAGTTAATTTATAATGGTTATATAAATGATTTCGTAAATGTTTCCATACAGCTCTACGGTGATCAGGTTAATTTCATGTAGCCATAACCGCTGCAGGAAAATCTGTCATCTTCGTCGATACCAAACACGACACTAGCATAACGAAGCACCAAAAGTCAAGCTAGGCCTAACCGACGAGAGATCATCAAAAATAGGAGCTGGGTTTACCTGGAGTCCGAATCATCTATATACTGACATAAGGAGAGTCTCTAACACAAACTATCGTAGAGACACCATCTCCTTCAGAAGAAAAACCACGTCGTAAGACATTTTTTTCTGACGAAAGGACCAGCTCTTGAAAAACGTACCTCGCCATTTGTAAGCGGTACATCGGAACTCATCACGACTTGTCAAGACAACTCATACTTCCGCTAGCAAGAATCTAGTCCCTCCTACCCATCCAAAATATACAATATAGGACTGATTCTACTTGTACTAATAATATGTAATACATATGAATTCAGGCCATAAACACAATAAGCAAATTAATATATTTTCTGGCCCTAAAAAATAAGTACAAACGCAAGCGCAATATCCTTGCGCTGGATCAATATCCAGAACGATTACTCCTATAATCAAAAGTGTGAATCAAACATGGATTATCTCGCTTTTACCATAAACAGCATTTTCATACACAAATGAATGCATGTCTATATTTTTCCCATATTAAATAGCCATATCGATTTTTGTAAAATGTGCGTCAAAATATGCACGCAACAGCCACCTTACAGAAAGCCTGCACCTAAGCATTAATGTGGTTCTGCAGGGATGGTTTCTGTAACAATTTATTTTACATGCTGAGGTTGCAAACCCCATGCACAATTTTAGTCACATCTTTCACCATTCCTGAGGGTACAGTTGTCTTATTCTGTCTACGTCTTGGGGTTAGTAATGGTTGCATTACAAGTGGTATACGTAACATATGTGGTATGAATGTTGAATACAGTAGGGTACCCAAAAGGCAGGGTTTCTTAACCTTTTCTGTACCGTGGGCCCCTCTGATAAAAATAGAACTTAAATGGCAGCCATTGCTCCTTATTTTGGTATTTGTTTCGTGTACATCCAACAGACACGAGTGGGGGTATACAAATTTAAAAATAGGAATGACTTCAATCACCCTGTATAATAAAAATAGCTTCAAAGAAAAATGTCATTGCAAACATTCTTCTTCTTCTTTGGTCATTGGCTGCTGACTGACAAAATAATTAGTGACCATCACACCTGGTGGCGTCTTGTAGGGCAGCAACAAACTGTCTCCTCTTTGCTTGGTCGACAGCCATCCTTCGTGTGGTGCCCCAGCTCTGGTTCATGGTTAGCATCTCCGCCTCCACTGTTCTCTGCCAAGTAGCTTTTGGTCATCCTTGCTTTAGCTTTCCTTCTGGAGTCCATAGCATGTCAGTTCTGGTGATGGTGTCAGGGTCTCTACGAGGATCTGGCCAATCCAATTTTAGTGTCTACCCACTATGATGGTGTCCTCTTGGTGGCTCAGAGTTAGCAGTATTTGGTTGGTGATGGTCTTCAGCCAGAAAATTTGAAGAATTTTCCTAAGGCAGGTTGTGTGGAAGGAGGACAATTTGGACATTTCCTTTTCTGTTACTCTCCAGCATTCTGCACCGTATAGAAGTACAGAAATTAGACAGCTCTCATGTATGCTTAATTTTAGCAAACAGTCAACGAAATATAACAGAAGTATAGTACTCCTTCTCAAGGATAGATCAAGAGATAGCTTTTAAATTGAGATTGGCCACTACAGGTTAAAATAAAACCTGTTGAAACAATAAATCTTCCCGAGAGACAAGTTTCCAAGTGGTGAAGAAAGAGCAGAACATATCCTCCAAGAATGTCGACTCCATTAGAAGAACAGAATGACAGTATGGCCATCAATGTAAATAAAAAGAAGTATTTTCACTGCACTGAGAAATATATGGCAATTAAAAAGAAGCCAAGTAAAATGCAAAAATAAAAATTGTCACTCAGATGCTAGCACATGGCTCTGAAACACAGAGAGAAACAAAAATAACAACTTAGAAGCTACAGACTTTCATAAATTGGTGCTTGCATAGAACAGAAGGATTGATGTGGTATGACAAGATCACCAGTGTGGAACTTATCAGAGCCAGACAAGTGCCAGAGGAACAAGAAAAGAAGACTCAGACATTGCGTAGGATACACTCTGATAGCATTAAAGCCATTCATTCATCTGGAATCCCCAAGGTTTGAGAAACAGGGAGACCAAAAAAATAAAACACTCAAGGAGGTAACTAGAGACAAACAGCAAGTGGACAAGAGGATATAGAAAGATCTAGAATGGATGACACAGGACAGGAAGACTTAGGGTGCCGGTTTGGTTTGGTTTGGCTTAAAGAACTATCTTAATTGCACATGAACAACTCCATCAGTGCTCTAATCTCCTCCTTTAGATCACACAAGGAGGATCTCAGCTCAGTGCATGAACTCCGCAGCACCGGCGAGAATCCCAATGTGCTTATATAGGAATCACACATTCTATAAATATATTTGGTGGGTAGGTTTCAAATATTTAAAATTTCAACTTGCACACGGGACCTCCTATTTTTTTACCCTTATCCGAGAAGGCTAGGCATCCGATCTCACTACCCATGAGACCAGGGGGGAGTATGACATCATTAGGACCACTGATTCTGAAAAAAAATTTCCGTAAATTCTATTCCCTCAACTGGGAATCGAATCTGGTTAAGGAGCTGAATCTTAATGAATGAATTTAAAAACATAAAATTACCCAATCGAGGAATGGCTGGGGCAGGACCACCATACTCTCCTGATCCACCCCTGGCCATCTGAAGCTGGATTTCCTCAAGTGTGAGCCGTGACACCAAGTCTTCTACTCTCTCAGCCCATGGTAAACTTGTGTTCCAGAAAGGGTAATCATTCACTTTCGGTGTTTCAGAGTGATATGGTACAAAAAGAAGTGAAGAGGACATCACAGATGACCATAACAGTGCTGTTGTAAAGTAATATAGAAAGCACCTCCGTTGCAGTTCCATTTCTGCTAATCTGTTTGGTACAAACACTCTGTCTGAGGATCTCTGAAGAAATAAAGAAAGAACAGGAACACTGATCTTATCAGACATGGTAAAGGTAAGGTTAAGGATCCCGTTACATGATCATTGAGGCATATTGGGAATATGGTGTTAGGCCCATATTTTCTTTACCATACGGCACACTAGGCGTGATGTGGTCAGCATCACGCCGGCCGCCTTTAACCTTCCCAGAGTTGCTCTGGTACCCAATTCATGAGGCTGAGTCGACCCCGGAGCCGTTTGTGGTCTAAAAATTCCCACTTCAACTGGGGATTGAACCATGGACACTGCTCTTCAAAACCTACACGAAATGATATCAAACTAAAGGAAGTAACTAAACGCGCTGAAACAAAAACAGTTCAAGGAAAGAAAGACTTAATCGAGTGGACTCACAAATCAGTTACAAAAAATAATTCTGCATTGTCAGTCAGCAGACTCGTTTAAACAATGCCCTTAATTGTAAAGTTGTCTTTTTGTTGTTAGGCCTAATCTCTATCACTGAGGGTAACGTCCCTTGGGCGTCCCAAAATTCCTATCGTCAACGTCGCCATGATTGACGCTGTGACAGGTGACAAAGGTGTCGAGACTGTAAACAAAGAAGCCGATTCAGTCGTCTTGTCTTTTCGGCTGTAAATTTTCTCAAGCTCACTGCCTTGACGAGCGTGAACAATACATCGATTTTGAATCTTTTATAATTCTTTTAGACCTTTTGATAAATTGTTTACTAGTCTAGCCACACAATTATAATGAATTCTGAAGCAAAGCCATCGTCCAAGAAAAAGGAAGGATTCCTGCGGAGACAAGTAAAGTCGAAAACAGACTTTATTAGTGAGGAGGAATTACTGAAAAAAGATGTAATATCACCAGATGATGTACTTAGACTTGGTCGAAGTACAGAAAGTAAGTTATTACTTATATAGCCTAGTGTTATTGGCTGGGAATGTGAATGTCTGATGCTTTTCTTACAATGCATAGGCTATGACTTTTAACAGCCAATTAAATATCTGTTAAAGTCAGTTAGGCTATATAACTAGAACCACCAGGCCCTTACACCCCTCCACTTTAATATTATTCTTGTTCAGAGTTTCTTCTTGATTTTGTTTGTTTATTTTTTTTTCTATTTAGGCCTATTTAACGTATAGCCTAGGCCTAAGCACAATTGTGATTGTCCCTATTTACAATGATTTGACAAATGTGATGCCACTTTCTCATATCAGCAGTTGTTCATATTATTTGGAATTGAAAACAGTATGTATCCTAATTATAACCCATCAGAGGTTGAATGGGATATTTTTTTTTCATTAATTTAAAAAAAAAGAAAAAAGTTAGGCTAGTTATTATTACTGTCTAATACAGTTAATTGGTTTATTTTCCCCAAAATAACATTTATAAATGCGTAACCACCGTGATTGGGACAGTTTTGTTTAGGCTAATTTTATTTTATTTTTGTAAATTTAAAAAAAAATGTACCTATCACTTTGTAATGAATCATGTCATACATTTCCTAAGGATTGATTCACACTTTACTGTTCCGTCTGCCATCTTGTCACAGAGTTAGTGTTAAGGCTGGCTTTTGCAGCTCTTTTTTAAAAATATTATTGATGAAAATATCCTGTTCAACCTCTGATGGGTTATAATTAGGATATATATTGTTTTCAATTCCAAATAATATGAACAACTGCCGATATGGGAAAGTGGCATCACACTTTGCAGCTGTTTTCTGTCTAATCCAAAGCCTAAAGAGCTTGATTTACAGAATATGAGGAGACACGTTTGATAAGTCGCCAAGGTCAGTCTGTGCTTGTGTGCACTTTGTCATCTGCAGTTAGTTTTGTGGGAGAAAATGCTGACACTAATGTTTTGAGCTTATTTAGAATATGATCTGGAGATACATTAACAAGCAGTAATTTTTTTTTTAAAACATACAATGTTTGTCGCACCTGATTACATTTTTAAGCAGCTGGAAATAGGTTTAGGGTTAAAGTTAGTGTTTGCAAAATTTTCCGTCATCTAAGTTTCTGTAAAACTAAGCATAACCCTAAATATCACAACTAAACTGCTAACCATAATTTTGTTCCCAGTGTTTTCTTTAATTTTTGTAAATGATAAGTGGATGCTAATTTCGGACCAAAATCCACTTACGCTAATCCTAACGGAAAGCTCTTACCCTGTGTTGAGCTAATTATTAAAACAAAAAATCCAATTGGGGTAGTTATGAATCACGAGATTTAACTGCAAATGAAAAATCACACATCTGCAGTACTAACTTTGGCTAGGCCTACTTATCAGTTGCGAATACGTTTGGTTACGTGACAGCATGTATCCTCATATTCTGTGATTCATCTTTCAAATGCTAAACCCCTAACATTAATCTCTTTAAATATACACTTAATATCATTCTTAAACCACAAAGTGCTGATGAAAATGAACAAACAAACAAACGAAAAACCCTAACACTAGCCCTGTTTACAACAAGATGGTCAACCATAAAGTGTGATTCAGCCGTCATTTATTCACAAATATATAGTAGCACTCAGGGAGCCACGACTGCAGCTAGTCCCCTTGCAGGAAACCAGTACGAAGCAGTCACGTACTCTTGCAGTGGTGGTTTCTGTGGCAATCCCAAGCAGAACCACATATTAGTTGCCTTGTACAGCATGCCTAAGGCTGCAGTACTCCTTTTCTTTCCTTGTTACTTCTTACACCTTCCCCCGGGAACTACACTGGGCATTTAATAATAATAGTTATATATAAGTGGTTGTGTCCCACCTATCTAACCCCGTGTTTCTTAACCTTTTGGAGGTCCTGCGCCCCCTTACAGCATCTTACAAAGTCTTGCACCCCTTTAACTCATTCCGTCCAAACGGGCGTATGGCGCGCCAGATAAGCCTTTCGTTATACCCAGGGCGTATGGCGCGCCATGGTGATATATGCCGCATTTGAGCGGAAAATTATAGATAAGCCAGTTAAAAATTATTTCATTACATCCGGCACATGTGTTTGAACGTTTGTGAGTGAAAAAAAAATTTATAAAGTTACAATTATGTGCTTTATATCCATTGCTAGATTTGCTTTGGATCTAGCCGCAGGCAGCGTCATACGCCCGCTTTATAAGATTCCGAAATTGAACAAAAAATAAGTGGCCATATAGTGTTCATATCATGTAAACACTTCCTGTGGACATCGTATTTTGAACTGGTAGCGAAATAATTATATTGGTGCTTAGTTTTTGCATACTTTTATCAATTAATGACGTCATAGGGTTATTTGTTTACATGTGGTGTAGTCACATACATAACACTCATAAACTATTAACGAATCAACCTCAATATATAATTTCGAAATGAATTTTAGTGATATCGGTAGCGATAATAACATATTTTAGATTCCGATAAGGACGTTGAACAAACATGATATTTTTAAGTAATAAATAAATTAATTTGCATGGGACAGGAATGTGTAAGTGAGATTCCAGTTCAGCAATATGTGACCACAGAAAAATTTATATAAATTACAATTTTCATTTGTTTTTTATCAAACATCTTGCATTAGTTGTCAGCTGTATATATGTTTCAATTTCTGGTATTTTACTACCAAGGGATTAAAGTATAGCTGAAATATTTACGTGTATGTGCATAATTTTTATTCATTTTTTATTTTTATTTGTTATTGTTTCTACACTTCACAAGATATAACAAACAGTTATAACATCACATAAGAACTCAACAATATTTCACAACTTTCTGCAGCCAATTTCCTAAAGCTTGATGCATAATACATATATCTACTAAATTAATATATGTGTCTACTGCCTGTTTTTAAAACGTCACTTGTAGAAAAAAAATGTCTGCATATTGGGTCCTGGGTAAAACCGAAAAAAATGTCTGGGTTAGAATGAGTTAAAGCATCTTAAGAAGCCTCACACCCCTTAGCATCATCTTAAGAAGCTTCACACGCCATTATCTTCTGGCTCCCAAAATATGCCAAAAATGAGAAAAAGATTCACAAGTATGTTTAGGAAAAATGTTATTTACAAAATGTGACTAAGATTCAGTATTGAATTCACATTGTCAGTGTTCTATTTTGTACAAATACATTTGAGTTCAGTGCATTATATAATGTTAATGTTGAATTGCCTTATAAAATATCTGGCATGTCTCGGATCCCCCCTGAAGGTAGGTCTCACAAACCTGAAGGTAGGTCTCACACCCCCTGAAGGTAGGTCTCACACCCCTTGAAGGTAGGTCTCGTACCCCCTGAAGGTAGGTCTCACAAACCTGAAGTTAGATCTCGCACCCCTTGAAGGTAGGTCTCACACCCCTTGAAGGTAGGTCTCGTACCCCCTGAAGGTAGGTCTCACACTCCCTGAAGGTAGGTCTCACGCCCCCTAAAGGTAGGTCTCACACCCCATGAAGGTAGGTCTCGCACCCCCTGAAGGTAGGTCTCGCACCCCCTGAAGGTAGGTCTCGCACCCCATAAAGGTAGGTCTCACACCCCATGAAAGTAGGTCTCGCACCCACAGGGGGTGCATGCATCCCTGGTTAAGATGCACTGATCTAACCCAAACAGACAGCGTTTTAGGCACTTGTGTGTAGTGGCCTTCTAATAATCAGAAATACAGAATTAATGTATAATGACCTGACTGTAACAGTTAAGAAAAAGATATTTGCACTGTGTGTGACACATATTGAGGACACAAGCTAAAACTATCACAAGGGCGTCCTTGTCCTGGAAGCCCCAAGACAAAAGAAATAGAGTATGACCTAAAATCACATGGAGAATTGAACTGGAGGTAGACATATGAAAGATAAAGAAGTTGTGGAACTAACTGAGTGGATGACGCAGAACAGGGGAGTGAAATGAACTAGTTGACTGCCTATACTCCTCAGGAAGCTGAAAGACAAATAGAGAAATGGATACTCATCTGTAACAATTTTTTTTCTCAAAAAAATAGTAAAGGCACACAACCATATGCATATCCTTAAACATTTAGTAATGTACACGTATTGTACAAAATGTTAAAGGGTATTTAATGTATGTACACAATGTTTGTCTACAAATTGTTAACAGTATCACATCAGTGGCATTTACAGTGGTTAATATAAGTCAGTGTATTCATTATTATCCACAAAGCTCCAAAGAATAATGTGTGTTGTATCTTTACTAAAATACCAGATCACCTAATATCTCTGTATACAGTTTGCATTGACCTATTATTTTTCATAAAGTTTTTAAAAGTAGGTTACTAATGAAGTAAAGACTTCCAAACATAAAATGTGTGATCTTTTGGTCTAGACGTAATGTTACATTGTGCGTACCTGAGCTGTTGGGATATAAACAGTATCCCCCTAGTTATCATAAATAGTTAACTTAATTTATCAGTACTCTCCATTTATCATAAACTATGAACTTAAATTTATCAAATGCTTCAGAAGTTAAACTTGAGTTATCTTTGACATTTCTTTATCACAGCATAGGGTATATACTCGAATGGTCACAAACACTTTGCAATCTCCCAGTTGTTGTCATTCTCCCAGTTGTTGTCATCCAGTGTATGTGGTATATTCAGTTATTGTCATCCAATATATGTGGTATATTCAGTTATTGTCATCCAATATATGTGGTATATTCAGTTATTGTCATCCAATATATGTGGTGCATTCAGTTGTTGTCATCCAATATATGTGGTGCATTCAGTTGTTGTCATCCAATCAATCAATCAATCAGTACCATTTAGCTCCCCGAGGAGCATAGGCCTTCAACAAACACATGCCAAGTCCTCCTGTCCCGTGCCATCCCCTCAAGTTCTTTCCATGTTTTCCTCATCATTTTTACCTCTGTATCAAGTTCTCTTCTCCATGTGTTTTTTGGTCTACCTCTGCCTCTCTTTCCCTGTGGATTCCAGAACAAGGACTGCCTTGTAATGCTATCAACAGGTTTCCTCAATGTGTGTCCTGTCCATCGCCAGCTTCTTCTTCTTAACTCTTGTTCCACTGGTTCTTGTCATCAATTCCACATTTGTTACTTTGTCATACCATTTCAGTCCTTCTATTCTACGCAAGCGCCCGTTTATAAAAGTCTGTAGCTTTTTGGTTGTTGTTTTTGTTGCTCTCCATGTCTCAGACCCATACAATAGGACTGACTTCACATTTGAGTTAAAGATTCTTATTTTCGTTTTGGACTTGATTTCTATTGTTCTCCATCTGTTTCCAAATGCAATGAAAGCTCCTCTTGCTTTTTTGTATTCTTATTTCGATATCATTGTCTGTCCCTCCAACTTTGTCTATATTACTCCCAAGATATGTGTCCGATTCTACATCTTTTAGTGGTGTTTCTTGAAGTTCAACTTTGTTATCATTTCTTGCATTTATTCTCGTAATCTTTGTCTTTTCCCTGTGTATTTTCAGGCCCACTTGTTGTGACCTCTCATCGAGAATTTTCATTTCTGATTATGGTTATGGGACAGAAGAGCCAAGTCATCTGCAAAATCCAGATCATCAAGCTGTTTAGTCAGATTCCACTGGATTCCATTTCTGTTGTGTGATGTCGATGTTTTCATAACCCAATCTATTGCTAGTAAGAAAAGAAATGGAGACAAGAAGCATCCCTGTCTCAGTCTCGTTCTAATCCTAAACGGTTCTGTAAGTTGTCCTTCATGAAGAACTCTGCATGTCATGTCTTCATATGTCTTCTTTATTAAGTTAATGATCTTCATGGGAGCTTCATAATTCCTCATCAATTTCCAAAGTGATTCGCTGTCTACACTGTCAAATGTCTTTTCAAAGTCCACGAATACGATGTATAGCGGTGAATTCCATTCCAGACTTTGTTCAACTATTATTCTCAATGTGACTATCTAGTCTGTACAGGATCTGTTTTGTCAAAAACCTGCTTGTTCATCTCTCAGTTGCTTGTCTATGGACTCTTTTAATCTCTCGAGGATGATTCTGTTTAATACTTTTCCTGGCACTGATAGTAACATCATTCTTCTATAATCTGTGCACTCTTGTAAATTTCCCTTCTTAGGCAACTTGACCAGATAACCTTCCTTCCATTCTGCTGGTATTTCCTCTCTTTCCCAGACTTTGCCAAGTAGTTTGTATAATATCTCTGTAGAGGTATTAATATCTGTTTTGATGGCCTCTGCTGGAATGCAATCTGGACCAGCTGCTTTTCCATCTTTCAGAAGCTTTATGGCTTTCTTTATTTCTTCTCTACTTGGTCGTTCACAGCTGATTTGTGATCTTCTGCTGGCTGGATGTCTGGGGGATTAGTTGGAACTGGTCTGTTGAGAAGTTCCTCAGAATGTTCTGTCCATCTCTTCATGTGTTCTTGTATATTACTAAGCAATTTTCCATTCTTATCTTTTATGAGGCCATTTGCTTGCTTATATTTCCCTGTTAGCTTCTTTGTGTTGGTGTACAGGTCCCTCATAACTCCTTTGGCTGCAGCTTCCTCTGCTTCCCTTGCCAACTCTTCAATATACTTCCTCTTGTCTCTTTTGATGTTTCTTCTTACTTCTTTGTTTGCTTCTACGTACACTTCATGAGCCTTGGCTTTGGAGCTTCTGGTTTTGCTTCTGTTTAAATCTGCTTTCTTGTTTTTCCTGTCTTCTATCTTACTAATGGTTTCTGTTGTTATCCATGCTTTGTGCTGATGTTCTCTTTTTCTCAGTACTTCTTCACATATCTCATTCCATATATTTTTTACTTGTTGCCAGTGGTCTTCCGTATCTGTTTCATCTTCCAGCTGTTGGAGTACTTGGTATTTGTTGGATACTGTGATTGAAAATGTTTCTATTATTTCCTGATTTCTTAGATATCCCACATTATACTGTTGTCTATAGCTATATACTGTTGTAGATTTCTTGAGTTTTAAATATGTTTTAGCCAACAGAAGATGGTGGTCTGATACCACATCTGTTGTCATCCAATGTATGTGGTATATTCACTTGTTGCTTGACATCCTATAGTCCGTTCACCAATTGATGTTCAACTTTGAAATTTGTTTTAAAAAAACTACCTGATGTAATGAATGTATATTTTGCATGTAGTCTTATATTATCCATGACGTTATGAAAACATTTTTTGCCTCCAGAAGATGTATCTAGTTTAAGATATCTCTTCTTCAGGTTATATTAAAATCACACGGTATTAAAATGTAGCAAGTCAGCAGTACATTTGTGTTGCACAGGCAATAAATGGTTTTTTAATAGAAAAAAATATATTTTAAGACAAAATTATGACATTTCGTGCACCGCAGTTGTCTGCTGTTGAAAGCTGAAATAGTGCGACATCATACCGTAAAATTTAATTTTTAAGCCGTGCTTCTTGTAAGATTTGGAAAAGATCAAAGGAATTCACGGTTTTGAAGAATGCAGAATTGATATTGACTTAACAACAACATATTTGTAACGTCATGGATAATATAAGACTACATGCAAAATATAAATTCATTACATCAGGTAGTTTTTTTGAAAACAAATTTCAAAGTTGAACATCAATTGGTGAACGGACTATAGTTTATATTCATTACTCCAGCTCCCAGTGGATCATAGACCTTCAGTCTGTCCACATTAAGCTTTTCTGTCCTGTTCACTTTGTGTCATTTATATCCTTTTAAAGTCTGTCTCCAGTTCTCTTCTCAATATGTTTTTGAGTCTCTCCATTACTTTTATCGGGGGTGGTTCCAGAATAAGGACGGCCTTGTATGTTCTTTTAGCTGGTTTCATCACTGTGTGTCTTGCTCAATGTGTATCTTGCTCAATGTGTGTCTTCTTCAATGTGTGTCTTGCTCAATGTGTGTCTTGCTCAATATATTTCTTGCTCAATGTGTGTCTTGCTCAATGTGTGTCTTGCTCAATGCCAGTGTCTTTTCCTCAATTCTTGCTTAACTAATATCTGTCTGGTTCTTCTCCGTGAGTTCCACATTGTTAATCTTATTATACCATGTTAATCTTTCCATATGAAATGAAGAGTATTTTATGCAACGATTCTTTGTCAATGGAAGTAAGAAAGAAAGTTCTTTAGTGTTCTTTGGTTATATAGAACCAATCCTGATGTATGGGAGTGAGTCATGGACAGCTAGTAAACAAGTAGGGAAAGCATTAGAGGACACAGAGATGTGGTTTTACAGAAGAATGTTAAAAATACCATTCTTCTTCTTCTTCTTTGATCCATAACCACCAACCGTCAAAGCAGTCAACGGCCATCACGCCTGGTGGCGTCTTGTAGGGCAGCAACAAATTGATTCCACTTTGCTCGGTCGGCGGCCATCCTTCGTACAGTGCCCCAACTGTGGTTCATTCTTTGCAGCTTCCACAGTTCTCCGCCAAGTTGTTTTTGGTCGGCCTCTCTTTCGCTTTCCCTCGGGGGTCCATAGCATAGCTGTTCGTGTGATGGTATCAGGGTCCCTTCTGAGGACATGGCCAACCCAACTCCAGCGTCTGCCAGCTATGATGGTGTGCATGTCCTCCTGGTTACTCCGAATAAGTAGTTCTTGGTTGCTGATGGTGTTTGGCCAAAAGATTCGGAGAATTTTCCTTAGGCAGATTGTGTGGAAGGAGGACAGTTTCGACATTTCCTTCTCTGTTACTCTCCAACATTCCGCACCATAGAGAAGCACAGAAAGTACACAGCTCTCATACAGTCTTAATTTGGTGTTTGTGCTGTACTGGGAAGACTTCCAAATGTTGTTGAGAACAGCAAAGGCTGTTCTCGCTTTATTCATTCTGTTGTTAATGTCCTTGCTTGTTCCGCCGTCAGGTGTTACTATGCTTCCTAGGTAAGTAAATGTGTCGGTCTGTTCTAACTTCTGGTTCCTTACTGTTATTGGCTCAGGATTGCCCACATTTAGTGTCATGACCTCTGTCTTCTTCAAATTGATGTTCAGGCCAACCTGCTGGCCATACTTATTCAGTCTATCGGTTTTGTCTTGAATGTGTTGGTGTGAATGCGCGAGTAGTGCAATGTCATCTGCATATTCTAAATCTTCCAGTGTAGAAAACATTGTCCATCTAATTCCTCTTGGACTGCCCTCTGTTGTCTGGCGCATCACCCAATCTATGACTGTCAAAAATAATGTTGTTGATAAGGGGCATCCCTGTCATACTCCTGTTTTCACTTCGAAAGTTACATTTCTCGATCCAACACTGCACGTAAAGTTAGAATAGAGGCTTTTTATAATGGAAACAATGCGGCTGGGAATTCCATAAGCCCTCAGAATTTTCCATAGGCTGTCCCTGTGTATGCTGTCGAAAGCCTTTTCAAAATCAACAAAGTTAATGTACAGCTATCTCTGCCATTCTGAGCACTGCTCTATAATGTTCCTGAGGGAAAATATATGATCTGCACATCTTCTGTTCTTTCTGAAGCCCGCTTGTTCTTTCGTCAGTTTATGGTCAACTGCTTTTGAAATTCTCTGGATGATTATCCTGCCTAGTATTTTGCTGGGAACTGAGAGGAGGGTAATCTCTCCAGTTGTTGCAGTCTGCAAGGTCGCCCTTCTTGGGCAATTTGACAATTATTCCTTTACTCCACTCTGTTGGTGTTGTCTCAGTTTCCCAGACTTGTGCAAATAGTGGTTCTAATAGTTCTGCTGCTAGTTCAGGATCTGTCTTGAATAGCTCAGCATTCAGATTGTCGTGACCAGGCGCTTTTCCATTTTTTAGCCCTTTGATAGCTGTGATAATTTCTTCTTTTCGTGGAATGTCTGTATTTACGTCTAAGTCACTTTCAGCCTCAGGAACATTCAGCTGAGTCTCTGGTGGTTCCTTATTCAGTGTTTCTCTGAAGTGCTCTGCCCATCTTGTTTCCTGCCCCTGTGCTGTGGTGATGAGATTTCCTTGCTTGTCTCTTACTAACGTTATGTTGTTTGCACCTCGTTTTCCACTGATAGCTTTAGTTATTTTATAAACTGTGCTTTGTTCATTTCTCAGTGCTGCCTCTTCTGCCTGTCTTGCACCCTAACTCTAACCCATGGACAGCTAAAAAGAGTAATGAGGAAGTCCTGTAAGAGGCCAATGCGCAAAGGAAACTTTTTTCACAAGTTAGAAAGAAGCAATCCACTTTTTTTGGCATGTTATAAGAAGAGGAAAGCTGGAATATATCATAACAACAGGTAAGATTGAAGGAAAAAGAGATAGGGGAAGACAAAGAGAGCAAATACTGGACAGTTTGACATCATGGCATGGATAGAAGTCAACAATAGAATTGATAAATTGTACTGGAGGCAGGAAGTTGTGGAGAGACATGATCTACTATTGAAGATGAAGTGAAAGCCCTTCTTGCTTTTTCCATTTTATTGTTATAATTTACCATTTCTATCTTAATCTGTGTTGCTACCAAGATGTATGCATCTTGTAGGGTTGTTTCTACAAGTGCAGTCTGACTATAGTTTGCCACATTTATTCTCATTAAAAAATGTGGATGACTTCAGTGAGACTTTGATAACAGGTTAGGTTAATGGCAATTGGTTATATATGCCTTACTAAGACAAAAAAAGCATGTGTCTACATTACAACCGTAAAGTCTTCAACAAAATCAAACTAATGAAAACAAAGAAAAATTAAGTGAGAGCTGTGCTAAATGCAAAAAAATTAAAGACAATTATGAGCCTTAAATGTAAAAGACTAATCATTCTGGTAAATACTAGTCAGAAAAGCTGTTGCTATACTGAAAAATCCCAATGAGAACTACTGCCAAGACACAGCAGAAAACAAGGAAATGTAATAGAAATGTAAAAGTAGATAATATTTAAAATATGCATTCAAGTTTTAAAAAATGGGAAACAGTGTGTATGTGTTATGCTTCCACTTTGTTACATACAGTCAATCCTTGCTATTCGCGGGGGTTAGGTTCCTTGAAAACCCCAGTGAATATGGAAATCTGCGAATACAGAACCATTGATCCTTTGGGAAAAGGAGGGGTTAGGTTCCTGCGGGACCCTGTTCACCATACATTGTTGCTACCGATCACCATAAACTCATCATTTCATGTACCCGTCTTGTAAAAAATATTTAAAAAAACAGTTTATTTACTATATTGTGCATTTTATAAATGTATTTTATTCACTGTTTTCTTTGTAATAGTTAAGTATGTACAATCTTTTGGTGTACCAATACTCACGGAGGAAGCCTTTTTCCTTTATGAGCTAAAGCAGGTAGGCGTAGCAAATGAGCGAATCCACAAACACAGAGCATGCGAAAAGTGAGGATTGACTGTATTTCATTATTACTCCTTACATTTATGTTATTTATATATCTTCCTGCTAATGCTTAGTCATTTCTTTCAAATTCATTGTTATTTACTTTTCTGTTACTATTTGTTGGTTTTTTTTTTCTTCATTTTTTTTTACCCACTAGCTCCTGCTTTTACCTGATGAGGAAATGAATGTTTTTATCGTCATCATGTTCCTTTGTGCTCCTTATGGAGCACGGAGCCATCATTGTAACTGGTACTCGTGCAGGAGACGTACGCTAAACATTTACATGCCCTTGTAGAGGTGGTTTCTGTAGCAGTTTGTTTTACATCCTGAGGCTGCCAGCCTCAGGCACAGCCTCATATTAGTCACCTTTTACAACATGCCTGAGGGTACAGTAGTCCTGTTCTTTCTTTGTCTCCTCATTGACACCCTCCCCCCGAACTACATAGGGCAAACAGTAACATGTCCTCCACAAATGTTGGCGCGATGAAAAGAGCAGTGTGACAGCTGGATTCAGAGGCCCCCGGGAAGCTAACTGGGGCAAAATGAATGTTATCTAAGTTATTATCAGACAGAGTAATTGTGTTTATATTACTCCAATGGCACGTTTCCTATTGTAATGTTTCTGTATAATATCGGTTCCTTCATTGTTCTTAGTATTTTTCCTTAGAACCATCTGTGACATGGAGGATGTATGTTTGTGAGTGTAGCAAATTGTTACATTTCCATATAATTAATGTGCTCTTTATTCTCATAAATTGTTTATATTTCCATAGAATACTTGTGCCCACCAGAGGCAAATATATATGGCATTGACTTCACAAGGTTTAAACTGCGAGACATTGATTCCAACCAGGTCTTGTTTGAAGTTGCCAAGCCTCCACCCTCATATGATGCTGGTAAGAGACTTTTGGTTGTGACAGTTTCATTTACTGTGGCATTCATGCAGTGACTGCAAATTAAAATGGTCTGTGTAATTGTTTGATCATTTAACCCCATAATGGCCTGTAAAATATAGCTGTATAGGGAAATTCTTTGACTGTTTAGCCAATCAAAATCCTACAAAATTATGACTTATCCTAACAATAAAATATCTTTATATCATAAGCGTGGCGTCTGTGGCCTAATGGATATGAACACAGTTTCATAATCCAGATATACCAGGTTCGAAACCTGCTGCAGGCGGTTTGGTAGCAGATCACTTTGTGTGGATTTTTAACAATGGTATAAGCGCTGTACCATTCAGAAAGCAATGGCAAACTACTGAATGAAAAAAATTGCCTAGAAAAATCACAAACAGCCAATAAAAGCTGGGGTTGATTGCCACGTCCTGTAAAGGATAAGCAACTAACTATATCATAAATTAATGGAGTTATGTAGCAGAACTGAGTCAGAAATCAACACTAAATTTGTCAATGGCTCGTGGTCTTATTGATGTACATTTTTCCGTTCGGTTTCGCTATCAGATTTGACAAGATAATTCTTCCACACATTCACACACACAAAACTAAAGCAATGGTTTAAAAGCAGAAACATAGTGCTTTGAATAACTTTTAACAAATGGCACTAATCTCTGTGTTTGAGTGAGATAGTGCTTGACTGCAAGCACAAAAAGTACTTATTGTGCATCCTTGTCTTTACATACCGAAAGGGAGGCATCAAAGAAGAGTTGGCCACTCGAAAAGCGGCAGCTGGGAGACTTGTTTCTGGCCATAAATCGAGGATTCCTCAGCAAGAGAGAGGTTGGTAAGAAAATGAAGATGGCTGTATACCGCTCCACCTATGTCCCAGTCTTGACATATGGATGCGAGTCATGGGCAATGACTACAACCCACAAAAGCCAGATCCAAACCTCAGAAATCTGGTATCTGAGGAAGGTGGTTGAAGTAACAAGAAGAGACATGGTCCGCAACCAGACGATAAGTCAAGGCCTAAAATCCCACCCCCTGCAGACCCAAGTAGAACATTCCCAACTAAGATGGTTTGGCAATGTCTGCAGAATGGGAGAAGATCGGCTACCACGACAAGCATGGGAAACAAAGAGCCAGGGATCCAGACCCCCAGGATGACCCAGAGTCCGCTGGGAGGACAACATTAGACAATCTTTGAAGGACTGAGGACTAGAATGGAACCAGGCCAGGAGGAAGACAGCCGATAGGATAGTCTGGCGCTCTCTCTTCCAAACCTCTACACCTCACGGTAGAAGGGGAACGACTAAGTAAGTAGTAAGGACGACTAAGTCTTTACATACATCTTTCATGGAATTGGGAATTCGGTGGGTTGGAATTTCATGATGCCATGGCTGTAAAGGGTTAAAAAGAGAGAGGTTGATAGCAATGGTGCTTGTGATGGTTACACATCTCCTTGCCAGAGGACCTACTTCTGTCTTGGATGGCTGAGTTGAATTATTTTCTTTAGTTAATGTGTCCATATTGTTGTTCAGGATTTTGGGGCTTAAAGTTTCTGCAGGGTTGGGTAGCTGGCCTCATGCCCAGTCTTCCTAAGTATTCTTTTGCAACACCCTTGGCAGGATACAGTGTTACTATTCTTTGCTCCCTTTTTTATGCCCCAGTAACATGAGGGGATTAAACAATGTGCAAGAGCTAAGAGGAGTGGCGTCACAACGTACAACCTGGAGAGCACTGGTTTCTGCCTTATGCGCCGTGTTTGGTGCTTAAAGAATTTATTATTATTAACATGAGGGGGGATATGCACAAAAACATCCTGTAGTGTTCACCCCCCAACCGAGTTCGGACAAAATAAGAAAATGAAGATGGAGTATATATTCTTCTTCTTTCACCTTTCAACTCCCCAAGGAGCATAGGCCCAACAAACATATGCCAAGTCTTCCTATCCCATGCCATCAACTCTAGGTCTTTCTGTGTATTCTTCATGTCTGTCTCCAGTTCTCTTCTCCGTGTGTTCTTTGGTCTACATCTGCCTCTTTTACCCTGGGGGTACCAGAACAAGAACTGCCTGGTATTGCTAGTATATATTCATTAACATCTAAATTTTTGGCAGATGCTACATATTTGTAAAGTGTACGCATTCAACCATAATGGCTTTCATATTTACTTACTGTCCCCACCCAAATAGAAAATGTATTTGGACGGACTAAATTCCTTTTAAATTGTTCTATTTCCTTTTTGTAGATGATGAGGACCAAGATTTAGCTGAACCAGAAGAGGACCCAAACTCTGGCAGATTTGTACGCTATCAATTTACACCACAGTTCTTAAAATTGAGAACTGTTGGAGCAACGTAAGTCATTCTTAACATATTCTTAATCTTAACTTTGCTTGGTTTAGTAGTAGCCTCCTTCAGTCATAACTGAAAATCGGAGGGGGTGATGTGTCCTTGAGGTAATCATCCACAGCTGCTATTTTTGCCTGGTGTTCCGTTCACTGTTTTTTTTTTTTTCTCTCCTGCTTGTAAGAGCAGCTTTGTGCCCGATCTGAGGTGGCGCCATAGGGAGCTTTACAACTTGGTGCTATCAGCAGCTCCGTCCTCCCTGTAGTTATGTCCAGTGCCTTCATGTCTCTCTTGCACACATCTTTGAACCTCAGCTGTGGTTATCTGGCTGTTTGCTATCTGTTTGGTTTCTCACAGCTGATTTGATGATCATATACTACCATTTTTCTGGAGATGATCATATTGGAGGCTGTACAAATTGTTCTATCTTTTCTATGCTGTCAGCTCTATATGGAGCAGAGGTCTTTAACCAAATCTCTGCAAGTCATTGTGTCCTGGATAATCTGCTCCATTTCTTGCCATATCTTCTTTATCCTTCATATTTCTTCTTTTATTTCTATTCTCAGTGTTTTATTAACTTGCTCCATTTCAGTGCTCCGCAACCGGAGTGCCGTCGATGTCTGCCTGGTGTGCCATAACACCAGGCAGAATACACGATATAATGGTATACAAAATTATATGTTATCGCAAAATATTACAAAATAATCTTACACGTACAATTTTACAAATATTAAGTTCAGCTATCATCATAAAATTTTAGAGAGCGTTGTCTTATGACGGCATCGAATTTTAAAATATTTACCATAACCACCTATTGAAATATCGTAGTGTGCCGTCACATTTTTAAAAGCACATTAAGTGTGCCGTGAAGTGGAAAAGGTTGCGGAGCACTGCTCTATTTCATCCATTTTGGATGGAGGAGAGTTCCCAGGTCAGTGACTGCCTTGTGGTGCTTGTTATCCTGTCTAGTGTGACTGTTGTATTTCAGTTGTGAGATTTTGCATTTCTGAAAGAATTCATTTTTATTATTGGTGACCAAAAAAATTTAGCTTATCTGTGAAACTCTCAGAAAATCGTTGTTTCTCTGACAGGTAACAGTAAATTAAGTTCATGTTCTATTGACTTTATCAGCTTGTGTATGTCACAATTTTCAGTGCTGGCTTGACAGCATGAGTGAAGCATTAGAGATTTTACTTCTATTAGATCTCATCTTTATGAGGTGATGGTAACCAGCTCCCCTTCCTCAGTGCCTTTGCCTTCCTTCACTGAGTAGCAGAATCTGGTACCCATTTTTGACTTGATTTTGAACCAAATTCCTTTGCCTCAAGAAGCAAATGATCTGTAACCACAGTGCCACTTGGATGCTGAGAAAAGGGAAATCATTAAAAGAATGTCATTTTAAAACAAATCTGATAGATGAGCAAGAGGTCTTTGAAAAGGAAGAATCGCATAAGGGAAATATTGAAGAGTTTGTATGATTGAGTTGGTAAACTTCTTAAACATATTTGAATTTAACAACATAATTGAGTCCGGCCAAACTCTGTTATGCAGTATAAGAAAACTGGTAACAATTCTTCCCTGCATCACTTTGAGACTTCATGTCACAACCTCGTGAAAAAATTAGATATTAAAAAATTTTTTTTTCAAGCTATGAATATTTTTTCTATAAATATTTTGTCCAACAAAGAAAACACGTATGTAGTGTTCTGAAAATGGGTTTCACCATTTGATTTATTTTTTCTAAATTTTCATTGCAGAGTGGAGTTTGTGGTTGGTGCAAAGTCTGTCAACAAATTCCGCATGATTGAGAAGCACTATTTCCGTGATCGCATTCTGAAGTGCTTTGACTTTGAATTTGGGTTCTGCATTCCTCACAGCCGCAACACGGTGGAGCATATATACGAGTTTCCTAAGCTCAGCGATGAAACAAGTAAGTTATGCTTCTGTTGCGAGGGAGTTTGGGTTGTGTTTCTTCTCTTCTTATATATATATATAATGTCACCACTGTTGCAAACCCTCCTCTGTTTAAATGTGTGACCGTTGAAGATTTTCATTGAACGAAGGAAGCTTCCGCTTCCATTGGCCAGTGCATCAATTCATTCATTTTATTTTCTGTATCGTGCTTGATGGTGTATTACGCGAAGATGGGTGTATAATCTTGTGACTATCACAACTGTTGGAACTAGTCAACCTCAATAAATGTGATAAGTCCCTTTTGAGTCCAAACGATTTATTACACATTTTCAGACATCATACGTTGATCATGAATACATCACATATATAATTTAGAATCCTATATTGAATTAGCTATCTTTGCATATCAGTCCTTTGTCCCGTAAATCTGAATTACTGTAGGCAGAACGACATAACTATATGCACGCGTGGTTGGTGATCCCAACGACCGACAGTGAGATTATGCGTCTGGCACTAATATAACTAAAACGGACTGTTAATTCATCTCGACTAGGTTTAGTCAATTACTAACCTGTAACATTCATCTTTCTTCATCATAACAGTGGACTGACCCATGTCCATAATAAAATACAATATAACTGTGTGGCACTCCATGCCCGACACTATAAGACTACAAGGACATGTCTTCTCAGTTCGACGGTCATTCAAGAAAGGGTCCCGTCTCTTGGTCACGGTGCGTGACTACCAACGCTGAAACGTCACAGCGTTCAATAGGCTAATAATATTTTTACATTACATTAAACGTTGTAACCCCTAAAATCGCATGCTGCTAACCTCTAGCAGACAATGCCAATTAAACTACCGTAACAATTCCCTGTCCACCGGGGGAAAAAAAATCTATTCGATAGATTTTTTTTTTTTTTTTCAAAAACCTATCTGAATGAATAATATCAAAAATTAAACAAAAATGCGACATATGGCCTACGATGTTCTGTCTAGAACAGTGTCGTGGTCATGTCGACTAACTAACAGTCATCTAATATATTAATGATCATATTATACATAAATGTTATACATAAATTTTATATGAACTAAAAGAGAATGTCTAATGTTGATATCTAATTAATTAATTAACTTAAAATATGTCGCAATGAAATGTCACGTCAGACTAATCTAAAGAGTTAAAATTAAACTAATTAATTATACTGAGTGTGTAATAAGAATAAAGTTGTTGAAAATCTAATGCAAGAAAAATGAAAGAAGATGTTAAAGAGAGAAATAAATAAATGAGAAATAAAGTAGAGAAAGAAAATAATATATAAATTTAACTTAGTTATGTGTGTTGGACATTAATTACGTTTAGTGGTAAGTTGTTAATACCTATCTAAATTAACCAATTAAATAATAAAGTAGTATGTAATGTGTCAAAATAATTATTAACTATATAATATAATAGTTACATCCAATAATATTATCTAAGAATCATGTGAGTTTTTATATTTTTCTTTCTTTCATTTTTTTCCAAATTTCATTTCATTTTTTTTCGTATTTATCTCACATTTAATTTTAATTTCCATTATTTCAACGACTTAATTAAAATTAATTAACGTTGGATATGATGATCCATCCGTAGGCTTGATCCTTGTGAATTCCGATTAGAAAAAATGTTTAAGTGTTCCAATTCATAAGTATCGACGTTCTTGACAATAGTTCATGTCACATCCTGAATTAGTTCGATAGAATTTCAATTATTTTCACTTGATTCACGAAATTGTTTCAAATAGTTTTATCATGAATGGACACCAAGCAAAGTCCTGGCGTAAATATGAACATAGTGTCACTTGATTTCGTTCATTTCATATATAACATGTCTTTAGTGAACAGATACGTGTATTGTAGGCAATGGTTCCTTTTTATGTCGAAAAGCAACGATAGTGCTATGTCTTTTGGGTAAGTTTCTGCGACGTTATTATTGTTCATGACTCGACATCAGAAGGGTTTCTAGAGAGAGTATCTGTCAAGACGTTCTCTGATCCTGTAATGTACTCGATGGAGAAATCAAAAGGCTGAAGGAGAATAGCGAATCTGGTGAGCTTTGGACTTTTATGATTCGCCCGTCGTAGTGATGCTACGGCTTTCTGATCTGTCTGGACCACGAATGGGGCTCCCAGCAGAAATTTCTCCAACTTTGTTATCGCCCATACAACTGCCAACAATTCGCGGTCGACAGTGGAGTATTTCACCTCTGGCGGTTTCAGTTTCCATGAGACATACAAGGATGGATGGAGGATGTCGTCATGATATTGGAGCAAACATGCGCCAATTCCGTAATTACTCGCATCTGTGCGGAGAATAAACTTTTTGGAAGCATCAGGTAGTCTCAAAATCGGTGGGTGTGAAAAAATATCAATAATATTAAGGAATACTTTATTACACTCACCAGTCCATGTCACCTTCACTGGCATGTCCTTTTTTAATAAAGATGATAAAACAGCCGTGATAGATGACAAGTTAGGTACGAATCTGCTGTAATATTGGACTAGACCTAACAAGCTTCTAACCTGTTTCTTCGTTTGAGGAACGGAAACGTTTAAAATTTTAGAAACCGTACTAGGTAGTGTTTGGATATATCCTGCTCCAATGATGTGTCCCAAAAAAGTTATTTCATGAAACGCTACTTGTAATTTTGTGGGTTTAGCAGTTAAATTATTCATTCTTAATGTGTCCAAAACGTATTTAAGACCCGAAAAATGTTCCTCAAATGATGAACTAAATAAGCATATGTCGTCTATGTATGTAATGATGTTTGGTCTACCTGAAAAAATCTGTCGCATCATGCGAACAAAGGTAGCTGGAGTGTTAACAAGCCCAAAAGGCATAACATTCCACTGGTATAGACCTTGCGGAGTAGAAAACGCTGTGTAGTATTTAGCTTTTTCGGTTAGTGGTATCTGCCAATAACCTTTAGTTAAGTCTATCTTAGTGAATATAGTTGCGGTAGATAGACGTGGCAGTAAGTCGTCGAGAAGTGGATGTGGTTCGCTATCAACTATAGTTTGTGCATTTAATTTTCTATAGTCGACGCATAGTCTAATGTTATTGTCCTTCTTTCGGACAATAACTAATGGAGAAGAAAATGGGGTATTACTAGTTTCAATAATTCCTAAAGATAACATCTGTTCAAGTTCCTTAGTAGTTTTAGTAAGAAAGTGTAGAGGAACAGAATATGGATGTACCCGAATTGGAGTATCATCGTTAAGAGTAATGTCATGACTAATGACTGATGTGCGACCTGGAACGTCGGTCAACACATCTGGATAAGATTGTAGAAGTTCAGCAATCTGTTGATGCTGTTGCGGTGTAACCGACGAAGAGATGGTTACGTCCCGCCAAGATTCAGTAGGTTGTACTACCGGTACAGGTAATGCCAACTGTACCTCAGGAAAAGAAGATTCTTCTTCCTGGATAACAGACAAATTAGAATAGTGACATGTAGGTACGAAAGTGTCATCTAGTTCATGAAAAATAGCTTGTAGATGTTCAGGACGAGTATGAAATTGTTTGAGCATATTTATGTGAAATATTTTGTGATGTCCCTTAATGTCCAGGACATAATCAACATCAGAAATCTTATTGATAACCTGGTATGGACCATTCCACGAGATGAGTAGTTTATTATCGTTATGTGGCAATAACACATAAGCTTGATCTCCTGGAAATAATTGACGTAATCTTCTACTACTGTTTTGGAAAGTTCTAGCTTTAGCTTTAGCAGCCTCAGATGAAGCTGTTGCCGTTTTGCAGGCATCAATAATGTTATTCCGGAGATTAATTACATACTCATAGGATGACTGGGTATCCTGAGTCATCTCGGAGTCAATCAATAAGTCTTTTATTAGTCCCATAGGACCTCTTGGTGGAGCGCCAAAGACTAATTGAAATGGAGAGAAGCCAGTTTGTTCATGTGGCACCTCTCGATAAGCGAATAACACGGCTGGGAGTACTCTGTCCCAGTCCTGTGGATGGTTAACTGTAACTTTATGTAACATTTGTTTGAGTGTGCGGTTAAGTCTTTCTACTGCACCATTACTCATTGGGTGATAAATGCTACTGAGATTTCTATCTATATTCCAAGTCTTCATTACTTCTGTCATAGTCTCAGATATAAATTGAGATCCATGATCTGATAAAAGCTTCCTAGGAAAACCTACTCTAGAAAAGATCAGGTGTAGTGCATCAGCTACATCTGTGGTGGTGGTGGTTTTCAATGGGATGGCTTCTGGCCATCGTGTGCATAAATCGATGCACGTGAGAACAAATCTATGTCCTCTGGCTGATGGTAAAAGTGGGCCAATAATATCAATGGCCATCTTGTCAAAGGGTCTCACAGATATGTCACAAGCCTGAATAGGCGCCGTGTGAAAGGCTCCTCGTGCTTTCACTTCCTGGCATATCGTACAGGAGCGTACGTACTGTGAAATATCTCGTGATACTCCCGGCCAAAAAAAAGAAGATAATACTCGAGAACGTGTCCGAGTATATCCCATGTGACCTGCGCACTTGGAATCATGTGCGTGTTGAAGTATGTACCGTCTAAAAGCAAAAGGTACCATGACCTGTTGTCTTACTTGAGTTTTATCCATAAAACATCTTAATAATATGTCATTTTTAATAATAAACCAATGATTATTATTATTGTTCATAGCAAGATTGTCAACTTTGTTGACCAGTGCAAAAAATTTTTTTAATGATCTGTCTTCCTTCTGTTTTGCAGCAAAGGATGCTCGGTCAATCAAAGAATGAACCTCAATATTTTCATGATTGTCTGTTTCACTTTTTTCAGTGTCCATAGTCTCTAATTGTTTTGTCTGTGCTCTGGTTATTACTGCATTTCCGATGCATAGATTATTTTTTTCCCATTCAATAATCTCTTCAGGTGTGCAATCCTTACTTCCATGTATGCATCCCACCATAAGGTCGGCAATTGGGTTCCTTAACATGCATGCTTTAACGTTGCCTGTGAAAAAAGGTGTATTAATATGTATAATAGCAGTTGGATAACATTCTATTGTTCCTCCAAAAGTCATGCACCTGACATGTTCTCCAGTTGCACAATTAGGATGAACAAGTGACTGACGGATTCCGATCGTTGTCGATCCAGAATCTCTTAAAACTGAGACGATGGATCCATTAACTTTTCCTCTGTTGAAGATCAGCGAGCCTGTTCCGTCATTGACTGCCAGACTGACTTCTGGGAGAATGTGTCCACAGTTCAGAACCGTCTCTTTTGCCTTCTGAAATATAAGATTACATTCTGGGCAACTATTTGCCACACATTATAATTCATTGCATAACATGTAGACGAAGACTGTATTCTGTTATTAGTAGGTGAACTCTGAACCCCAGGGGTTGTAGCATTAGTAACGGCTGCCCCTGTATTATGATTATAATTTGTCGATCTAGAATGAGAATGAGAACGATGACGAGAATAATCATTTGAATTATCCCGTTGTCCCCTATTGTAACTGTTATCTCGATGTCTCGAGCTATAATTATTGTTGTTGTTCCAATTGTTACCATTATTATAGTTATATGACCGATTATAACTTGAGTTACGTGGATTATTGTTGTATCTGGACTGAGGTGAATAATTTCTATTTTGTGGTCTTCCTCTATTAAAGTCATTGTTAAAACTATTACGTCCCTTATGAAAATTAATGTCATAGTTTCCTTTGAACTTACTTCTGTCTACACTGTGTGTTCTTGGTTTGTTATTACTGTGATAAGCCATATTGGAGGCTACAGGAAGAGGTTCTCTTATCAACGAGCTAGAAATGTTCGCATTCGGATGCGCAGTGCAGTAATTTAATGAAATTTTTTCCAACTCATCAATAGTATCTGGTTTACGTTCTTGCAGATAGGCAAAGAACGGTGGGCTGACAGAAGATAACACTTTATCCCTTAATAACAAATCAACTAACTTGTCGTAAGATTTGTTGACACCTGCCAGTTTAACCCATCTGTTAAAAGTATTGCGTATGTTAGCAATAAAACCTGTAAAGTCTTTATTATTATCTGGCAACAAACTTTTGAAACGTAATCTACATGCCTCTTCGTTCAAGTGGAACCGACGCAATAACAAAGTCTTAATGGCCTCATAGTCTGTGGCTAATGTCGGATCAATATTTTGTGCTGCACTTGCAGGTTCGCCATCCAGAAATTCCTTGAGTTTAAGTGCCCATGCAGTTTTGTCAAGGTTATTGACCTTGCATATATCCTCAAAGCGCGATAGCCATGATGACAAATCGTCAACGTGTAATTTGAATGGCGGTAGCTTAAAGTAATAATTGCCCTTAAGTCGGTTGGATGAAGATCCAGATTGAGCATTATCATTTTGGCTTGCTGCAGCACCTTGCGACTGAAGTTTTGCTGTTTCCAATTTAAGCCGTTGCAATTCCATTTCTTGCTGCAGTACGATTTCCTGTCGTTTCAATTTATTCTCTTCTTCAATCCGTAGGATTTCATCTCTTGCCACCTTTTTTTCTTCTTCTTGTCTTAATTCTGCTTTCTTTTCCGCCTCTTTTCTTTCAAGTTCTTCCATCTCTGCCTTAGCAATAGCTTTCTTTTCCGCCTCTTTTCTTTCAAGTTCTTCCATCTCTGCCTTATGCTTCGCAAGTTGTTGTTCCGCAAATTCCAGGAGTGCATCTCCCTTTTTATTACAATCTTTTCCAATTTTAATGAAATGATCCAAGGTAAGCATTCTTGAACTTAATTTATTTAAGTATTCAATCACTAATGTCTAGTAATCACCAATAGAATCTATGTATATATTTGTAATTACTCAACGTATGAATAATCAATACAAGAAATTGCAATATTCTGGTACTGTTATTTATAAGTTCCACAAATCTATAATATTTTGTAAAAATATTATATGTACCCACTAATATCTATCATAAATAGTTATGATATTTATTTATCTAAGATGCTGAAATTATATCATGCACTTAATATTAGTATTCAATAATTATGGGTATTATCCCTAAATAATTAGGTTATTAAATCTTTAATAGTTACTAAGTTCACACTGTAGTACTGAGAAAGTGTACTAATTAATATTTAATATGTCTTAATATGTTATAAATTTATAATAATTAATCATTGTATATTATGCCATAATCATGAGCTATAAAGTGCATTGCCCATTTCTTGGACCACCACTGCAAATTGGTGCAAAGTCCCTAATTCCTCCTTAAAATTCATAAAAATTTAATCATATTCATCTACACTCTTATTAATGAATAAATTATAGTATTAATATTATATTATAAATGGATGAGATGAATACAAACAACACAATTTGTTAACCAAGGATTACAGAACAGTATTATCATACGACAAAGACATTTTCACAATAAAAATGCATTTATAACTAAGTAGAATAAACCGGAAGTGAGAGATCAAAGAGTGAACTGAATAGAAAATTAACCTGCGTACACAAAAATTAGTGACGTATACATGGACTCATTAACGGTTATACAAATATATAAACGAAATGATAGTCAGATCAGAAAAACATGATAGATTACAAACATAACTACAGGAATGAATAAAAATTAGAACTAAATACACTAGAATACCCCAGTTATTACTAGACTAGACACCTAACATGCAAGGTCAATTAATTGCAAATACGAACGAACAAAAATCATCGGAAAGCCATCGATGGGTTCTTTGTTAAAATGCAATTAACTAACGGCCTTAAGGAACAATTAAAATCAGTTCGGGCATCCAGGGAGCCATAGAATTGATTTCAATCCGCCGCCCTACCGCCCACGAATAAGGAACAACAACAACGGTAAAAACAGATATAACATAGATATATGAAAAATAGAATAACATGCCTGCACAGACGAAATGGACTCAGTATTGTGTTATCTGAATGACAACAGTCATAAAACTAGACTTATCTTTAAAATGCTCCGGCGATGTCAAGTTCATCAACGGACTAGATTAATGCCTAGTACTGTTTGCTCTTCGTTGGCTGATAACAGTATTCCATCGTCTGGTCTTCTTGATCATGTAATCTTTTATCAAACTTGGAATGCGTTGAAGGTTGTCGTTTGATCTGCTGGCATGTACGCACAATAGTATGACGTCAGCTTTGTGTAACTATGCATCTGCATCATAGGTCACGTTTTAGCATATCACGTGATTGTTCATTGAAAGTAAACAATTCCTTCGGAGTTCAATGAAAAAAATTTTTCCGTTTTTTTTTTGGTTCTTTCGTCCCCAAACAATGGCCAACCACTGTTGCGAGGGAGTTTAGGTTGTGTTTCTTCTCTTCTTATATATATATAATGTCACCACTGTTGCAAACCCTCCTCTGTTTAAATGTGTGACCGTTGAAGATTTTCATTGAACGAAGGAAGCTTCCGCTTCCATTGGCCAGTGCATCAATTCATTCATTTTATTTCTGTATCGTGCTTGATGGTGTATTACGCGAAGATGGGTGTATAATCTTGTGACTATCACAACTGTTGGAACTAGTCAACCTCAATAAATGTGATAAGTCCCTTTTGAGTCCAAACGATTTATTACACATTTTCAGACATCATACGTTGATCATGAATACATCACATATATAATTTAGAATCCTATATTGAATTAGCTATCTTTGCATATCAGTCCTTTGTCCCGTAAATCTGAATTACTGTAGGCAGAACGACATAACTATATGCACGCGTGGTTGGTGATCCCAACGACCGACAGTGAGATTATGCGTCTGGCACTAATATAACTAAAACGGACTGTTAATTCATCTCGACTAGGTTTAGTCAATTACTAACCTGTAACATTCATCTTTCTTCATCATAACAGTGGACTGACCCATGTCCATAATAAAATACAATATAACTGTGTGGCACTCCATGCCCGACACTATAAGACTACAAGGACACGTCTTCTCAGTTCGACGGTCATTCAAGAAAGGGTCCCGTCTCTTGGTCACGGTGCGTGACTACCAACGCTGAAACGTCACAGCGTTCAATAGGCTAATAATATTTTTACATTACATTAAACGTTGTAACCCCTAAAATCGCATGCTGCTAACCTCTAGCAGACAATGCCAATTAAACTACCGTAATGTCACCAGTACCATTCCTGGAAAAACTCTATGGAGATGCAAGTAGCCTGAAGTTAACCACTGCTTTCTTTGAAAATATTCAAGTAGACGTCTGAAAGTGTACGAAGAAGAAGAAAAAATGACTAAGCAAAGGATAATAGATAGGAAAGATAATATAAAATAATTTGGACTCCTTGTCAGACTGCAGTCTAATTAGCTGCTATAACAAACCTTCAGCATCATAAGACTTTAACTTCAGGATGGTACCTGAGCAGTATTAACAAAACTTTGAGGACACATCATCATAAGACTTTAACTTCAGGATGTTGCCTGAGCAGTATTAACAAAACTTTGAGGACACATCATCATGTTAACTTCAGGATGTTGCCTGAGCAGTATTAACAAAACTTTGAGGACACATCATTATGTTAACTTCAGGATGTTGCCTGAGCAGTATTAACAAAACTTTGAGGACACATCATCATAAGACTTTAACTTCAGGATGTTGCCTGAGCAGTATTAACAAAACTTTGAGGACACATCATTATCATTTGCCCTTTTCATTTCCTATGAAACTACCACTGCAGCTGGTCCCCTTTCAGAAAGCCAGCATGACAGCGTACATGTGCTGTTGTAGCAGTCGTAGTTTCTGTAGTACTTTGTTTTACATGATGAGGTTGCCAACCCCATAACCTCATATTTGTGACCTCTTTCACACATGCCTGTGGGAGCAGTGATTCTGTTATTTCTTTGTCTTCTCAGAGATCCCCATGAATTAATCAGGGCTTGGAGACACATGGTCTGGCGCTAATAGAAGCAACATATTTTGCTTAAACAACATTTTCTTACTATGTTTAATGATACAGCCGGAAGGAAAAGCAAGTATTCATAAGTTTGCATTAGTTTGAGGTCTTGAATCTTCAATTCAAATGTCATGTCAATCCTATTGTGTTGATCTGAAACATGGAGAACAACAAAAACAGCAACCAAAAAGCTACAGACTTTCATAAATGGGTGCTTGTAAAGAATAGAAGGATTGAAGTGGTATGACAAGATCACTGATGTGAAACTGATGACAAGAACCAGACAAGTTGCCAGTGGAACAAGAGATGAGAAGAAGGCGCTCGAGATGGATAGAACACGCATTGAGACAACCTGTTGATAGCAATACCAGGCAGTTCTTGCTGCGGAATCCCCCGGGTAAGAGAGGTAGAGAGGAACCAAGGAACACATAGAGAAGAGAACTGGAGACAGACTTAAAGGGCATGAGGAAGACATGGAAAGCCCTTGACCTGATGGTAAAAGGGCAGGAAGACGTGGCATAAGTTTGTTGAAAGCCTGTGCTCCTTGAGGATCTTAAGGGTGATGGTGATGAGAGGTCTTCTTGAAGACCAATCTTCACAAGGAGCTAAAATACTAAGACAAAAGAGAACATTTTCTGGTCATGTTTGACTCCTTACAATTTGACAAAACTACAACAGTTTTTTGCCCATACGGGAACCAAATCATTTTAATCTCCTCTTGCAGTAATGGTTGCTGTTTCACTTTTAATTACCTGATATTGTTGGCAACTCCCTGCACAACTGCCTTTTGCCCTTTGTTGGAAATTTTGGCAAAATCACTTTATTGTGGCAAGTAGAAAGATTGAAAGACAAAAAAAAGGATAGAGAATGACAAAGAGAGATGATGCAGGACAACTTGACCTGATGATAAGGAAAGAAACCAGTAATTGAATTGATAAACAGGACTGGGAACAGAAAGTTGTGGGCAGACGTGATCACCTGGGTCACCAAGCATGGTACTTGATGAAAAAGAAGAATGTTTGCTGACAAAGGTATGCACATTATGCATTTTATTTCTGTGTGTTTCTTAACACTCCATATGTTGCCTTATCTTTCCATAAATTGCCTTATCCTTCCATATATTGCCTTATCCTTCCATATATTGCCTTATCCTTCCATATATTGCCTTATCCTTCCATATATTGCCTTATCCTTCCATATATTGCCTTATCCTTCCATATATTGCCTTAGAGAAGAAACTGAAGAAACAAATGAAGATGATGAGGAACACATGGAAAGACCTTTAGTTGAAGGCACTGGACACTAAGGACCTGGAATGCATTTGTTGAAGGCCTTTGCTCCTAAGGGAGCTATAAGATGTTGATGATGATGGTTATGTTTTACCATGAATGTAAGAATATTACTATCGTAATGGTTTCAGTTGAAGACATGGTGAAGCACCCATACGAGACCCGCTCAGACAGTTTTTACTTTGTAGAAGACAGGCTTATAATGCACAATAAAGCAGACTACGCCTACAACGGTGGCCTGCCTGCCTCATAGTGAGTCGTCATCATCGTTGCACGGCTGAACCTGTGACAGCAGCGTTAACAAAATGAATGAAGCTGTGCCTGTTGAACATCTTACAACTAACCCCTTCCCCGAGCCTCTTTCATCAATAGCTTGGATTATAAGCTTTTTTATCCAGTCATTTCTTTTACTTCATTTCAATTCTTTGTTTCTTTCCTCAGATTGCGTACAATTTTTTTTAAAAACAGTAGTTTTTTTTTTTTTTTCATAATTTACTGTATTTTATAGGAGCATTTTTTTTAAATTTTAGGGTGATATTTTTAATTTTAACCTTTGGGGGTTGTCCACATGTGATGTCACCTAGTGGGGGGGGGTTTGAAAAAATGTGACGTCCTACAGACAAAAAATAATGTTGTAACAAAATAGATTTTGTCTACATTTCTCCGCAATAGTTAACAACTCTCTCATTGGTGACTTATATTGTAATCTCAGATGAAATATTGGATTATTGTTATAATCTTTAGCAGTTTTAAACTCATTTTGTAATTATACTTTTCTATTTTTTTACATATAATGTTATACAGACTTTTCCAATAAGCAAATGTTGATCTGCAAGCAAATGGATTTCTAGTTCATTCACTGAGGGATCGTCTTAACTTGCCGTGGGACAATGATAATGAAAACAAAAATCATTCATTGATAACAACTTCAATCTTTAACCGTTGAATTTTTGTGGATTTTCTCTCAAGCTTAACATTATTTTAAATGAAGCTTTAACATAAGTAAGAACTGAAGTATATTAATGTGTTTACTTTACATTTAGTTTATTTTTATTGCTTGAAATTAAATTGAGCCAAAATAAGCAATAAAGGCATCCCCCGCTTATTCGACAGGTTAGGGACAGAGCACTGTCGAAAAGCAGAAATCGTCGAAAAGCGAAACCCAGTCTTTTTTTTAGCTTGCAAATGCATTTTAGCCGCTGAAAAACGTAAATAACGCACTATATATCACTTGCGAATGCATGAGAAAGCTAAATAACACATTATATGTATACAAAAATACAGTAAAATGAACAAAAGCTTACCTTTAAATATACAAAAGTACTGTACAGTAAAATGAACAAAAGCTTGGAAACATGACGAAATAGGTCGAAAGAGCGGGCCACGCGTCGAAGGAATGGGTTCTGATTATAATTGAAAAGTGTCGAAAAGCGGACCAGCGAAAACCGAGGGGCGCCTGTATTTTAAATAAATTTAGAAACATGTGACCAGCTAAGAGTTATTGGAAACTCTTGATTAATTAAACTTCGTTTTACTTGAAAGGTTGTTATTTTGTCTGCACTAGTTAACTAAATAACATTCAATTACATTCTTTCTATTCAGTATTTTTTTTTGGGGGGGGGGGGGGGGGGGGGGGGGGGGGGGGGGGGGGGAATATTGGTTGGGGTTAAGAGATTTATGATGTCACATAAGATGGGGGTATGGGTTTTTATGATGAAATGTGACTGGGGGAGGTTAAAAATGGCAATAATTACATATCTTCATATGTGGACAACCGTTTAAGATGGTTTAAAATTGTATCTTTAGGATATTTTTGACTTTATAGTTTATAATGGTGATAAGTGTATCATTAAGTTTAGTAACGATCCCTGATGAATTGTGAATATGGACAGGCTAATCCACTGATTTCAGGTGTACTAACCTATACAGATACCTGAATATATTTGTGGAATATGTGAAGACTAAGGGAAAAAATTGTATCATAGATGGAATTTTTGACTTTATAGTGAACGAAGAAGAAGAAGATCATGCATATTTACAGTCTGTTTTTTTTTCTTCTTTAGCTCATAAACTTCATCATCTTTGTACACTTCATGTCAGCAAGCTCAAATCTTGGAAGAAAAAAAAACGAAACAAATCAGCTCTCTTTATATCATCACATGGTCTTTCATGTCCTCATAACATTTCTGTAACATATTCTTAGTTAAACGGTAAAGGTAGACCCGTAGGAAATACTGCCGTGGTGGAATGAAGTGTTAGAGACTTCACTAAACAAGGTTCAGCATTGAGAGGTGGGGTGACCAGTTCCCGTCCTCGCTGCCTTTTCCTTCACTTACTCAAGAGCAAAGTCAGGTACACATTTACAGCTGAATAGACTGGAGCTTGATGATTCCATGAGAGACCAGCGCTCTAACCACTCCGTCAATCGGACGCTCATATATTCTTTGTTACACTGTGAATGAAGCTAACATTAGTTAATATAAGAATAGTTATTAAGATGAAAGGTACATTCTTACATATGAAGATTTTGGCTAGAATATATAGTTAAAGTTCTTAGATTTGAGTATATATTATTGAGTGCAACATAGATAACAACATCTTTAGATATGTAGCTAATTTACTGGTTGAAACATACATTTTTAGATATGGAAGCATTTTTTTGGGTTGGAACATATAGTTAATATTCCCAGATATGAGGATATATTATTGCTTGGAACATGTTAACATTATTATAGATGTAGATAGGCCAGTTTGGCTTAAAATGTCACATATTTTATTTCTATCCATTATAACCATTGTTCACATCTTAATTTAATTGATTTTAAGTTTGTCAGTGTGTTTGCCTTTGACGATGGCAAAAGGCCCATTGTCTATCATTTTTTTTATTTGTGCTCCATACAAAGCATGGAGCCACAACTGCCGTTGGTCTTCTTGCAGGAAGCCTGCACCAATCAGTCACATGACCTTGCAGCAGTGGTTTCTGTGGCAATTTGTTTTGCATGATGAGGTTGCCACCCTCATGCTGAGCCTCATCTTAGTTGCCTGAGGTGCAGTAGTCCTGCTCCTTCTTTGCCTCTTGAGAGACCCTTGGAACTACATAGGACCCAGTGTCCTTGCCAACTTAAAACTGTTCCTCGCCCCCACCAAATGTTATTTACGTTGAAAGAAAAAGTACGACTTTTGTTTCCTAGCAGACGGATAATTGTAGTCAAAAAAAGTTTAAAGAATTCTTTTGGCATTAACTTACTTGTACCAGCGTCTTGGATTTAGTTAATACAATTTTGCGTTTTGGTTGAGGAAGACCAGTCCATGTGACATAGTCTGACAATACTGATACCACCCGAGGCACACAAGATAATTGTGCAGTGCAATATAATGGCGCTCTCTCTTACAAACCTCTACACCTAAAGGTAGAAGAGGAACGAGTAAGTAAGTATAATAAGTATTTTTTTAAGGTTTTTAAGTAATAAAATATTTTTTAAAACATCATACAGATGTTTTTTGAAATGTTGAACATGTAGCTAACATCAAATGTTGAACATGTAGCTAACATCAAATGTTGAACATGTAGCTAACATCAAATGTTGAACATGTAGCTAACATCATATGTTCTACACAATCATCATCCCCATTTTCCTTTTTGTTCCTTTTTTGTGCATGGAGTGACCATTACAGCTGGTCTAAAGCAGGAAGCTGGCATCAAGCATTCATATGCTTTTGCATATGTGGTGATTTTTTTGTGGTGATTTCTGTAACAATTCATTTTATATGATGAGGTCAGCCCTATGCTTAACCCATATTAGTCACCTTGTATAACATGCCAGGGGAAGGGGGGAGATCAGTAGTCCCATTATTTTGTTGTCTCCACAGAGACCCCACTGGAACTACTTGGTAGAAGTTTGTGCACCGAAAGTTAAGTCTGAGAAACTTCGATATAACTTTTTTTTTCTTTTCATTCCACCCCCATGAGTGTGACCTCACTGATGTGAAGGTCAAGTAGCATCTCTGTAGCTTCTGAAACGTTAATTCATAATTGGTGCGATGGGTGTTGTTAGATGTTTAACACATACTGGATGCCCTGGTTCATAGGCTCTGCTAGGGTACAGATATTCAACACAGGAAACTGTCAGCTCACTTACTCACACCTAAAACACGAGAACAGTTAACAGGTCTCTCTCTGCCAAACATAATGCATAAATCATTCACACCAGTGAACAAAACAGAATGAAACGCTCACTATAGTAAACAAACCTTACACCTTCGCATTCCATACCCACACTCTTTCCATTACTGCAGTTCCACAACAATAATAGAAAAACTGACTTCTTCTAGATATAATGGCAATTATGTTTTCTGTCTGTCTGCAGTTTTTGTTTCGTTTACACAGAAGTAACTAAGGTAACTTTGTGTCACATTTTGTAAAATCCATCCATAGCAAAAGATGGGTGCATTTAAAAAAAAATGACTTGGAGATAAGAAATGTTATTCTAAGTTTGCCAGAATTTTTCCATTTAACTTTTCAATCAGTTTGGTAAAACTGTAATTAATGTTTATTTATTATTTTGCTGTTAAATCATATTTCTTGGTTGAATCACAGTTTGCTGAATATCCCGTATTTGTCGCAAATGGAGTCAGGTTTTAGTCAACATTAGTTTGTGTCATCAAATTTACTGCAGTTTGTTGTAGTTTAGTAAATTAAGAAAGCTGATAAGTGTTTATTTAAAGATGAAACAGTTAGGGGTCTCGTGTAAAATGAATAGCCTCTAACCTTAAACCTAACCCTGACCCTATTTGTGACAAAGATGGTGAATGTACAGTAAACTGTGATTCAACCTATTTCTTAGTTGCCATATTAGCTATGATTTGTCTTCAATTCTGTTTCCGTGTTTCCTAGTTTATTGATTGCATTGTAGTTATTTCTTCTATCTGCCGTTCAAAATTGCTCATTTTTACATGAATTCTGTTTGCCATCATGGTTATACCAATAATGTTATTTGTGTATGTTGAAACGTTATGGTTCATTTGTGGTTACTTGTTTTATAACAAAGTTAAACAGTTAAAGTAGTCATGATGTAGAGAAGTTGAGCCTGTTCTCATGTTATTGCTAAATTTACTGTTATATTTTTCCAGTTTTTATGTGTTACATATTACATAACATTTATTTTCCTTTGCGTTAAATATTTTGGTTATAGTTGTACTGAAAGAGGCAGTTTTAGTATGTGAAAAGCATATGTTTAATGCCTTAAACAGAGTACAAAGTACATATGCATGTTGCTGCCAGGAATATTTTCTCAAATGTTCATACCAGAAATTTAAGTTACTTTAGTGGATCTGTTATTATTGATGATTTTCTGAGATCAGATCGCCTCCAGTTGTGTCACTGTGTATAGAGTTTCCTATCATTGAGTATCTAAACTCTGGACCAGCCAGATTTTACAAGCCCACTGAAAGCTGAAGTTATGCTTCCACCAAACCCTTAGAGTGTTTTACTCTTTTGTCCCTATGTATTATTGTTTGCATTAGTGTTTATATTAATTTTGTGTGTGAATATTTTTTGTCTTGAGTCATCTGAAAATATACCATTTAAATCCATTCAAGTTGTAGGGACAGTAAATGGGAACAGATCATTAAATTTTCTTCTTCCACTAGAGGTGTAAGGTTAAGGATCCCATTATATGCCCATTGAAGCATATTGGGAATATGGTGGTAGACCCATATTTTCTTGATCATCGGCACACTAGGGTTGATATGGTAGGCATCATGCCGGCCACCTTAACCTTCCTAGAGTTGCTTTGGCACCCAGTTCATGCGGCTGGGTCGACCTCAGAGCCATTTGCTGTCTTAAAAAAAATCCCACTTCAAACAACATCTGGAAATCTTCCCAGTACATACAAACACCAAATTAAAAATATACCAGACCTGCTTAGTTTCTGTACGGTGCAGAATGCTAGAGAGTAGCAGAAAAGGAAATGTCTAAACTGTCCTCTTTCCACACCACGTGCCTAAAGAAAATTCTTTGAATTTTCTGGCTAAACTCCATCACCAAGTTTGTTCATCAGGAAGTATTTTATTCTGTTGTGGTCAGTTTTCAGACTGTAAATTGTCGCCTGAGCTCTATTTGATAAGGAATAGTATGTTTCTAGTTTACATGTTTTTTGCTACCACTTGAATACCTAAGGTAAAAGAAAGAACGTCCAAAAAAGACATAGAGAAGAGAACTGGAGTTAGATATGAAAGGGATAAAATAGACATGGAAATATCTTGATTGGATGGCATCGGACATGAAGACTTGGCATATTTATGTTTAAGACTTGTGGGATCTGAAAAGTATCCATGATGATGATGACAAGTCAAACATTGATGTCCATTGCCCATTCCTCTTCCTCAAGGTGTACAGGTTTGTCCATTCCTCCTCTTTCTGAAGGTGTAGAGGTTTGCCCATTCCTCTTCCTGAAGGTGTAGAGTTTGCCCATTCCTCCTCTTCCTGAAGGTGTAGAGGTTTGCCCATTCCTCCTCTTCCTGAAGGTGTAGAGGTTTGCCCATTCCTCTTCCTGAAGGTGTAGAGGTTTGTCCATTCCTCCTCTTCCTGAAGATTTAGAAGTTTGCCCTAATGAGCTTTTTGATTCATCTTTTACTTGAAGGTGTAGAAGTTTGCCAGAGAGAGCATCATCTTGACAAACGCACAACTCCTGCCTCATTAACCAAAACTGGGAAGCCCTTAGCCGGGAACACCACGCACAGCCTTTTGAGAAAGTGTTCACCTGCATACAGTTAAAATCTTATTGATATTTTGAACTCAAACTGTCCCCATCTAACTGTCTGAATGATATGTCCTGAAACGAACAGTGAAAAAATCCAGTCAGCTTTTCGTGAAGATACAGAAAAAGCGCACATTGCACTTTAAAAGTTAAATTGAACACACATTAAAAGAGCATGCAGGCCTTTCTTTTTTTTTTTTCTTTTTTTCATTGACCATAAGTCATGATAAGTTTGACTACAAAGATGCAGTAAAGTTGAAATGGAATGAAAGGAGAATTAGTGCCGTCAGCAGGACATGCAACAGACAGAAAACAACATAATTATGTCCCATCATGTGTTGGCGGGGGTTTATATGCTCATAATGTTCTCATAAATGAATGTCTCCACATAAGCTTGATTATCCAAAATGTGTCTGTCAGATCACGTCCAGTGTTATCTCTGCATTGAAGTTTGGCTGCACTGTTTTATGTATCCTTGTCTAGATTGTTAATTCTGATAGGTGTTTCCTGTCCTCATCTCTTGATTCTGCTATCATCTTATTGCACATTTGTCTTCTGCCTTTTTTTTTCTTCAGCGTATCTCTTTCAACCATTAACAATGTGCCTGGAGCTGTCGGTTTTATCAGTGCACATTAAAAAAAAATAGTGTGATATATTTACTGACTGTGTATCATCATAATCTCCCTTCAGCTCCCCAAGGAGCATAGGCCTTCAACAAATTTATGCCAAGTCATCCTGTCCTGTGCCATCAGCTCAAGATCTTGCAATGTCTTCCACATCCCTTCATTTCTGTCGCCATTTCTCTTCCCCAAGTGTTATTCAGTCTCCCTATCATTGTCTTATCCAGGGGATTGTCTATGATGTATGTATTATTCTGTATAGTTTCTTCCAATAGTACTTTTCCCTTTTAGTTTGTGTTATTGTTGAGCTGTTTGTGCCTTTCAGTAGTGGCACAGTTTTTATGGCTCTAGGCTTAATTTCTGGCATGGTATCTATTTATTAAGCAACAGTCTATTTATGTCGATCGTGCTTGTATGCAGCTCAGCTAGTCCATTAGTCCTTGGACATCCTTGCCTTTTCTCTTGATCCGTATCGGACCACCATTGTTTGTTTCTATGTGGAATGTTCGTCTTTGGTTTCTCTGATTTTGTATTATGATTTTTAATAAATTACTTCATCTCTTCAAATGTCCAAAATATTTTTTTTTAGGTAGCATTTTAATTTCTTTCATTAATTCATATTTGATTCATGGTATTACTATGATCATCATTTTTATGTGCACACCATATGGAGCATGTAGCCACCAATGTAACGCCCCTGCAAGAAACCTATCATCTCATCTCAACCCGTAACCCGTCATGGGTTGTAGGGGTGCCATGGTGGAAGAAGCATCAGCAGACAGGGTCCTCCGTTGCTCTCTATCCTCAGCAATGCGTACAAGTGTGGAAAAACTATGCCCTGTCCATTCTTTGATGTTATCAGCCCAGGATTTTCTTAGCTTTCCTCTTCTCCGTTTACCTTCGACTGTTCCCTGGAGGATCGTTTTCGAAAAGGAGTCGTGACGAATTGCATGCCCAAACCAGGCAAGCTTTCGACGCTTCACACCTGATAAAAGTGGTTCTTGGTGGCCTGCGCAAAGAAGCCTGCACAAAGAAGCCTACACAAAGAAGCCTACACAAAGAAGCCTACACAAAGAAGCCTACACAAAGCATTAACATGCTCTTGCAGCGGTGGTTTCTGGAGCAGTTTATTTTACATGGTGAGGTTACCAGCCCCTTGCATGACCTCACATTAGTGACCTTGTACGACGTGCCTGATGGAGCAGTAGTCTTAGTTTTTTCATTGTCTCATCAGTGACTCCCGAGAACCACACAGGACTGGTTTTACTATACTCTGTGCTTAATATCAATAGCCATTTGAGATACTTAAACATAAAGGGCCCAAACACTTGTCTGGCTTATCTAAACTCTTCTGATGATCAGATTGCTTCCTGTTGTATCATTCTGTACAGAGTTTCATATCATTATTTGTGATCCCTTATTCATATAAAAACAAAAAAAATGTGAGCAGCATAGAGCATTGCGAAAACATCACTAGAAATAAAATTTCCTGGGTAGTTATTTACATTTACATTGACAAAGACCATCACATTTTTTGTCACATGGCATATTCTTTTTGAAGCCGTTTGATAATTGTGTTTACTTATAAATTTTATTTTTCTAAGTATATTTACGGTACAGTATATTTGGTTGTGTGCTTTAACGCAAAAAAATATTTTCTCAGTAGTTTTTTTATTTGCTGACTGTTCCGTCCATCCATGTCATTTTATGTGTAATGCTTTTCCTTTGTGACTTTACAAAATGTCATTTTGAAATTGTCATATTTTACAGGAGGTGTTTAGTGACACACCATGTTATGTCAAATTAATGAGTTTTTTCAACTCTATCTTAGCGAAATTGTTGTCAAATCCCCTTTTGGAAAATTAGTCCCGAAGAAAAAAATAAACAAGGATGAGAATACAGAATCCTAATCAGGAGTTATTTATAATTTCCCACTTTTATTTAACATAAAAATTGTGTTGAGTATTTGTCACTTTTAAACTCTTTGACTCTCAAAATCACTGTCTTACTCTTAACAGAGCTGAAGCTTTGCATGTATTTCCCTTTCTTGGTTCATTTTAGTCTTATTATGTTTTGACTGGCATTGACCCAGCTGATTTTATATAACAACTTAAAAAGTGTAAAATAACGTGGAAATAACTCCACAAGAGTAAAGCTTTTTTAAATTAATGGAAATAATGGACTGTGAATGTAGACTGTGTTTTGCGTTTGAAGAGGCAGGCATTAGGTGGTGAATGATGATGTGCCAATTAAATCGACATGTTTCTTCAAACAACTAGGTCAGTGAGTCTTTTATTTTAAACACATCTGTAGTAATGACCAACTTTCTTGTGGGTTTTACATTAGATGTTTACATTTTTCAAAGTATTTTTTATTCAAAGATGAATTTTACTGGGCAAAAGTCACAGCCGTTCCGAACAACTAACATTCAGTTATTACTTACTTACTTAGTCATTCCTCTTCGACTGTGAGATGTAGGTGTTAAGAAGAGAGAGCACCAGACTATCCTATCGGCTGTCTTCCTGCCTAGTTCCATTCTAGTCTTCATTCTGTGATAGGGTGAGTGAGATGATGATGATGATTATATTGTGATATGTTTGATCAATCTCTTTTCACACTCGCACCGACCCGCACAACAATAAAACTCTTGATTCTAGAGGCAGGGGCTGTATTTATTTTTACAACCCATTCAGTGACTAAGCAAACATTAAACAAATAAACCAACGAACATAACAAAACACCCAGCATGTGCCCGATTGCTAATCTGAAGACGCAAACAAAGCAACGACTGGTTAAAATCATAGTTAAATAATGATACTCTCACCTGCCAAACAGTCCTTCCACGTGTACTACCTGACACCCTCAACTATCACACACGCACGCACTCATGCGTGTCGTCCAATGTGACTGGTAAGGTGTTGTGCATGAGGCTGGCAATCTCACTGTGTAACATCGGTTGCTACCAAAACCACTACTGCAAGAGTACACACTCAGCTATCACACACTCATGCATGTCGTCCAATGAGACTAGTATGGTGTTGTGCATGGGGCTGGCAATCTCACCATGTAACACAGAATGAGAAATATATATCTCCAAGTGAGCCCACGTGCTCTCACAAACCATTCTTCACATACAATGATTAAATAATAATAAAATGGACATAAAATAATATTCAACTACATTTACATCAAATACTCTCAATAATAAGAGTAAACCACCACCTCGAACTGATCCATCTCAATATTCGTCACTGCCCTCTGAACATGTCATAAGTGGCGACTGGTACCCCTGGTAACAAGCGTGTCGTATATGACCCCTGATGAGATTGGGAACTCATCACACGAAACACATCGTTACCGTCACCGAAACAACCACAGCAATAGCCTCAAAATGCTTATTGTGGGCCTGTAATGGACACCAGCTGCATTGGTGTTTCCATGCTCCGCTGGGAGCAACCAGAGAAACACATGTCTCAACGTGCCTACGCACCAAGGAGTGGCTCTAATCTCCCCAGAAATCTAAATGGCTATTCTCACTTCAAAGTAACCCATAAATATATACAGTAGAATATTGATAAGTAGGCTATCGTGAAATACACTTAAATGCTCTTACATAAAGAATAAAATATAATTATTCTCGACTTAACAACTAGAACTAGTCATCACATAAAGGAAATTTACCACGAAAACTCTCTCTTCTATTACTGGGGAAAATTACATTTAACCTACTCTCACCCACGTGTCAATTCACACGATATAAAACTGTGTAACATTATAGGCTTGATATTATCTAAATTCACGTGAAATAGCTTCATACCATATTTGCCTTTCTGATAAAAAAATACTCGCTCTTAAACTTTCACATCTATCTATCTATTTAGACCTAATTCACTAAACATTAAAACAGACTCGTGCTGAATATAATTTCAAAATTACAGAACACCAATGCTAATTTAAATTGACTGACGTGCCATGTCTTTGTTCTTCTGCTACCGACACAGGGCTAGCCTAACTTCATTTCTCTCTCGTCCGGACTGAATCTTCAAATAGGCCGGTTTGATACTCGCTATTTCTTTATATAAACCACTAAGCCTAAACACTCAACTTAGTCCGCGCTGCGCGGATTAATTTAGCCACTTCAATAACACTCGCGATATTTGCTTTTTTTAGGCACGAAAACACAAATATACACAACTATTTCTAGAGCAAAAACACCACTATCAAATATAACACACAACTATGCACCAAAACTAATTTTTAGGCGTTATTATGGCCTAAGTAATATATTTTCATGAAGACTTTTCACATCCCAGAATGCTGCGCGCATATCGAAAATATATGGGCGATAAATCTCCCAAAAACAGGAAGGGGGCGGGCGTCTCCTTTTCGGCCCCATCACATATCTCCCTCCTGATTTTGTTGTCGTCCCGACAACATCACTACCTCAGGCACTTCGATTGTAACCTCCCAGATCGTTGGTGCTGCGCCTGATTATTTCTCAGCGGCGATGTTTTGGGCTCAGATTCTGTATTCGGTACAACCCGGCTGGGGACTCTCTTGGTCGTCATGTCCCCAGTTGTACGTTGTCGGGCTGTCAGCCGCTGTGGTCTTGAAGACTCGCTCACCTGTGCCGCGTCGCTGTCTGCCCGTGACATCTGCCTGTCAGTGCTTGCAGCTGTCGACTTTGAAGGGAGATCGCTCTTGACGTGTTTCCCACTCATTTTGTGTGGACAGTGGCTTACGTTCCCCACAATCTGCTTTTGATGAGTCTCCTCTGCTGAACCTTGATTTGCACTCCCTCCTATCTGCTTAGGACGGGTTTCCTCCCCTAGACAACGGCCAATTCTCTCGGCGCCCTTAGTGTGACAGTTGTCGTGGCCATCTCGTGGCTTGCGCCCTAAAGGCAACCTGGTTGTGACAGTACGCTTCGGGAAAGAGCTCCTTGAGGGACAGGTATATATCAAGTGTTCAGTGGACTTGCATTGAAAACATCTCTTCGGAAGCGGGCCTTGAGGGCACTTGGCTGCCATGTGGTCTGACAGGTCTCCACAATTGTAGCATCTTATCTTTCTGGGCTTCCTCTGTGCCATGGGTCGCTTCCTGCTGCCCTTACACTCTTGACCGCCAATGCCGCATACATAAATTGCTTCCATGCCCTGGACCGATGGTTTGCTGTCAAACTCTACTCGTTCATTCCTCGCCAGACTCCGGAATCCCTTTCTGAAGATCTTGGTTTGATGTACGAATACATCAATACCTCCATCATCTGGCGTGATGAACCCCCATCCCCTGTGGACACTATACCACTTGCAAACCCCTTTTTGCCTTGTCGGTGCAGCTGCGTTTCTTGGTGCTGTCAGCTCACAGCGTTCCCTGACCACAGCCTGACTCTCACATACAAGAAGGTCTAGTCGAGGTTCCTGCGGACACACCCCCTCGTCTTGCGTTGGCTGTTCCCGCGGACACACCTCCTCGCCTTGCGTTGGCTGTTCCCGCAGACACACCTCCTTGTCTTGCGTTGGCTGTTCCCGCGGGGACACCTCCTCGTCTTGCATTGGCTGTTCCCGCGGACACACCTCCTCGTCTTGCGTTGGCTATTTCCGCGGCTGGCTTGGTGCTCTCTTTCTCTGCACCTCCTCTTGTGCTGGCGAACTGGCCTGTGACATCTGTGCTAACTGGAACTTTAGAAGAGATAATTCTGCTTTGAGTGCCTCCTCTTCACTGTGGGCTTCTGGACTTGCTATCTGCACCAGTGTCTCTGGCTTTTTTCCTCCCAAGAAAACAGAACATTCCCTAGACCCCTGACTCCCGGCCTGGAAATTCCTGGTCATCTCACTGACTGGTGGTTGCTCGCTGTAGGCTCTTTCTATTATCTTGAGTAACTGCTCAGGGCTGGCCTTGGCTCGCCATGTATCCGTAATTCTCTAGATACCCATGGTGTCACGTTGTTCCAGATCATGTCTAACTTGTCTTCTGCCCAAAAAGGCGCCACCTTCCTCGCGGCCTCTACATCTTCCACAAACTCTTGCCAAGTGGGACTCCCCTCTCCACTAAATAACCTTATCTCTGGCCCCTTCACGTACACTACCTTCACAGGCGCATTAGCCATCTTGCTGCAAGAATGCACTGCTGGGTGTTTACAATATTATATTTGCTCGTTTGCTCGGTGTCACTGTCTGTCTATCCTGCCGACGACGCCAATTGTGATAGGGTGAGCGAGATGATGATGATGATTATATTGTGATATGTTTGATCACTCTCTTTTCACACTCGCACCGACCCGCACAACAATAAAACTCTTGATTCTAGAGGCAGGGGCTGTATTTATTTTTACAACCCATTCAGTGACTAAGCAAACATTAAACAAATAAACCAACGAACATAACAAAACACCCAGCATGTGCCCGATTGCTAATCTGAAGACGCAAACAAAGCAACGACTGGTTAAAATCATAGTTAAATAATGATACTCTCACCTGCCAAACAGTCCTTCCACGTGTACTACCTGACACCCTCAACTATCACACACGCACGCACTCATGCGTGTCGTCCAATGTGACTGGTAAGGTGTTGTGCATGAGGCTGGCAATCTCACTGTGTAACATCGGTTGCTACCAAAACCACTACTGCAAGAGTACACACTCAGCTATCACACACTCCTGCATGTCGTCCAATGAGACTAGTATGGTGTTGTGCATGGGGCTGGCAATCTCACCATGTAACACAGATTGCTACCAAAACCACTACTGCAACAGCACACGCTCAGCTATCATACACACACACACACACTCATGCATGTCATCCAATGAGACCAGTACGGTGTTGTGCATGAGGCTGGCAATCTCACCATGTAACACAGATTGCTACCGAAACCACTACTGCAAGGGCACACTCAACTATCACACACACATACTCATGCATGTCGTCAATGAGACTAGTATGGTGTTGTGCATGAGGCTGGCAATCTCACCATGTAACACAGATTGCTACCGAAACCACTACTGCACGAGCATATGAATACTTCATGCAGAGGCAAACCACACTGGTGGCCCCATGCTCCCTCAGGAGCGGAGAAGAGAAATATATATCTCCAAGTGAGCCCACGTGCTCTCACAAACCATTCTTCACATACAATGATTAAATAATAATAAAATGGACATAAAATAATATTCAACTACATTTACATCAAATACTCTCAATAATAAGAGTAAACCACCACCTCGAACTGATCCATCTCAATATTTGTCACTGCCCTCTGAACATGTCGTAAGTGGCGACTGGTACGCCAGGTAACAAGCGTGTTGTATATGACCCCTGATGAGATTGGGAACTCATCACACGAAACACATCGTTACCGTCACCGAAACAACCACAGCAATAGCCTCAAAATGCTTATTGTGGGCCTGTAATGGACACCAGCTGCATTGGTGTTTCCATGCTCTGCCGGGAGCAACCAGAGAAACACATGTCTCAACGTGCCTACGCACCAAGGAGTGGCTCTAATCTCCCCAGAAATCTAAATGGCTATTCTCACTTCAAAGTAACCCATAAATATATACAGTAGAATATTGATAAGTAGGCTATCGTGAAATACACTTAAATGCTCTTACATAAAGAATAAAATATAATTATTCTCGACTTAACAACTAGAACTAGTCATCACATAAAGGAAATTTACCACGAAAACTCTCTCTTCTATTACTGGGGAAAATTACATTTAACCTACTCTCACCCACGTGTCAATTCACACGATATAAAACTGTGTAACATTATAGGCTTGATATTATCTAAATTCACGTGAAATAGCTTCATACCATATTTGCCTTTCTGATAAAAAAATACTCGCTCTTAAACTTTCACATCTATCTATCTATTTAGACCTAATTCACTAAACATTAAAACAGACTCGTGCTGAATATAATTTCAGAATTACAGAACACCAATGCTAATTTAAATTGACTGACGTGCCGTGTCTTTGTTCTTCTGCTACCGACACAGGGCTAGCCTAACTTCGTTTCTCTCTCGTCCGGACTGAATCTTCAAATAGGCCGGTTTGATACTCGCTATTTCTTTATATAAACCGCTAAGACTAAACACTCAACTTAGTCCGCGCTGCGCGGATTAATTTAGCCACTTCAATAACACTCGCGATATTTGCTTTTTTTAGGCACGAAAACACAAATATACACAACTATTTCTAGAGCAAAAACACCACTATCAAATATAACACACAACTATGCACCAAAACTAATTTTTAGGCGTTATTATGGCCTAAGTAATATATTTTCATGAAGACTTTTCACATCCCAGAATGCTGCGCGCATATCGAAAATATATGGGCGATAAATCTGCCCAAAAACAGGAAGGGGGCGGGCGTCTCCTTTTCGGCCCCATCACAATTCATTCAGATTGTCTAATGTTGTCCTTCCAGCGGACTCTGGGCCGTCCTGCAGGTCTGGATCCCTGGCTCTTAGTTTCCCATACTTGTTGTGGTAGCCGATCTTCTCCCATTCTGGAGACATGGCCAAACCATTGTAGTTGGGACTGTTCTACTTTGGTCTGCAGGGGTTGGGTTTTAGGCCATGACATATCTGGTTATTACTTAATATCATAAAAACATCATAAAAACAAAAGAAGGAAAAATCAAGTTTTAGGGATTATTTTTATTATTATTACCCAAATACAACTAAAAACAGAAAATAGATGTTCAATATATTCTGTTGCATAGAGTAAAAGCTGATGGTCAGTTATCAGTAATTCAATATGATGAATTACTGATTAATGTTTACTGGCCATCCACTGTTGTTCTTTGCAGTTGAATGTATAAAACATTAGTTGACGTGTTTAGTGCATTTATTAACAATAATAAAAGAGGAATTTCATGATGAGGTTGCCAGCCCTATGTTCATCTTCATATTAGTTGCCTCTAACAACTTGCTACACAGGGCTGATCACAATTCTCATCTCATCACACTTCAGCTCCTAATAAAAATTCACCCTCTGAAATTCCTTCACACCTTAAAGCAATCAATACCCTTTAGCTCCCCACGGAGCATAGGTCTTCAACAAACACATGCCGAGTCTTCCTTTTGCATGTTTATCAGCTTTTTCCATGTCTTCCTCAGAATTTTCATTTCTGTCTCCACTTCTCTTCTCTATGAGTGTGTTTTTTTTTTAATTGTTGCCTCTCTTACCATGAGAATTACAGAACAAGGACTGCCTTGTAATATTGTCAACAGGTTTCCCCAGTGTGTGTTCTTTCCATCGCCAGCATCTTTTTCTCATCTCTTGTTCCACTGACACTTGTCAAGCTCTTGTCGTCAGTTCCACATTGGTGACTTTGTCGTACCTTTAATGTTTTATCTGCTGAAGCATTTATTTGTGCTTTCCTTGAAAGGATGAGTATCGTTGGGTTTACAGGGGCCTTTAGAGAAGGGAACAGGATACATGCTTTTTCAAGCATAAGAAACAACAAATATGAAGGTTGTGCAAAGGGGACAAAACCCCCAACTGTAAAACAAAATGCTACAAAAACCACACCAAGAGCATGCTTGCTTTAGTGCAGGCAGGCTGCAAGTGGCCGACAGATGTGAAGACCTTATGCTTCATGGAGTGAAAGGTGAGACAAAAGAAGGGAGAATGGAAGAGATGGGGGCTTCATCTAATGATTGTAAAAGGTATCTAACCGGTTATTTTGCTTGAAGGCAAAGATAATGAGATAAATGCAGGAAATGATAACAAGATTGAACTTGACAATTACCATTACAAGATTGTAGAATCGAACACATACCTTGACAGCAATATAGGCAAAGTTGGAGGGACAGACAATGATATCAGAATAAGAATACAAAAAGCAAGAGGAGCTTATTGCATTGGGAAACATATGGAGATAATAGAAGTCAAGTTGAACACAAAAATAACAATCTTCAACTCAGATGTCAAGCCAGTCTATTGTATCGCTCAAAAACATGGAGAGTAACAAAAATAACAACAAAAAAGCTACAGACTTTCATAAATGAGTGTTTGAATAAAACAGAAGAATTAAAATGATATGACAAGATCACCAATGTGGAATTGATGACAAGATCACCAATGTGGAATTGATGACAAGATCACCAATGTGGAACTGATGACAAGATCACATGTGGAACTGATGACAAGATCACCAATGTGGAACTGATGACAAGATCACCAATGTGGAACTGATGACATGAACTAGACAAGTGCCTGTTGAAGAAGAGATGAAGAAGAAGACACTGACTATGGACGGACACACATAGAGGAAACCTGTTGATAGTATTACAAGGCAGTCCTTATTTTGGATAAGATAAGAGTATTTGCTGAAGGTCTATGCTTCTTGGGGTAGCTAGGGTGTTGAAGACGTTTTCAGATTTGCGAATGACTGTATTTGTGTGCCTTACATTGTTGCTAAAGATCTTTAACTCTTTCCGTACGTAATTATTTTCAGCTCTGGACGGAATTATTTTTAAGCTCCAAAAATTTACACATACATAATTTACGTTTACTGACAATGTGTGTCTAATCATGAGTTAAGTATAACATATTATATATCAAATTAAAGTACATTAGATGAACAATATAAATCCATATGCCTTTCTAGCTAATTTTATGTTATGTTTATGTTATAACAGATAACATGTACACGGAAAAAAGATAACTTGAAATTTTGAACAAAAATTTTCGACTTACGTAAGTAGTAGAGTATGTTGGACTTAGGTAGTATTCAGGAGGCGCGCAGGAGGCGCGTGACTTTTATATAGCAAAAACGCCAGGAGGCGCGTGACTTTTATATAAGCGCATTCAGGCGGTGCAAGATGGCGGACTTGAGCTAACAAGGGGAGGTTATATGGGGCAAGATGGCGGACTTGAGATAACAAGGGGAGGTTATATGGGGCAAGATGGCGGACTTGAGCTAACAAGGGGAGGTTATATGGGGCAAGATGGCGGACTTGAGATAACAAGGGGAGGTTATATGGGGCAAGATGGCGGACTTGAGCTAACAAGGGGAGGTTATATGGGGCAAGATGGCGGACTTGAGATAACAAGGGGAGGTTATATGGAGCAGGATGGCGGACTTGAGCTAACAAGGGGGAGATAACAAGATGGCGGACTTGAGCTAACAAGGGGGAGGTTATATGGGGCAAGATGGCGGACTTGAGCTAACAAGGGGGGGGGGTTATATGGGGCAAGATGGTTGACTTGAGATAACAAGAAGACACAGGAGGGGCAAGCTGTAGGGGTAGAATACTACCTAAGTTGCGCATTCCCTACTACTACTTGAGCCCTTCGAAAAATCGATAGCCGTTATTTACTCAGGTAACAGGTGTGAATACTTTGAGGTCTGTTTCGTTACGTTAGGCGTATTTTTCTTAACAGCCATTCCCTACTACTACTTGAGCCCTTCGAAAAATCGATAGCCGTTATTTACTCAGGGAACAGGTGTGAATACTTTGAGGTCTGTTTCGTTACGTTAGGCGTATTTTTCTTAACAGCCACTGTGAAGACATAACCTACACAAAGGTCTAAATATGTGTGTGTGTGTGTGTGTGTGTGTGTGTGTGTGTGTTCGGTACTCTGTGTTAGGTTGTTAAAATAATTATTTCTATTTAATAAAATTATAAAAAGTTTTAGTTGTTTGTGTGTTGTATTAAATATTTAAACAAAAAGATATGTGTATTCGTATGTTCTGTGTTGCTAAAAATCTGTTTCAAAATACTCTAACCGTGTTAACTCAGATACTAAATTGTTTTACGGTAAAGCCGGACATAACATATTTTTTGATAAGACTTAACCGCTTATGGACTAGGAAAAAAGATTTTCCTTATTTTCTCATCTACTGTTAGACAAGTATTTTTGTTCATTTTTGCGAGGTTTATTTGTGTTAACATAAAAAATATAAAAAGACAGAATCTGATACCTCAAAAATTAATAAACACTTTTATCACATTAAAAATATTATTTAGAACATACCATATTTGTCTAGCTACACAAAGAAAAACTCCTTGTTACAAAGTAGCAAAACACGTTAATAAAACTTATTACTTAAACGAAAGGGTGTCACATGTCTAGCAAACATGTTGGGTCAACCACCGACTGAGTTTTTAATCGATATCTATGTTGCCACAGCTGACGCGTGGTATTTTTTATTTCTCTCTCTCTCTCTCTTCTCTCTTCTCTCTTTCTCTCTCTCTCTCTCTCTCCCTCTCTCTCTCTCTGTCTTTCTCTTTTTTTCTCTCTCTCTCTCTCTCTCTCTCTCTCTTTCTCTGTTTGTCTCTCTCTCTTCTCGCTCTTTCTCTCTCTCTCTCTCTCTCTCTGTCTTTCTTTCTCTGTCTCTCTCTCTTCTCGCTCTTTTCTCTCTCTCTTTCTTTCTCTCTCTTTCTTTCTCAACTTGTCTGTGTCTTATTTAACTGATTGTTACATATATGTATTTTATTCTCTTTCTCATTGTCTCACTCTCTCTCTCTGTCTTTCTCTTTCTTTCTTTCTCTCTAACTCTCTCTCTCTCTGTCTTTCTTTCTCTGTCTGTCTGTCTCTCTCTCTCTCTCTCTCTCTCTCTCTCTCTCTTTTCTCTCTCATCCATGTTTAATAAAACTCAAAACACACGTAGTTTTTTTTTCTTTTAACGCCCTTGGTCATACACACACGTTCATACTTTACTAACTCTGCATTTAAGTTATCGTGGTCATGCGTTTTTCCATTCTTTAACCCCTTGATTGCCGTGATGATTTCTTCCTTCCGTGGAATGTTTGTATTAACAGCTTGATCGTTTTTAGCTTGAGGAACATTGAACTGTGTCTCTGGTGGTTCCTTGTTCAGAGTTTTTCTGATATGCCCTGCCCATCTTGTTTCCTGTCTCTTTACTGTCGTGATGAGCTTTCTTTGCTTATCTCTTACTATTGTAATATTGTTTGCCCGGTGGTCACATTTCTATCAAATCGAGGGGGTATTTCTGTCGTCTAGAGGACATATTTCTATAACCCGGCCGGGATATTTCTATCACCTCACATACATATTTCTATTTATTTAATGTACTATATTTCCATGGTAGCCTCCTGTTTGGCACGATTGGTAGACAATATAAAAACCTATCACCGCATCCCCCACTTGTAAAATAAAATAAAAAAAATAAAAAATTTAAAAAAAGTGAAATCTTAAGTAGCTGGGATTCGAACACACGAACGCAGGAATGTTTCTTTTATAAATTTCCTACTATTGTTCGATTGTGTTTTGCCCTAGTGACGTGAACAGAAATTTACGCGTGATGTTTTTTGTGCGGGTCAGTGATCTGGTTTCAATCCAGGGTGGGGTCAATTTTCCTGTTCATACGTTATGATAACGTTTTTATCGACCAAACCATGCCGAAGCGCTTGCGCGCGAACTATTTTCTGAAACAGTATCTCTACACAACAACCACTATGGCTCCATCACGAAATTCATACGCTCGGACTACTTTTATTGGAAAGTCATTGTCTTAATCATGAATTGTTTTAGACATGTCTCATTCTTTAACCAGACCTGGACCGGTGAACGTCTCTGAAAAAACGTTGTGAAAGCCTTCTCATATCAAACTTCTGAAAAAGCAACAGCTCACCACCAAACGTAAGTTATTCTGTTTCATTCGTATGTTTTGTTAGGCTGTTAAAATAATTATTTCTGTTTAATAACATTATAAAAATTTGGGTTGTTTGTTTATGCGTGTGTTGTATTAAATATTTAAACAAAAAGATATGTCTGTGTATTCTCTTTTTCGCTAGCCAGTGTTGATAAAGGCTGTTTCAAAGTTAATATGTCTAGACTAATAGGTATTTTAATAATAGTTGTTTGTTAAATTCTTACATGTGTGTATGATTTAGCTAAGTTAAGAATTATCCGACTTATTTTTTATTTGGTGGGTGTAGTAGTGAGAAAAATTCCTTAGTTTAATCCTTATCTACGTTTCTCGTCTATTGTTAAACTCGTGCGAAAGTAAATTATATTTGGGTTTTGAAAAATTATCCGTGATACTTACAACTTGTAATACTTTCTGATAACAACACTCTAAACTTGTATATACTAATAGTCTATTTCAAATACTTGGTTGGATGTATCAAAGATGTTTTGGTAGATCGATAAATTGATTTGATTCCACAACATATGCCTCGAGTCGTATTTCTGTACTCACAAGCTGCTTCTATAAAGAACTTCTCATAGTAACTACAAAACATATTTGTTAAAAATAACTAAGCCTTTTCCGAGTCACTACAAACTACCTAACCAGCCCGTGAAAATTAGACAACATAATAGTTTAGAAAATGGCGTATTTTGGCTTTTAAAACAATACTGAACTACACACGGAAAAGGATAGAGATAATACAGTCAACTTATTACATTAAGTCACCTTGCTATACCCTTGATTGAAACAAACATTCACTTTTTAAATCCTTATCTACGTTTTCGTCTATTTTAAACTCGTGTGAAAGGTCAATTCGGTACTGTTTCGCGAACGGGCTGAGTTTTAAATCCATATCTTTAGCGCGCGCGCGCGTGGACCGTTCTGAATGTTAAACAAAATTATTTCCTTTGATAACAGACTAAACAATAAGACTGTATATATAAGTCTAAAATAGGCTTGCTTGGATATAGCCTATAAGTTGTGTTAGATTTAAATTGATTTGATTTCTCTCTTTTCTGCGTTCTCTCTCGTCTTTTCTCTTTCTCACAAGCTGCCTCTATAAAGCTTTCTTCTCATAGTAACTACAAACATATTACTTTTAAACTCTTACATGTATTTAATTCATTTATGTGTGCCTAAGTTTTTTGTTCATCTTTTCACAGATGGAGTCAATTCAACGAGATGTTGGGGGCTATGCCTGTTTTACACTGCCAGTCTGTTTTCAAGCGAGGTCATGATCTTGTCCTGGAACGTGATGATGGCACAGCCGACGCCACAATGTGAGTGCGACTTGAGTGTGGTTTAGTATTTACCAGAACGCGAAAATCACATAGAGAATGATTCGATAGGTCCGGCTCAGACAAGTTGGTGGTACATCACTCACAACTCACAACTGTTCGAATTAGCAGAAGTGGGGGAGACTTTACGGTGGTCGACCTTTTTATAACAGCAAGACGCACACTTGGACAGTATGTGTATGGTTACATAAAAACAAATGTCGACATAGACAGCATAATGTTGATCACAGGAATATCATCTTAAGTTAGCATTCATGCTTGGCAAATATCATAATGGAGCATTCGTAAATAAGCATTCAGAGTTCCATAATGTAAATCATCTGGCTTTACTGAACACGACTCATAACCATATATATGGCGGCCTCCTACCACCTAACCAATCCACACTATAGGAAGAGCCCCCTATTCTAGCGATATATCCCTTCACGTAAAGTTCAAAAATATATATTTTCCATAAAGATATAGGAATCCCAGACATGGGTTCTCACATGTAGCAGTGATCTCTTGGTTCATCGAGCGATAGTACAGGCATCCCTTTTTCTCACTCGATAAATACAAAGTATATGGATTTCAACATGGCGGTGCTTCTCTCGTGAGCTTCACTCACTATTGGATACAGACCAAAATTGGTCATTCGTTAAATGCCGTGAATGTCCTCATTTCTTCATAGCTTCTATCATAGAGGTAATTGAATAATATCATACAATCTAGTGCTGATACATAGGAATGTCATCTTCCTTTGAATAAATATTCTTTTCAAAAGTACCACTGTGCATCTGCTTATCGACAACGATGGCGAAGCCCAAGTTCATAATAAATTGTGGTTTTACCTTTCTATGCGAAATATAACTTTGCCATTCCTTGGCAAAAGAGAATAAACACTGGGGTAAAGTACATACAACATGTCTAAATGACTATCACTTTTCCCCATCTACTTATAGATCACTTATCGCCGAAAAAGCCGGCTACAACAAAATTCGACGTCCCGACAGGATGGCAGCCATGAATCACACCCCTTGCTAGCGATACTTCCGCTGCATAGCCTTTGACCTTTTCTAGCGACAACCAACATAGTTCGACTTAGAAATGTAAAGATATCCATATATAAGACAGACTCGTCCTACTCATACAAACACTACGTATAAATTCAGGCCATAGATATACTGAAGCAAGAACAATCTATTCCTACCCAGACAAAGAATAAATCGCAGTAGGCCTAGAGTCGTCCGCGGAGTCCGATCGAAGATGACGGAACTGCTTTCAAGGGAAGTAACTCAAAAATGACTTCTCCTTAAGCACTTAAAAAAGGAAATACTTTGTTTACAAAATATTTGCGAACATAATAAGTATATAAATGTATTATATTGCAAGATAGTAAAGATTGCACTTTACAGTCTTACCACACCTCCCGGGCAAAAACATCAAATTTTTTTTTTAAATACATCTAGGAGCAACGTAGAATAGGCTCACAACGCAAGAATACTGCGCAGATGAAAATATCAGGAATAACTATAATTCCTAATATGACCGGTGAGAATATATCTCAAAATCTGAGAGAAATTGTTTCTCTACGAATAAATGTTTCCAGGAAGGTGTGATGTACGTATAATACAATTCTGGTAATTATACAATGCATACCAAAAATTCACACTATAATCTTAAATTTATGATTTATGAAGAAACAATCATCAAAGAACAGCGGTGAATAAACATCAATAAACCGCTAAGTAGCGATACCATCATTCTATTATTAAATTACAAATGTGTATCTTAGTAAAGAAACAAAAAATAACTGTTGTAAAGTTATACATATTAAAAAGATCCAATATTTAACAGTTAAGTGGCATCATGTGGGCATCTGGACAGAATGTCCGCCATCACATTTTCTGAACCACGGATAGCTCGTACCGAGAAATGAAAAGGTTGAAGAGCGATTGCGTATCGAGTTGATCTCGAGCTCTTCAAGTTCTTACTTTGGATAGCCGTAAGAGCTTTTTGGTCAGTTTCCACTACGAAATGCGCGCCCAGAAGGAATCTTTGGAGTTTGAGAATTGACCAAACCATTGCCAATAATTCACGGTCTAAAACCGAGTAATTCCTTTCTGCAGCATTAAGTTTTCTGGATATATACATTACAGGATGCAGAGTTCCAGAGTACTCTTGCATTAGTGCCGCTCCAATCCCAGTGGATGAAGCGTCACTACGAAGAACAAATGTCTTATCTGTTGTAGGTAACACTAAAATAGGTGGTGATGAAAACATAGTTTTGATCTTCTCTAGTGAAGATTGGCATTCATGAGACCAGTGAACCATGTTAGGCGACCCTTTCTTTAATAGTGTAGAGAGAGGTGCCATGATAGAGGACAGATTCGGAATGAAACGTCCATAAAATTGTATGAGACCTAAAAGACTTCGCACTTGCTTTTTAGTCCTAGGGATAGAGATGTTAAGTATCTTAGTGATATTATGGTCTTCTGTCTTCAAGAAACCGTGACCTACTCGATGGCCTAAGAAAGCAATTTCGCTAAAGCCAATACAAGCTTTGGATGGTTTTGCTGTCAGGTTATACTCACGCAGAGTTGATAATAATTCAACTAACCCTGAATAGTGATCTTCCCAAGTATCGCTGAAAAGACAGATGTCGTCTAGATAAGCAATGACATCTGACCGATACGATAGGATTCGACGCATCATGCGTACAAATGTAGCTGGTGCGTTCATAAGGCCGAAAGGCATAAAATTCCATTGGAAAAGGCCTCTGGGAGTAGAGAAAGCGGTAAGAGGTTTGGCGCGTTCGGATAATGGAACTTGCCAATATCCTTTAGACAAATCAAGTTTAGTGAAAAAAAATGCGATTTAGAAAGACGAGTAAGTAGCTCTTCTAGTAAAGGCATAGGTTCAGCATCGAACTTCGTAACTTGATTCAATTTGCGATAGTCAACGCAAAGACGTATGTTATTGTCTTTTTTTTGAACAATAACCATCGGCGAAGAATATGCAGAAGTGGATGGTTCGATTATTTGTAAATCTATCATTTCATCCAACTCCTTTTCAACCTGTGTTTGGAAATGTATAGGGATAGGATAAGGTCTAACCCTAATTGGAGTATGTTCAGTTAGAACAATGTCATGCTCAATGACATGCGTTTGTCCAGGGATGTCAGTGAGGACATCCTGAAATGTTTGTAACATAGACGAAACTTGTCGCCGTTCTCCTAGAGACAAATCAGGAGAAACAGTAACGTCTTTCCATGATTCACTAGAATGAAGTGGGATCATTGGAAGCGGAAGATTAACATCCGAAAAACTTGTTTCCTCATCCTGTATTACAGACAGTGATGAGTAATGACCATGTTTGACATGAGAATCGTCCGTTGCCTGGAAAATAGGCTGTAGATAGTCAGGACGTTCATGGAACTCCGTAAGCATATTGATGTGGAAGGTTTTATGCTTCCCGTTAATATCGACGATGTAGTCAACATCTGAAATTTTCGATATTATATCGTACGGACCTTTCCAACTAATAAGGAGTCTATTTTCACGACAAGGTAGCAAAACAAATGCTTTGTCACCAGGACAAAGTTGTCGTAAAGTTCTCTTCTTATTAGCAAATTGTCTTGCCTTCTGCTTAGCAAATTCAGAAGAGGACGTTGCCAATTTGCATGCTTCGATAATCTTCTGTCTCAGCGCAATGACATACTCGTAAGAAGATTTTGTGTCATCGTCAATATTGTCAGCTGTTATAAGATCATGCAGCAAAGACATTGGGCCGCGCGGTCGCGCGCCAAAGACATGTTCAAAGGGAGAAAACCCTGTATGTTCATTGGGGACCTCTCTGTACGCGAAGAGGGCCGCGGGTAAAACCCTATCCCAATCTTGAGGATGATCCTCAGTTATCTTCCCTAATAAGTTCTTAAGTGTTCTATTTAGTCGCTCGACCATCCCATTGGACATAGGATGATAGATGCTACTCAAAGATCTCTCTATCTGTAGAGTAGACATTACTTGAGACATGGTATCCGATATCAGTTGGGTGCCATGATCTGATAATATTTCTCCGGGGAATCCCAGCCGAGAAAATATAAGCCAAAGAGCATCTGCAATGTCAGCGGTAGTAATGCTCTTTAGAGGGATAGCCTCTGGCCAACGTGTGCACATGTCTACACACGTTAAGATAAACTGATGTCCTCTAGCAGATTTGATCTTGAATGGACCAATGATGTCTATCGCCATTTTCTGGAATGGACGAATAGGAATATCTGCAGCCTGAATAGGCGCAGCATGACGAGGACCTTTGGATTTGACTTCTTGACATACTTTACAGGATCGACAATAGATCCGTATGTCCTTGTTCACAAAAGGCCAAAAGAAAGCCGCAAGAACTCTTGACTTTGTACGGGAAAAACCCATGTGACCAGCACACTGAGAGTCGTGTGCGTGTTGTAAGATCTTAACTCTCAAATTCTTGGGTATAAGAATCTGAGAATGACTTGACTTAGTGGAGTCTTGCACCATACGTACAAGTACGCCATTCTTCATTGTAATCCAAGATTTACAATTTGAATCTTTATTCGGATCACCTTTCGTTACAAGAGTGAAGAATTTCTTAAGAGTCGGATCTTCTTCTTGTTGTTTTATAAACGAGTCACGAGAAATTACCAAGGAATCATCTTGGTTATGCACTTCATTATCTTCAACAGATGAAGTTTCAGGCATATTGAGAGCTTGAGCTCTAGTGACTACCGCATTAGCAGATTGCATATTTTGATTTTCCCAAACGGAAATTTGCTCCGGAGTGCATTCTTTGACTCCGTGAATGCGACCGATGATAAGATCAGCGATCGGATTCGGCAAAAGACATGCGTGTACATCTCCTGTGAAGAAAGGAGTAGCAATCCTAATGATAGCGGTAGAGTATTTCTCTATGGTGCCGCCAAATGTTACACATTTGACTACTTTGCCTGTAGAATGAGAAGGATCTATGAGTGACTGCCTAACCCCAATAGTTGTGCATCCAGAATCAAAAAGTACTGAGACTGGATTGTCATTTACTAAACCTTTGTGTAAGACAAGAGAACCTCTCCCATCATGCGCGATTGATGCAGGAAGAGTGGGAAGAGGATGGCCACAGCTTAACGTAGACACTGTGGTTGGCTCAAATAATGTTTTGCATTGGGGGCACTGAGATGCTCTCCCAAAATCAAAAGCGGCACATGCCATATTATTAGAGTCATCATTATCTTTATTTTGTTTATAGGCTTCGTGGGACTCTTGCTGTGCAGAGATCGCCTGGTAATGAGCTTTATGTTTTTTGAATTGTGCTCTACCTCTGTTATTATTGCCTCTGTACTTATCATTGTTTCCACCATTATAACCCCTACTCGGGTTTGAATCATAGCTCATATTCATTATAATGAGTATCTCTGTAATTATGATCTTGTTGTCTCCATGAAGGAAAACTTGGATAGTTTCTAGAATGACTTCCTTTGTGAAAGTTCCTGTAATTATGACCACCCCTGAATCGAGGGCTGTCAGCTCTTCTCCAGGTATTCGAAGAAGAACCCTGAAATGATTGGTTACCTTGGTTCTGATAACTGTAATAGTTACCTTTTTTATTAAACCTATTTTGAGGTCCTTGGAATTTGTGAGAGTGATTAGGGTTGTATGGTGTTGCAGAAGCAACTGGCATACCTTCTTTAACCTTACTGTTGCTAATAGCTACGTCCGGATGTGCAGTGACGTATTGGGTACAATACTGTTCCATTTCTTTTAGAGACTTAGGTTTACGCTCATGTAAGAATTTGAGGAAAGGTTTATTTATACTTGACATAATCTTGTCTCTGAGTATCAAGTCCATAAGTGCTTCATAAGTCTTTTCTGTTTTGGATAGCTCAATCCAACGATCAAATGTAAGACGTGTCCTTGCAATGAATTCTGAGAATTCTACACCTGCCTCAGGCACCATTGTCTTAAACAACTTCCGATAACCCTCTTCAGACAACTGATACTTCTTTAATAAGGCTGCCCTAATAACATCATAGTTATCTTTGTCAGCCTCTTCAACCAAACTTAAACTAGTCAGAGAATCACCTTTCAGATTTTCTGATAACTGGTTAGCATATTGTGATTTGTCCACATTATGGGCTCGACAAGAGCGTTCAAATCTATTTAGCCAGAATGTTATGTCATCACTGGAAGGGTTGAACGCTGGTACCTTGACCTTGTAAGTAAAGGGTTTACCATTACCACCAGATGCTTGATTACCATCACTTATGTTTGTTAACTTTAACTTTTCTAACTCAAATGCTAAAAGTTCTTTTTGGTGTTCATGTTCTCTTATTGCTTTTTTCTCTTGAGCTTCAGCTTCTCTTTGTAATCTTTTCTCTTCTGCAGCAGCTTGTAATTTTTTCTCTTCAGCAGCAGCCTCATCTTTTCTTTTCTCTTTTTTTTTTTTTCCATTTCCATCTGGAATCTTTTTTCATCAGTCTGTATCTGCAATTTCTTTTGTTCATCCTCTCTTTGTAATTTTTTTTTCCTCAGCTTCTAATCTTTTCTCCTCAGCTGCTAATTTCTTTTCTTCAATCAATGCTTTTCTTTCTTCAGCAGCAGCAGCAAGTTTTCTCTCTTCTGCAGCTAATGCTTTATCATATTGAGCAACTGCCCATTCTTCTAATTGCTGACCAGTCTTATCAAGAGCCTTGCCTTGTGTGATAAAATAATCTAATGTAGACATCTTGTCTAATAAGATCAGTAATTTGCAAAAGTAAATAAATTCACTTTCTTAGTCTTAATCAAAGACCTTGTATGATAACTTTGTAACCTGTGGAAAATAGTACTTAACTATCCCAATCACTGTGGGAAACAAGCCTTACAAAGGTCTTGTATAAATCCTTATATAATAACAGCTATAAGTTGCTGGTTCACTCTATAATATAAGTGCAGTGCACCAGAAATAGTGTTTTATATCATCAACTGTGTACCTTTAGTAATAGCAATTAACTATCAGTTGATTCTTGTACATCAATTTATATGATCAACTATATTTTAAATAGTGTATGTCGATCAGGCACAAAACAAAACAGTTATACAGAAGAACATGAAAACATTTGCGGAAATGAAATAAATCAAATGGGAAAAACAATAAAAGATAAACCGCAAGAGGATAACAAATACAAATAACGCCACAGTATATAAATATAAATTGAGAATAGAACTGAAAGATAGAATAGGGTAGACCAACAAATTACAAACAAATCAAAACAAACTAAAGAACAGAGGAATATTACAAAAACAACGAGTACAGTCTTCACAGCTAACACTAATAGCAACAGCTGTCGCAGCAAATTTTCAATCAAGAAAATTGCACCTATAGAAACGCACACATCAGACCCTCTATTACGTGGGATACTCTGTTGTGTGACACCGCCCAACCAAAACAACAACCCGCTGGATACAAACAAATATCACATATAAATATTTAAACATAAATACATAAATTCATAAATAGTATGGCAATATGATGTAAATAGAGTGTTGCAGAAAGCATGTGTTGTAAAGAAGGCTCAGTTACACTGCCTAATAGTACAGTACTGTGGTACTTTATTAAACAAATACTTCTGGTCTAATTATTTTAAATTCAACACAGAAATAGAAGCTCCATCGTTGATGTGAATGATAACAATCGATGTAGGACTTCTCAGTTCAATAACATTTCCTTTCGCAAACACTGTCAAATATTCTCCAGTCCTGATGTGTAATGTTCTATGTTTCAACCAAGCTTGCCGTGTAACACTGTCAGTTGTATGGCAAATGTCCAACGAACCAAATGTCAACAAACGCTGACCTAGTTACTGCATACTGTCGACAGGACAGGTCACGCTGACATCACTGTAGAGTTGTACTGTTGATGTATTTGTGTGTCGTAACAGACCCCAAGGAACGTCTGGTCTCAGTAGTTTACTTCTCAATATGGTCACTGTGCAGGTTGACCCAGGAAGCTGGCACACCAGTTGTTACACTTAACATTTAACGAATGACCAATTTTGGTCTGTATCCAATAGTGAGTGAAGCTCACGAGAGAAGCACAGCCATGTTGAAATCCATATACTTTGTATTTATCGAGTGAGAAAAAGGGATGCCTGTACTATCGCTCGATGAACCAAGAGATCACTGCTACATGTGAGAACCCATGTCTGGGATTCCTATATCTTTATGGAATATATATATATTGAACTTTACGTGAAGGGATATTCGCTAGACGAGGTTAGGTCTAGGAGCCTTCCTATATATTGGTTATGGTCTGACGTGCCCAGTCAGTAAAGCCAGATGATTTACATGATGGAACTCTGAATGCTTATTTACGAATGCTCCATTATGATATTTGCCAAGCATGAATGCTAACCTAAGATGATATTCCTGTGATCAACATTATGCTGTCTATGTCGACATTTGTTCCTGTAACCATACACGTACTGTCCAAGTGTGCGTCCCATTAAATGTTATAAAAAGACCACCGTAGTTCCAGTACTTCTTGAATTCGAACAGTGTGAGTATGAGTGATGTACTACCAACCTGTCAACTCTATCGAATCATTCTACCATTCGCGTTCTGACATTCATATACACACTCATTGTCTACACTCACATTCTTGTTGGAGCCTCATCACATTCCAGGACAAGATGACCTGTATGACCAAAACTGTGCTGGGTTTAATGAGTTGACAATCGTTACACTTTACTACACCAGTCCCAACATCTACATTTATCAACTGGTGGACATTCACGGCATTTAACAAATAAACATGAGTTAACAGGTGGGACTTGTTGAATAGGGGGCTCTTGGTAGTGTGGAAGTTGTTGTGGTGGTAGAGGCCGCCATAGATGCTGAGTCTGTTATGGCACCGGCTGGTGGTGTCTGTTGGTGCGTTGAGTCTGTTGTTGTGACACCTGATGATAGGGCGCGGTCATTATGGTGCGGTGGTATTGGTGGGTTCTGCGGTGTTGCTGCGGTGTCTGCTGCTGTTGAAGAGGTGTGTTGGTGTTTTCTGTGGATGCGTAGATTGTCAAGGCGGGTAAAGTTTTTATTGCAGACCTCACATACTAGTAGAGTCAGCGAGTGCCTGCTCTTGCTGTGTCGTAATAGGTCGGCGCGGCGGGTGAAAGTCTCCCTACACCTGCTACATATTATGTTGGTTTGTGCCACTGATGTGTCTGTGCTGAGCCGGACCCGTGTTTATTCTCTATGTGACGTTTCAGCGTATCGGGTCTGGTAAATACTAAACCACAGAAAGCGCACTCATGATTGTGGCGGTCGTGTGCTGTGGCCATATGCCGAGTGAGATCATGACCTCGCTTGAAAACAGACTGGCAGTGTAAACAGGCATAGCCCCGTCGTTGAATTGACTCCATCTGTGAAAAGATGAACAAAAAGACGTTAGGCACACATAAATAAAATTAAATACATGTAATGAGAGAGAGAGAGAGAGAGAGAGAGAGAGAGAAAGCGAGAAAGAGAGAGAGAGAGAGAGAAAGAGAGAGAGGAAGAGAGAGGAAGAGAGAAAGAGAGAGAATAAACAGGTAAATAAAACACAGACTTATAGGTATACACACGCCTACTCTTCCTTATATCTAGTCTTATTGTTTAGTCTGTTATCAAAGGAAATAATTTTGTTTAACATATCAGAACGGTCCACGCGCGCGCGCGCTGTGGAAGCAAAGATATGGATTTAAAACTCAGCCCGTTCGCGAAACAGTACCGAATTGACCTGTCCTTTTTTAAAATAACGAAAATATAAGTATTTATTAAAGTGTATGTTAGTTTCAATCATGGTTATAGCAAGGTGACTTAATGTAATATGTTGATTGTATTATCTCTATCTTTTTCCGTGTGTAGTTCAGTATTGTTTTAAAAGCCAAAATACGCCATTTTCTAAACTATTATGTTGTCTAATTTTCACGGGCTGGTTAGGTAGTTTGTAGTGACTCGGAGCCTTAGTTATTTTTAACGTAATATGTTTTGTAGTTACTATGAGAAGTTCTTTATAGAAGCAGCTTGTGAGTACAGAAATACGACTCGAGCGCATGTGTTGTGGAATCAAATCAATTTATCGATCTACCCAAACATCTTTGCGCTACATCCAAGCAAGTATTTGAAATAGACTATTAGTCTATACAAGTTTAGAGTGTTGTTATCAGAAAGTATTACAAGTTGTAAGTATCACGGATAATTTTTCAAAACCCAAATATAATTTACTTTCGCACGAGTTTAACAATAGACGAGAAACGTAGATAAGGATTAAACTAAGGAATTTTTCTCACTACTACACCCACCACATAAAAAATAAGTCGGATAATTCTTAACTTAGCTAAACCATACACACATGTAAGAATTTAACAAACAACTATTATTAAAATACCTATTAGTCTAGACATATTAACTTTGAAACAGCCTTTACCAACACTGGCTAGCGAAAAAGAGAATACACAGACATATCTTTTTGTTTAAATATTTAATACAACACACGCATAAACAAACAACTAAACCTTTTTATAATGTTATTAAACAGAAATAATTATTTTAACAGCCTAACAAAACATACGAATGAAACAGAATAACTTACGTTTGGTGGTGAGCTGTTGCTTTTTCAGAAGTTTGATATGAGAAGGCTTTCACAACGTTTTTTCAGAGACGTTCACCGGTCCAGGTCTGGTTAAAGAATGAGACATGTCTAAAACAATTCATGATTAAGACAATGACTTTCCAATAAAAGTTGTACGAGCGTATGAATTTCGTGATGGAGCCATAGTGGTTGTTGTGTAGAGATACTGTTTCAGAAAATAGTTCGCACGCATGCGCTTCGGCATGGTTTGTTCGATAAAAACGTTATCATAACGTATGAACAGGAAAATTGACCCCACCCTGGATTGAAACCAGATCACTGACCCGCACAAAAAACATCACGCGTAAATTTCTGTTCACGTCACTAGGGCAAAACACAATCGAACAATAGTAGGAAATTTATAAAAGAAACATTCCTTCGTTCATGTGTTCAAATCCGCTATTTAAGATTTTCACTTTTTTTTTTTAATTTTATTTTTTATTTTACAAGTGCGGCATGTGGTGATAGGTTTTTATATTGTCTCCCAATCGTGCCAAACAGGAGGCGACCATGGAAATATAGTACATTAAATAAAAAGAAATATGTATGTGAGGTGATAGAAATATCCCGGCCGGGTTATAGAAATATGTCCTCTAGACGACAGAAATACCCCCTCGATTTGATAGAAATTTGACCACCAGGCAAACAATATTACAATAGTAAGAGATAAGCAAAGAAAGCTCATCACGACAGTAAAGAGACAGGAAACAAGATGGGCAGGGCATATCAGAAAAACTCTGAACAAGGAACCACCAGAGACACAGTTCAATGTTCCTCAAGCTAAAAACGATCAAGCTGTTAATACAAACATTCCACGGAAGGAAGAAATCATCACGGCAATCAAGGGGTTAAAGAATGGAAAAACGCATGACCACGATAACTTAAATGCAGAGTTAGTAAAGTATGAACGTGTGTGTATGACCAAGGGCGTTAAAAGAAAAAAAAAAACTACGTGTGTTTTGAGTTTTATTAAACATGGATGAGAGAGAAAAGAAAGAGAGAGACAAACAGAGAAAGAAAGACAGAGGGAGAGAGAGAGAGAGTTAGAGAGAAAGAAAGAAAGAGAAAGACAGAGAGAGAGAGTGAGACAATGAGAAAGAGAATAAAATACATATATGTAACAATCAGTTAAATAAACTCAGTCTGTGGTTGACCCAACATGTTTGCTAGACATGTGACGCCCTTTCGTTTAAGTAATAAGTTTTATTAACGTGTTTTGCTACTTTGTAACAAGGAGTTTTTCTTTGTGTAGCTAGACAAATATGGTATGTTCTAAATAATATTTTTAATGTGATAAAAGTGTTTATTAATTTTTGAGGTATCAGATTCTGTCTTTTTATATTTTTTATGTTAACACAAATAAACCTCGCAAAAATGAACAAAAATACTTGTCTAACAGTAGATGAGAAAATAAGGAAAATCTTTTTTCCTAGTCCATAAGCGGTTAAGTCTTATCAAAAAATATGTTATGTCCGGCTTTACCGTAAAACAATTTAGTATCTGAGTTAACACGGTTAGAGTATTTTGAAACAGATTTTTAGCAACACAGAACATACGAATACACATATCTTTTTGTTTAAATATTTAATACAACACACAAACAACTAAAACTTTTTATAATTTTATTAAATAGAAATAATTATTTTAACAACCTAACACAGAGTACCGAATAGACACACACACACACACACACACACACACACACACACACACATACACATACACACACACATTTAGACCTTTGTGTAGGTTATGTCTTCACAGTGGCTGTTAAGAAAAATACGCCTAACGTAACGAAACAGACCTCAAAGTATTCACACCTGTTCCCTGAGTAAATAACGGCTATCGATTTTTCGAAGGGCTCAAGTAGTAGAAAGGAATGCGCAACTTAGGTAGTATTCTACCCCTACAGCTTGCCCCTCCTGTGTCTTCTTGTTATCTCAAGTCAACCATCTTGCCCCATATAACCCCCCCTTGTTAGCTCAAGTCCGCCATCTTGCCCCATATAACCTCCCCCTTGTTAGCTCAAGTCCGCCATCTTGTTATCTCCCCCTTGTTAGCTCAAATCCGCCATCTTGCCCCATATAACCTCCCCTTGTTATCTCAAGTCCGCCATCTTGCCCCATATAACCTCCCCTTGTTAGCTCAAGTCCGCCATCTTGCCCCATATAACCTCCCCTTGTTATCTCAAGTCCGCCATATTGCCCCATATAACCTCCCCTTGTTAGCTCAAGTCCGCCATCTTGCCCCATATAACCTCCCCTTGTTATCTCAAGTCCGCCATCTTGCCCCATATAACCTCCCCTTGTTAGCTCAAGTCCGCCATCTTGCGCCGCCTGAATGCGCTTATATAAAAGTCACGCGCCTCCTGGCGTTTTTGCTATATAAAAGTCACGCGCCTCCTGGCGCGCCTCCTGCGCGCCTCCTGAATACTACCTAAGTCCAACATACTCTACTACTTACGTAAGGCTTGTAACATAAATTGTTATCACAATACAGTTTCACTGCTCTCTTTGTGCAGGTAATCCATTTAGAAACACAGAAAAAGTAAGAAAGTTATGGTTGATCACACAGTTTGTTCACTGTTCACATATTAGTAACATATCCTGTGTGTTTTCGGCCATTATGGCGATACGACAAAACACGATTAAAGATGAAGATAAATGTGAAAAAATCCCTTCAAACGCAAATAAAATACGTTGAAGCTTGTTGAAATTTGCCCAGTTTTTTGTTTACTTCCGTTCGAGATAAATTCCGGGCAGTATAAAATATCAGAATAGAAAGAAACAACGAAATAAATCAGCGTCTTTTAAAAGATCTTGTGGTCACAGCGGTCGGCCATTGCGTCTTTTAATAGATCTTGCGTACGGAATCAGTTAAGAATAGCAGAAAAGTTGTTGAAGATACAAATAGAAGACAAGGCTTCATTAACTTTTAAATTGGAAATGTATAAGTCATAGTTGTCTGCGCCCCATGTAGTTCACATGGATCTCCGAGGAGATTTAAAAAAAAAAAACATGATTTAACTATTGTTCCCTCAGGCGTATTGTAAAACATGACTGGATTCAGGTTGTGCATGGGTCTGGCGACCTAAAAAAAATACAGGATTTAACTGTTGCTTCCTCCGGCATATTGTAAAACGTGACTTCTTCTTCTGCGTTCGTCCTGAAAAGGATGTTGGTTGCGTTGTTTCGCCGTTTGCAGCAAAGCTGCGATATCTGCGTCGTTCAGCCCGACACATCCAACTTCGGCACGGCATTTTTTGGGACCGGGTTTGCCTTCCCACTTCGATCCCTACTCTCTCAGCCAGACTGCAGTGAGGCAGCCTGTTTCCAGGACCACCACTTAGATGTGGAGTAGGGTCTTGGTCCGCTCTGGGTCGCTGACCCTGACGCAAGCAGTCAGCTATGGGTCACTGACTGCATTTATCACTAGCTGCGTCTTGGGGTCCCTAAAATGTGACTGATCTCAAGTTGTTCATGGGTCTGCCAACCTCATCGTGTAAGAAAATTTGCTACAGAAACAATCGCTATATATAAGCGTATATGAATGCTGTGATACAGGTTTCCTGCAGTGGGAACAGCCGACGTGGTGGCCCCATTCTTCATTATCGGCAAAAAAAGGGGGAAACAAATACATGAACGGTTATCTGGCTTTAAGATGGAGATCTGTTCGCACTAAAGAAAAGCGAAACATATCAGTTACTGGGTTTATACTTCTTCAATTTAAGTATGGTTAACCACAAACATCAGCACACTGCATGTATATTATAATAGCAAGATTGATTTATTGATTGGTACACAGAACTTCGGAATTAAAAAAAGGATCAATTTAGTTTTAGATGCAATATGACCTAAGAGCATTACTCCTTAATCTGAATGGATTTGCGTATAGCCAGTTGAGGTTCAGTCCTAAAAAAATGAAAAGTATACCCAATAACATATACAACAGGAAAAATGACAGTTTTTTTTTTTTTAAATCCTGCTTTTGTTTGAAAAGCCTGTCGGATTTACAGTTCTTGCCGAAAACTCGGCGTTCATTGGTTTATTTGTGTTGTACATTACAGGAATTGATCTATAATTTGACGCTGAAGTTTTAGAAATGTTATAGAAAATTATTTTTTAACTGGTTGTTCGTTTGATGCTACTGCGCATACCTTTGTGTTAGTACAACTTTTAAAACAATTTCTTGGATGTCATCTTGTAACCTTGTAGTTGGACCTCAATTGGTAAGTTGATTTTACACGGATAATTTGACAATAATAATAATAGCCCCTTCAGTCATAACTGACTATTGGAATGAACCCCCTGAAGTGACAGCCATCAGCTGCTTATTTTCCTTGTGTTCCTTTCGACGTTTTCTTCTCTCTTCTGCTTACCGTGAGAGCTTCTTTTCGCCCAATCTGAGGTGGTGCTGGAGATTGCATCGCCACTTGGTGCGATTGGCAGCTTCATCTTTCAAGGATTTATGGCAAGTGCCCTCATGTCTCTCTTGCACACATCTTTGGACCTCAGCTGCTGTCGCCAAACTGTTCTTTTGCCATCTGCCAGTTTTCCGCAGAAGATATCTTTCGGGATGTGAACATCTTCCATGCGGGGGACATGGCCAAGCCAGCGTAGTCTGCGCTGCCTAAGTAGTGTTTACATGCTTTGAAGGCCAGCACGTGACAACACCTCGACGTTTGTCACTTTGTACAAGGTACTTCCACGAAATACCGAGGATGTGGCATAGACACCGTAGATGGAAGGTTGTAGTGGTGTTTGATGGTATTGTATGATGGTGATATTACTAAATGTAATTGTATGAGGCCAGCTGTGAAGGCTCCTGAGATAAAATGTAGTTGAGAATTGTCAGAAGGCCTTTCTTGCTACCACTACGACCTCACACTTAATTTTTTTTTAATGAATGTGGCTACGTAAAGTGTCTAGGGTTATGCTATGTAGTGTGGGGTAATAGGTTATAGATATACCCACAGATATTTAACAAGACTAATATTATTAATAAATGTTAAAATACACTGAACTAACTCACGTGTGTAAAATTTTTTGATAGAATTATATTACATTTATTTTGTTCTGGATCAATTTTTTAGGTTGACCAGAACTTAAAAAGATTTAGAGATTATGAAAGAAATGCATGGAATATTATATCATAAATGCAATAGTGTACATATATATGTACTATACTAGTTAGTTTTATTAAAATGTTCTAGTAGTCATCTACTTGGGAGGATAGTTACTGTTTGTGCTGTTGGGGTGGCCTCATCACTCCTGTCTATATTGACTACACAGTGTCCAGAAAATGGTGGGAATTTTTTATGGGGTTATTAGTAACTAAAGGGCTTTGGTGAATGTCCAGCAGACCAGAGGCTCACTCATCTGGTAGTTGTAGCTCTGGTGCTGAAATCAGGTGGTCCCACCTCTCCGTGCTGGCGGGCAATAATGGTGGTCTCTGTCACAAGTACTGCACAGATACACTCGAGTAAAGTCACCAACTGAATAGACACTGCTTTGTTGACAACAGAAACTCGCAGCTCTGCAATCAAAGTATGGGCCATGTGTCAAAATCTATTCTCTACCCACGTCTGGACACAACACTGACACAACAACCACATCATACAGACAGGTCAGATCTCTCTGACCAAAACAGCACATTTACCATGGTGGTTTTACATCAGATAGATCCTCCCAGACTATAGATTCTGAAAAATATTTATTAGTTTGCTGCCCTAAAAGAGGATAGGTAATATGTTTCATTATTCTCAACACTTGATCTGTCTTGCCTAACCCTTGTTGGAGTTTTATGTACATTGTTGGTCCCTAGAACCTGACTAGGGCGGGGGTCTAGAGCAAATCCCTACTTGTTTGTAAGGCTAGATTTCGATATGGCAGTATCAAATCACTCGAACATGAAACAATATTCAAAATATATAAGGAAATAATTTCAATCTTACCAGATTATGAATAAATAACACAGAATTGCTAGCAAAACTCAGCTGAGCTGCTGGCTATAGTATGGCGTCCCTAAATTTATTACACTTTCTTTCATATGGAAATCACCACACTTTAAAATCTATGTCTATCACTGAACAACTATTGAAGAATGGCCCCACTTTCGCGTCTGAGCGCTAATGATATGATTGTCTGTGGCCAATCACTGCCTAGGTTTATTTTAAATTTCAAATTTCCTACCATAAAGTCATTTCAGTCATGCTTCAGTCAAGTATGGATGGTTATCTGTTAGTCTGTCCGTCTCTACTTGTGTTTCTACAAAATGTACTTGATTTTTGAACCAACCTTTCTCTTCCCTCCAAAATTTTGTCGTTAAAAGTTATATTTAGACACAGCTACCACCCAAAAACCCTCTCTTCCATACTACGTAGATTTGAACACCTGCGTTTCGAGGTCGTGTTTTTTTGTGCAATTAGCGACACTTTTAGATTCAATACAGTCTGTCGATGATGTGAACAACACTGTCTTTTGTCATTATCTTCAATATTATCTATCCGTCTGTAAAATTAAGAACATATTAGTTCACTGCTCAGAACAGGCCATCCGGCCAGCTAATTTTTATATTCCTAACATTAATATTAAGAAACAAACTACTTTTTAAATTTTGTAATATTCCAAACATCTGCGTTTTAGCCGCTGAATTCAAATCAAGGGCTTGGTATTGCAAAAGCGTCCAATAAATGACTGTAGCGTATTATATCTAAGGTCCCTTCTGTCGAGTTGCTTACTTTTTATGTCAACTTGGGAAACGTGACTTTTCTCCGTTTCCCCCCCAATTGCGTCTCCTTAGCCTTTCTAGTCTCACGCAATCTTTCCAGTCATATTTTCCTTTTTGATCCGCCGTTCCCCTCCTGTCTAGCAAGTCAATTATTATGGAGGATGATGACCCGCGGTCTAGGCGATCATGTACTATTCGCAGCCTACGCATTATGTTTTTATCCTTAAATGTTATCTTTGGAGGGATTTTACCGTTGTATCTCTGTCAATTTCACTACACATCTCCCCACTTGAAAACATGCCTATGGCAAGTTCCAACACCAGCGATACACATAGGTAAAATTACTCCTCACGTCTGCCACTACTCTAATTTTGATCACAGGGGTGCCGACTGAGGAAATCTGCACCGACATTCAATTTGCCTGGGATATATTGGATACTAAACTGATAAGGTTGAAGCAACAAAGACCACCTCAGCAATCTTGCGTTTTCATGCTTAGCCTGAGACAAGAACACGAGAGGCTGATGGTCCGTCTCCACCACAAAAGTCCTACCATACAGATAGATTTGAAACTTCTTTATTGCCCAGATTAATGCTAAACATTCTTTTTCGCTTGTGGAGTATCCTTGTTCCGCCTTATTCAATTTGCGGCTTGCATAAGCGACTGGTTTAAGTTCCCCATCTGGTGAAGATGATCTTTGCAACAAAGCCCCTCCGAGTCCTACATTACTTGCATCGGTTCTTAAGACAAAGTCCTGTGTCAAGTCAGGCAGTTTGAGAATAGGCTTGCTAGTGAGTTTTTCCTTTAACTCTTGGAACGCTAGTTCACATTGTGCAGTCCAAATAATTTTATCTGGAAGTCCCTTGCGAGTCAGATCAGTCAGAGGAGCACAAATAGCGTTAAAATTTTTGATGTATTTCTGATAAAATCCGCATAACGACACAAATGATCGCACGTCCTTTTTTGTTTGCGGCCTAGGTGCTCTCTGCAGTTTTTCCAAGTTCTTAGGATCAGGGGTCATATTCCCCTGATATACAGTGTGTCCCAAGAATTCCAACTCTTTGCATCCAATACAACATTTTGTTGGCCTAGCAGTTAAGTTCGCCTCCCGAAGTCTATCAAACAACATCTCCAGAGCTTCAATGTGTTCTTCAAATGTCTCTGTGGCGACGAGAATATCATCCATGAAATTCGTGATACATGGGTTATTCAGGGGATCCAACAATTTGCGCATCATCCTTGAAAACACACTCGGAGCATTTTTCAGTCCGAATGGTAGCATATTGAATTCATAATGTCCATCCGAAGTGCTAAAAGCCAAATAAGGTCTCACTTCAGGCTTCACTGGGATCTGGTAATAGCCTTTACTAAGATCCACCTTTGAAAAGTATTTTGCCTTGTTCAGTCTGGCAAATAACTGTTTTGTGTCTGGTAATGGATCCACTTGTCCTTCTGTGTCAGCATTCAGTTTCCTGTAATCTATGCACAGTCTGTGTTCCCCAGACGGTTTTCTCAACAAAACGACACTAGAACTAAAAGATGATTCACTGTGCGAAATAATCCCCTCCTTCAACAAATAATCTATTTCTTCCTTCAATGCCTTCTCCTTCGCGAACGGAATAGAATAGGCTCTCATACAGATTGGGTTTGAGTCTACCAGTTTCATGTCATACTGTAGCAAATTTGTATGGCCTGGTTTATCTGTTAATACATCTGTATGTTCCTCCAGAACCTTTTGAACTCTCTCCCTCTGGTTTTTAGTCAGGTGCTTACTGACTTTTACCTGTGCTGCTGTTTCACAGGGATGTAATGGGTATTCATGTGAGGTGAGTGGTTCTTTTTGCATCTGGGTTGCAATAGCCAAGGTCAATAAGGGGGTGCTTTCCTGGAGTGGTCTGTCCAGATACTTCTTTAACAGGTTTACATGATAAACTTTTTCCTTCCCCTTTTTGTCAATTTTATAGTTTGTTCTAGACACCTTCTCTAGAACCGTATATGGACCTTGCCAACCAATTTGTAATTTATTCTGGCTTCCCGGTAGTAGAAGCAGCACCTTCTCTCCGACTGCCAGTTCCCTGTCCTTTGCCTTCCTATTAAAATATGCTGCATGTTTCTTCCTGGCTTGTTTCAAATTATCATTTGCCAGTTTCCATCCAGCTTTCAAACGAGTGGTCAGTTCGTTCACATATTGATACGATGAGGTAACAGTCTCTTCCGCCTTCTCATCTGTCCAGGTCCTTAATAAAGTTACATCTGGATCTTTAATTTATCATACTCATTTTTCATGGAACCCGTCTGGCCCCGTCCCTTAGAAGCTTTATAATGAGGACTTTTCCTAGAATCATCACTCACAAATCGACCACTACCAATTTTTTTTGGGGTTTGTCTCCCCACTTTAGATTGCTTATGAGAGATCTTCGCTCTCTTTTCTGTTCTTCCAGTTTATATAAGTCTGACGAGGGATTTGTCATCTTAATCCTGGGTAAAATTTCTTCTTTGTACTCGTCGCATAGTGGCCATGTTAATCCATTCAAGTGAAGACTGGGTGTGAAAAGGGGGCTCCCATTCCACTTTGTCTACCCGAGTATAATTAGTTTTCCTTTCAGGCCTAAAGTTGCCCCGTGGCGTTTCTAGGTCCTGCACATATTTTCCCTTTGTGGGTGTTCCCTCATGAAATACGCCACATGCTTCTACAAAGTTTTCAACATCGACATTTACGTCGGGCCAATAGTATTTTCGAGCAATCTTTTGGCAGATGGTACCGACTTTCTCATGGTCACCATCTTTTCCAACATGTAAGCTCCTTATTAAGTTTGCCCTATATATCTTGGGAAGAACTAACTGTCCGTGACCAGTGGATCTAGTTCCTGTCTTCCTGTATAATAGTTTGTTCTTCATGAAATATTCCCCCTTGCTCGGAGGTGTGTGGCATTTGGGCAATTTTTTAAAACATGGCTTGAGTGTCCTATCCTCAGCCTGCGCCTTCCTCATCTCCTCTGGATGAGCATTTATAGGTACACCTTCTTCCTCCTTCTTCTGTGACCTGGTCTGCACTGTCGCCATGATCACAGGTTTCTCGGGATTCCCCAAGAAGACGTATCTACACCCCAATATCAGAGGGTAGATTGGTTCATCTATCACTGCTGCTCTGATTTCTCCTTCCACATAGCGAGTTTTCACCGTTATCCTTGCGATGGGAAGTGTCATGAGTGGTATGTCCTTAGTCGCCCCTTGTATTTCCACTGTTTCTGTGGTATACTGACTTGGGTCCACTAGGCTAGACTTCACAACTGAATCATAATCCAAACCTGTATCATAAAGGCACCTTATGGTGACCCCATTACAAATAACATCCTCGCAAACTGGGGGGTGATAAGGTTCCTGTTGTCCCTTAGGATTAACCTTTAATCTTTGCGTCCCCGACTTCATTGCAGCAATGTTTGAAGGTTTCCTTCTACAAAATTCGGTGTTATGGTTATCCTTCTTGCACCATTTACACCATCTTTTTCCTTGGTTCAACGGTTTTCTTTCATTGAACTTTTGGTCATTGAACTGTGAGTTTCTGTCGCGATAGTCATTTCTTGGCCGCTCAAAGTTTGTCCTACCTTTATTTCCCTGCTCTCTATTATCAAATTTATTAAATTGCTGTGGAGCTTTAAAATTGTCTATGTGCTTCTTTTTTAGCACCACTTACCTCTGCCTGAGCTGCCTGATACCTCTCAGCAACATTTAAAATTTCCCCCAACTTCTCTGCACCTTGTTCCATGAGAAATTTTCTCATGTCTGGAGCCATGGACTCTCTCAATTGCTCAATCATGATCATTTCTTTAAGATCTTGGGTCTTCCCCAGAGCCGTCCATTTCTCCAAATAGGTTTCTAGTCTAGCAGAGAATTGGTGGTATGTCTCCCCAGACAACAGTTTGGCATTTCTAAATTTCTTACGATAAAATTCACCATTCTTCTCGTACCTTAATAACAAAGCCTGCTTTAACATGTCATAATTGTCTTGGTCTTCCCTGTTCATTTTGGCAAATACTTCATAAGAAGTACCTCTCAATCCCTGTGATAGCTTTAAGCTCCACCTCTCTCTCTCTAACCCATATGTAGTAGCTAATAACTCAAAACGTCCTAGGTACCCCTCTATGTCATCGTCTTTTTCAACAAAATGGTCTAAATGAAACCCCATAGCTGAGTTTGAGGCTCCCAGACTGGGCGTAGCATCTGAGGCAAAAGGGCTGGCACCATTTTCAGGAGCCTGGCCTTGTAATTCCAGCTCCCTTAGTCGTAATTCGTGCTCCCTTTGCAACCTTCTATCTTCTGCCTCCCTTTCGGCAGTCAACCTTTTTTCTTCTGCCTCCCTTTGCTGTCGTTTTTCTTCTGCCTCAATCTGCAGCCTCTTAATTTCTCTATCAGCCTCTAACCTCTTCTCTTCAGCTAACCTCCTTTCTTCCCGTTCAATATATTTATCACATTCAGCCGTTACATATTGAATTAAAATTTGACCATCCATTCCCATCTCCTTCGCGTTGAGCACAGCAGCTGATCTAAATTTTGCCAGCTCCGCCATACTTTTTAGACAATATAATAATATACAAGATAAATCTCTAACCAGTAAATACACTAAGTACTTCTTATGACTATAGTCTAACTAATTCTAACTAACCAGTTAACTAATTAATTATTACTGGCTGTGAAGATTCACCAACTTTTATCTGTAGGGACACTTTTAATGTTAAAGGAAATTTTACAATTTATTTCCCTACTTTTATTTCTCCCACCAGGAGATCCTAATATTACTGTTGGGCTAATTATCCCTGGACAAGACCCCAATTTATGTAGTGGTGTTTGATGGTATTGTATGATGGTGATATTACTAAATGTAATTGTATGAGGCCAGCTGTGAAGGCTCCTGAGATAAAATGTAGTTGAGAATTGTCAGAAGGCCTTTCTTGCTACCACTACGACCTCACACTTAATTTTTTTTTAATGAATGTGGCTACGTAAAGTGTCTAGGGTTATGCTATGTAGTGTGGGGTAATAGGTTATAGATATACCCACAGATATTTAACAAGACTAATATTATTAATAAATGTTAAAATACACTGAACTAACTCACGTGTGTAAAATTTTTTGATAGAATTATATTACATTTATTTTGTTCTGGATCAATTTTTTAGGTTGACCAGAACTTAAAAAGATTTAGAGATTATGAAAGAAATGCATGGAATATTATATCATAAATGCAATAGTGTACATATATATGTACTATACTAGTTAGTTTTATTAAAATGTTCTAGTAGTCATCTACTTGGGAGGATAGTTACTGTTTGTGCTGTTGGGGTGGCCTCATCACTCCTGTCTATATTGACTACACAGTGTCCAGAAAATGGTGGGAATTTTTATGGGGTTATTAGTAACTAAAGGGCTTTGGTGAATGTCCAGCAGACCAGAGGCTCACTCATCTGGTAGTTGTAGCTCTGGTGCTGAAATCAGGTGGTCCCACCTCTCCGTGCTGGCGGGCAATAATGGTGGTCTCTGTCACAAGTACTGCACAGATACACTCGAGTAAAGTCACCAACTGAATAGACACTGCTTGGTTGACAACAGAAACTCGCAGCTCTGCAATCAAAGTATGGGCCATGTGTCAAAATCTATTCTCTACCCACGTCTGGACACAACACTGACACAACAACCACATCATACAGACAGGTCAGATCTCTCTGACCAAACAGCACATTTACCATGGTGGTTTTACATCAGATAGATCCTCCCAGACTATAGATTCTGAAAAATATTTATTAGTTTGCTGCCCTAAAAGAGGATAGGTAATATGTTTCATTATTCTCAACACTTGATCTGTCTTGCCTAACCCTTGTTGGAGTTTATGTACATTGTTGGTCCCTAGACCCTGACTAGGGCGGGGGGTCTAGAGCAAATCCCTACTTGTTTGTAAGGCTAGATTTCGATATGGCAGTATCAAATCACTTGAACATGAAACAATATTCAAAATATATAAGGAAATAATTTCAATCTTACCAGATTATGAATAAATAACACAGAATTGCTAGCAAAACTCAGCTGAGCTGCTGGCTATAGTATGGCGTCCCTAAATTTATTACACTTTCTTTCATATGGAAATCACCACACTTTAAAATCTGTGTCTATCACTGAACAACTATTGAAGAATGGCCCCACTTTCGCGTCTGAGCGCTAATGATATGATTGTCTGTGGCCAATCACTGCCTAGGTTTATTTTAAATTTCAAATTTCCTACCATAAAGTCATTTCAGTCATGCTTCAGTCAAGTATGGATGGTTATCTGTTAGTCTGTCCGTCTCTACTTGTGTTTCTACAAAATGTACTTGATTTTTGAACCAACCTTTCTCTCCCCTCCAAAATTTTGTCGTTAAAAGTTATATTTAGACACAGCTACCACCCAAAAACCCTCTCTTCCATACTACGTAGATTTGAACACCTGCGTTTCGAGGTCGTGTTTTTTTGTGCAATTAGCGACACTTTTAGATTCAATACAGTCTTTTGTCATTATCTTCAATATTATCTATCCGTCTGTAAAATTAAGACCATATTAGTTCACTGCTCAGAATAGGCCATCCGGCCAGCTAATTTTTATATTCCTAACATTAATATTAAGAAAAAAGTACTTTTTAAATTTTGTAATATTCCAAACATCTGCGTTTTAGCCGCTGAATTCAAAATCAAGGGCTTGGTATTGCAAAAGCGTCCAATAAATGACTGTGGCGTATTATATCTAAGGTCCCTTCTGTCGAGTTGCTTACTTTTTATGTCAACTTGGGAAACGTGACTTTTCTCCGTTTCCCCCCCAATTGCGTCTCCTTAGCCTTTCTAGTCTCACGCAATCTTTCCAGTCATACTTTTCCTTTTTGATCCTCCGTTCCCCTCCTGTCTAGCAAGTCAATTATTATGGAGGATGATGACCCGCGGTCTAGGCGATCATGTACTATTCGCAGCCTACGCATTATGTTTTTATCCTTAAATGTTATCTTTGGAGGGATTTTACCGTTGTATCTCTGTCAATTTCACTACAAAGGTATTGACCCTTCTTTCTTGCTTAGCACAGGTTGTCTATGTCTCACTGCCATATAGAAGTGTGCTGGTGACGCAGGCGTCATAAACAGGTCGTATATAATTTGATTATACACGTTGGTAAGTTGATTGTACATGTTCTTCTTTCAACTCATTAGAGGAGCACAGACCTTCAACAAACTTATACCAAGTCTTCCTGTCCTGTGCCATCAACTCAATGTCTTTCTATGTTTTCTGCATTCCCTTCATGTGAACTACATGGGGCGCAGACAACTATGACTTATACATTTCCAATTTAAAAGTTAATGAAGCCTTGTCTTCTACTTGTATCTTCAACAACTTGTCAGCAACTCGTAAAGATCTTTAGCAACAATGTAAGGCACACAAATACAGTTATTCACAAATCTGAAAACGTCTTCAACACCCTAGCTACCCCAAGAAGCATAAACCTTCAACAAACACATGCCTAGTCCTCCTTTTGCATGACATTAGCCTCCAATTCTTTCTGTGTCTTCTTCATCATTTTCATTTATGTCTCCAGCCCTCTTCTCCATTTTGGAAACAACAGTGCTTCCCTTAAATGATAGAAAACATTCCTGGTATTGAGAGAAAGAACAGCCAAAATGAAACAGAAAGGAAAGTTCTAACCACAAAATATATAGCAACACCTGGATCTACGCATACACAAATGGATCAGCAACTAATGCAACAGAAGATGGGGGTGGAGGAATCTTCCTGAGCTTAAGCAATAAAAGATAGCAGTCGACAGGGACATTTTCAAGTAACTTCAGAGCAGAGGCAGAGGCCTTAAAAACTGCATCAGAAATTAGAAAGCTCAGAGAGACCAGTAGCTATCTTCTCAGATGCGCTATCAGTAATTACAACGCTGAAAAGTCAAAGTAATGCTGAACTGGATGACCTAAGAGTATCACTTCACAGACTATGTCAGTAATACAAAAGAGTCATGATACAATGGATCCCTTCTCACTGCAACATCCCTGGAAATGAAGAGGCTGACAGATTGGCAAAGGAAGAGGGAAAGCTTCCTCACCTTAACACAACTATAACTTATGAGGAGACCAAAAGTTTTATCAAGCGCAGATACAGGCACAAGTTGGAAGCAGAGCATCCAGGTCCCAAAAAATGATCCATTTTACTAGCTCAGCAGAAGTGAACAAGTGGTAATCTTCAGACTTCGCACAGGTCATAACAGTTTGAGATACCATCTATTCAACAAATTAAAGATAGGAACTACTGATGAGTGTGACTGTGGCACCGATAAAATAACTGCCGAACATCTACTTCAAAGGTGCCCAGCATATGAGGAACAGAGAAAACGCATATGGCCATCACCAGTACCATTCCTGGAGAAAATCTACGGAGATATCAACAGCCTCAGGCTGACCACTGCTTTCTTTGAACTTATTCAAGTTGATATCTGAGGGTGAACGAAGAAGAAGAAGAAGCTTAGCATCTCTGCCTCAACAGTTCCCCGCCAGGTGGCTTTTGGTCGCCCTTTCTGTCGCTTTCCTTGGGGAGATCATAGCATAGTAGTTCCAGTGATGGTGTCAGGGTCGCTTCTGAGTGGTCAACCCAAGTCTACCCTCTGTGATGGTGCGCATGTTTTCTTGGTGGCAACGAGTTAGCAGTTCTTGGTTGGTGATGGTATTCGGCCAGAAAATATGAAGAATTTTCCTTAGGCAGGTTGTGTGGAATTTGACAGTTTAGACATTTCTTTTTCTGTTACACTTCAGCATTCTGCACCGTACAAAAATTACGCAGCTCTGATATCTTTTATTTTAGTGTATGTAACTGTACTGGTGTTTTTCAGATGTACTTAGGTTACTTCCTGGCTTTATTCATTCGGCTACTGATGTCCATTGCTTGTTCTGCAACCTGGTGTTACTATGCTTCCTAAGTATTTTTCTACACCATCTTGACCCCTTATTTTTGTGCGTGCAGAGTTTCTTATATTTAGTGTCATGACTTCTGTCTTCTTGAGATTAATGTTTAGTCCCACCTGTTGGCTGTTTTTTTTCCCAGTCTGTCTGTTTTTTCTTGGATGTGTTGATATGAATGTGCGAATAGTGCAATGTCATCTGCGTATTCAAGATCCTTCAGTGCAAAGAATGATGTCCATTTTATTCCTCTAGGGGTATCCACTGTTGTCTGGCGCATCACCTAGTCTATGACAGTTAAAAACAGAGTAATTGTGTCAGCGGCATCCCAGCCACACTCATGTTTTCACCTCAAAACTTAGGTTGCTCTGCCCAACACTGCATATGAATTTAGCATACAAGCCGTTAATTTTACTTCTTTACATTATTAGTCAAGCTGTTTAGTCAGTCAACTAGATTCCATTTCTGTTGGTTGAGGTTGATGTTTTCATAACTCAATCTATAGCCATTATCAAGAAAGATGGTGACAAGAGACATCCCTGTCGCACTCCAGTTCATACCCCAAACGGTTCTGGTATTCTATAATGCCTCAATAATTTCCAAAGTAATTCTTTGTCTACACTGTCAAATGCCTTTTCATAGTCCACAAATCCAATGTAAAGAGATGAGTTCCATTCAAGAGTTTGTTCGACTATTTTATCAAGGTGGCTATCTAATCTATGCAAGATCTATTTTGCCTAAAACCTGCTTGTTAATCTCTCAGTTGTCTGTCTATGGACTCGTAATCTCCTCAGTGAATCACTATATAAAATTTTTGTTCTTAAAAAACAATTTTTGACTATATTGAAGCAGGTCCCTAGGTCTGTCTATTCTTAAGGTCCCTGTCTGTTCATCAAAAATATATATATATATATATAAATAAATATAAAGTTAATAATAATATACTGAATATCATATATATATATATATATAATCCCAACTTTTTTCTGCCACTAACGTTTTTTCTAATGTTGGGTGCAACTTCAGTTGAAAGTTAGACAATAATTGTATTTTTTTTTCACCTTATATGTACTCTGCCGAAAATAGTAACACTTACCAAAGAAGAATGCGCAAATGACGGTGTGCACAAAAATATATTTATAGAATGTGTGATCCCGTATACACACATTGGGATCCTTGCTGCTGCTACGTAGTTCGTGTACTGTGGTGATGCACAGTGGTTTTTAAAAATACTTTTCAATAAGTAAAATTGCCGTTAGGTATTGGTCACGGCTGTTTGTGCCCTATACCAGAGCGCTCTTTTAGTTTCGGTGACCGGAATTCTGACACCGGGTATAAAATTTTCGTGTTCACCGTAAAAGACTATTTAAGTTTTTGGCGGGGAAAATCAGCTGTTTTGTGTGTAAAATCTGTAAAATATAAATCATTACACACTCGTTCTGGATAAACACAGCGCTAAATTTCTTTTGTGTACTATAACTTTGTTCTCTGTTCTATTTTTGATTGCATTTTTATTTGTTTGAAATTAGTTTTGACGGAGTTACAGACTTTTGAAAACAGCGTCATCATTTGAGGAAATTCATAAAATAAGTAATCTTTTTATTAATTTAATATCTAAAAATCGGCCCATTCGTTTGAGTTTATAATTATAAAGACTTCTCGAAGGGAAGCTAAAGATTATTTCCACATACTTTTTTTTTTTTGGTTTCATATCTTGAGAATGTGTGGTAGTCAATTTTGTGAGTTTGGCATTACAAGAACAAGCATATTGTCACCAGATTTTATAGCATTTAAATTACTGTAAACGCATTCCTGATACTCACAAATCTTAAATAAGGTTGTACAAAAATAACTTTTTGTAAAGCACCATCTGTTTTTGCATTTTCATTCATTTATAATGATATTTAGCTACGTATATAAGCGTCAGAAAACATGAAATCTATAGATAGATTACTTCCACATACTTTGTTCTATCTTTCAAGTCTTGTTAATCTTGTATTTATAATATGAATTTTTTTTTTAAATTGTGTGTGAGATAAGGACTGTTCCATTAGTGTTCTTTGGTAGACAATCCTGTGCACACGACGGCTGCCAAAGAATTCTAAGTAACTGTTTGTATATCTTCTTTCACTCACAGATAAAGCATTCTACATCCTGGTGTTAGACTTGATAGTCCCAAATATTCCTCTATCTTTATACATACACAAGTAAACTATACTACATAACAACGAAATGGAACATACTGTTTTGCATCATATGAATTGTGCCAGTGCACTGTGCAGAGCCTGTGGCAAGAGAGCATTAACTTCCAAAACAACACGTTCAATTCAGAAAGCACTGAACTGTTCTAATTACGTTAATGATCTGTTCTTTGTGTTTGGAATTAACGTATCAGATGATAAACCCACACAGCATTCGACTATATTTTGTAAGAAGTGTTACTTACGAATACAAAACTCAAAAAGGAGGCATAATGAGAAGTGTCTTGAAACAGCCAAGTTACTATCGGAAAACAGTCAGCACATCTGGAAAGACTAAAACCATAATTTAACTATAAGTGAATGTCAACTGTGCAATTATGTTGCAAAGACATCTTTTTGGTGTTTTAAAAACAAAAAGCTGCTCTATTCCCTGTGATGTTCTTTCTGACCCCTCCATGTCTAGTCAGTCATTTAGCTGTAGTCAGTCAGTTAGTTTGTAGTCAGTCAATTAGCTGTAGTCAGGATAGCTCTGTACAGTAGGAGGTTGATGTGCCTGCCCACATTAGTGATGATATTGTTCAACTGGAGGTTGATGTGCCAGCTCACATTAAAGGCGATACCATTATTCATTTGGAGGTGGATAACACTACTCACCCTAGCATGCCAGTTTTTGTTGCCACATCTACACCTACCAAGTCAGTTATACATACGACAAGTACATCCACCTCGCCTGTCTTCAAAAGCGACATCACAGTACAACAGTTACTTGCTAAGCCACCTTCACAACCACTAACACAAAAGGAAGAACCCCTATTCACATCCATTGTTAGAAAAAAAAACTAGAAACAGCAAAAAGTAATATCATAAAATGCAAAACCAGAGGACAGCCTATTGTACTACAAAAACTAATTAAACATAGAAGAGAAACATCAGTCACCAGAACGCCAACAAAACGTAAGCGATCTCAATTGCTCCACACTGTTAGAAAACATATTGCTGGAACATCAACTGATTCATTAGACCTGCAGCAGGCACATGAACTACAACGCTGTTCAGAAACGTCACGTCAGGAAATTTGCAGGAAAGCAGGCATTGAAAGTAGAGTTAGATCCAAAGAAGTAGCAATAGCCATGAAGGAAACAGTAGGTCTTACGTGGGCACAGGAGAGAAAACAGAGAAGATTGAAAATTGAAAGACGCGCCAGCGGTATTAAAAATATAACTTCACAATTAAAATTTATAATGGAAACTCATTTGTTACAAATTTCTCCATCTGTGAATGTACAGATTCATCCTATAAAAAAAAAGGAAGTGTGAATGATAATTGAGCGAAATTTTGGGGCTAGAGCAAATTATGGCAGTTGTTGCTTGAGATTGACAGAATTAACAGAGTGTGGAAATCATTTAATAGATGTATTTATTAAATACACCTATTTATCTATTAAATTGAACATTTCGTTTTACTCATGACCATACTCATTTTTACATGACCATCGTGATGTATGATTGAGATAATTGTTAGCTCTCATGTTTTTGGGGACAATTGGGTGTGTTATTTTAAGGTAATAAATGTGGACTTGCAATTTAAACTTTCAATAATTAATGTTTGACGCATGAAACCAAAACAAAACTTTGATATCCATTTTCTGCAGGTTTTCTACTTTTGATTTCTGTAATTTGTTATGCATGTTGATTGTGACCGTTTTAGTGTAAATTGAATTAGAAACAAACCATAACAAAATGTAAAAAAAACCCCTAAATTTTACACTATTTCAGACTATTATATCTTCTGTTCTAATTGTGATAAAATATTTGTTCTTGTTCTAAAATTTACTCTAACATTTCTAGTCTAGCTTTACGCAAAATTAAAGCCGGTATTTATAATAATAAAGGGAGCCGCGCTAGCGTAGTGGTTACAACACCGCTCTGGCGACCGGGTGATTCAGGATCAAACCCGGGCGACGGCATTTGAGGATTTTTCGTCGACCGGGAATTGGACTAGATTAACTCGAGACCTGGCGAGGACATTTGAAGGAGTGTCGTCGACCAGGGATTGGCGGCTCCTGAGCCGACCCAGCTGCAATGGGTACCTCCGAAATCGGAGAGTATTTGCCTGAATGGCGAGGGACACCTGTCTCTGTACAAGAAAAAAGGGATACTCACGTAAAATCAATGTCAGGTTAGACATTAGTAATAACCTGAGATTTCGCCTCGAGTATTAGCGGACGTACGAAAAAAAAAAAAAAAATAATAATAAAGTAGCCTAAAAGCATTAATTAAGCCCTATCAAAAGTAAACATCGCCACATGTTTTTCCTATTAGGAAGTTGACCACGTGACCTCTGTCAAGTGGGCTATAAATAGCGCGGTCGGGGAAAAAGGGGAAATAACTAAAAGATCGCTGGCACACAGCCGGACTGTCATTAATGTAGGCATGCACAGAATATGGACGACTCTAAAGTTGGTGATGACGGAGGGAGCACTCAATCAGGAACTGATGACACTAATCATGTAATGTGGAAACTAATGACAACGAAAAAAAAAAATCCAATAATGTTGGAACTGATGACACGAATCATTAATGTGGGAACATGATTGAACACGATCAATAAATGTTGAACTGATGGCTAACGAACATTAATGTTGAACTGATGACCACGAGCAATAATGTTGAACTGATGACACGGATTAATTAATGTTGAACATAATGACACGATCATTAATGTGGAACTAAGACACGAACATTAATGTGGAACTGATCGACACGGATAATTAATGAGGAAAGCTAATGACCCTATCCATTAATGTTGAAACTGAAATGACCACGAACATTATTGTGGAACTGATGGCCACGAATCATTAAAGTGTGGAACTGATTACACCAAACAATAATGTGGAACTGGATGACACCGATCGATTAATGTGGAACTGATGACCCATCATTAATGTGGAACTGATGACAAACGATCAGTTAATGTGGGATCTGCATGACACGATCCATATAATGTGGAACAGATGACACGATCATTTAAAGTGGAACTAATGACACGCTTCATTAATGTGGAACTTGATGACAACGATACTTAATGTGGAACTAATGACACGATCATTTAATGTCGGAGGAGATCTGATGTCACTATCATTAAATGTGGAACAGATTACACGATCATTAATGTGGATACTGAATGACACGATCATAAATGTGGAACTGATGACACGATCATTACTGTGGAACTGAATGGAACAAGAACCAGTGTGAAGAAGACACTGGCCCTTTGATAATGGCACACACATTAAGGAAAAACGATGTGGGCTAGCATTACACTGCAGTTTTCTGGTTTTGGATTCTGAGCAAATGGTAACGAGAAATAGAAAGAGACAAACACAAAACAAAAATATAGAGAAGAAAAACATGGAAGCAGGTCAATGAATTGATGAAAGGAATAGATAAACTAGACACTGAAATTGATGAAAGGAATAATAAACAAGTCAATGAATTGAATGAAAGGAATAAAAAAGACATGTAAAAGACCTCTTTAACGAATGGAACAAGACAGGAGAGAGCTTATGCATGTTTTTGGTGAGAAATTGTGCTGCAAACCGTGGAGCTCAAAGGTTTTAATTACTGCTGGATGATGATACACAGTCGTTAATATAACTTGAGAAGGTGGTACCAAACCTAAACCGAAGTTGGCCCAGTACATAATTTATGAAGTAGGCATCAAATTATATTTACACACATTAGCTTACAATGATAAATATACGGACATAAAACGTACATATAAAATTAGATTATAAATCAAAAATTTATCCCCAAAGTTGACAATTCATTTAATTGTTTCTCTTATTTCCTGAGAATTGTATTATCGTTAGTTTACAGACTGATTTAAAAAAAGAAAAGAAAAAAAAAAACTATAATATGGGGATTATTTTGTTTATGAATCCACGGAATTGTACGCTGGGCGTGGTGGTGAGGAGAAAAGAGAGTTACACAAGGACTGTTACAAAAATATAGCGAGCAAAACACAAAAGGTAAGAGGGGGGGAGAAATAAGGAAAACACGAGTCACACAAGAAATACAAGGTGATTGATAAGTCCCCAAAGTCATACACGGGGGAAATAATGTGTTTACTTTGGGGTCGCCCATAAGGGTCCCATGGAGTGGCCCTCCGAGGTCCTCAAGGCCTCTGCTTCACTAGATTTTTACTTGTGGTGGGGCACTTGAAGCGCCTTAGTGGACCAGGAAAAGGGGAATATGAGACACGATCTCTAAAGCATAAGGTTCTCAAAATTGTTTCAGTACTGTGCACACATGACAATGCAAAATTTCTGTCGCCGGGCAACACCTGAGTTCTTAATGCTGGAACTCTCGAGTAACTAACCATAAATGTAATCCGTATTTTATCAGTTTATACTACATTGGTTTTATATTCAACTTCTATTACAATATATATTGTCATAGTAAGACTTGAAAAAATAAAAATTTGAAGACAATTTTAAATATTATTTTGCAAATGTCTTGTTTTTATTGTGAAATGTGAAGCCTTGACTTGGGGGCACAGATCTTTCTTTATTCGAGAGGAATGTTTGGACATACTTTTTAAACTATCAATATGTGGCGGCACAACTCTGGCTCTCTCGCGGCACACCAGTGTGACGCGGCACACCGTTTGAAAAATACTCTAAAGGGACCGCATTCGAAGTGCAAATTACAAGCATAACACCAGTTGCGTTTAACAATGAGTTCACTATTAGTAGAAGAGACGCATCCGTACGCGTTATTAAATAGAATGGCAACCATTTAGAGAATGTTTTGTAAATAACCGTGACATTTAAACAAAATTGACAATTTTTCCCATTCCCACTTGAATCACAAGTTTTGTGACAAATGTGGCAGTTTGTTTAACAAGTGGCAATTTTCCCCTTTGTATGAAGACTTTTTCAATCACATGTTTTGTGAATAAAGTGGACAGTTTTGAAAAAAAAAAAAGGACAATTTTCCCTACGTTTGGAGACTTTTGAATCACAGGTTTTGTGAATAACGTGACAGTTTGTTTAAAAAAGTGACCATTTTTCCCCTATGAATGGAGATTTTGATGAATCACATATTTTGGTGAATAAAGTGACAGTTTGAAAAAAAAAAAAACCCAAAAAGTGACAACTATTCCCTATGTAGGAGAAACTTTTTGAATCACAATGTTTTTGTGACAAATGTGACAGGTTGTTAAACAAATATGAACCATTTTCCCTATGTATGGAGACTTTTAAATCACATGTATTGTGATTAAAGTCTTCTTCTTCTTCTTCGTACACTCCTCAGATCAGCCTTCTACTTGAACGTACTCAAAGGAAAGCATGTAGTTAGTTTGAGGCTATTTTGAATCCCCGTAAAGCTTTTCCACCGAAAGGAGCTGGCATCGCGGCCATAAATGCACTTTCTCGTGTTACCACATAATAAGGGGCAACTTTGAAGCAAGATGTTATCAGCAGCCATTTTTAATCAGTGCCACATTTACGACTAATCGGGTAGTTCCCCTATCTTTAGCTTGTTGAACTAGATGGTATCTCCACTCTGTTGTGGCCATTGCCGGAGTCCTGAAGCATTACAACATTGTTGGTGTCCTTGTGATTAAAGTGACTTTTGAAGCACCCCTGGACTGTTACAAAAAAGTGAAAATACCAGAGCAAAACAAGCATGGCGAAGGATATTAATAACGGAGTATCAACAGCAAATGGGGGTTCCGTCACA